>VXAC01005035.1:631182-732411 GCA_013399225.1 Rhipidura dahli | reverse complement strand
TTTTTTTTTTTTTTTTTTTTTGGAACCTCTGTTTGAGACTCCTCATTTGCCTAGAGCCATCAGAGTTTCACAAATATCTCAACATATACAGTTTGAATTTCATTTAGCATATTTTCAATTTTTACACTTTTCTGGTCTTGAAAATTTGATAGCTTGATATTTCCAGGAGTCATGATATCACCATACCATGATGTGTGTTATGTCATTAGATAGTGTGATTGAATGTATAGATCAGATTCAAGCAGACTTTCAAATTTCTACCATGTATTTGCTGTCAGATATAGAAACACTACGTACAAACAATGATTTTTAGGTTTTGAGTAAGTATAAATGGCCTGTGGTTGCCTGTGTTAGCCATCTCCTGGATTTGGAAACTTTTTTTTCTCTGTGGTATTATTCAGAGAAATAGGAAAGAGTTACACTTGCCATTTGAGAACAGAAATCAGTTGTGGCCCAAAGGTAATGCTTTAGGTTGTTAGCTCAAGAACAGTACTGTACTGACCACAGCTACACAGATCCTGGATATGGGCAGGCTACAGTTCTGGCTGGACTGGAATAAATTTACAAGTGTCCTTTAAAAAATGAGTTAGAAATACAGCTACCTAGAAAGTTTTAGGAGTCAGGCTGTCCTCATGTGTTGTAAGATAGGCTGATGGGGAAGAAGAGTGGCCTGGATGAACAGAGAACCTTCCCTGGAGCTCAGGAAAAGGACCTGGGGATGCTGGCTGACCACAGCTGAACATGACTCAGTGTGTGCCCAGGTGGCCAAGAAGGCCAGTGGCATCCTGGCCTGTATCAGCAATGGTGTGGCCAGCCGGAGCAGGGCAGTGATTGTCCCTCTATACTCAGCACTGGTGAGACCCCACCTCAAGTGCTGTGTCAGGTTTTGTCAGGGGAGGTTTGTACTGGATATTAGGTAAACTTCCTTCACCAAAAGAGATGTCAAGCATTTTAACATGCTTCCCAGGAAAGTGGTGGAATCACAATCCCTGGAGGTGTTTAAGAGACGTGTAGATGTGGCACTTAGAGATGTACTTTAGTGGTGGACTTAGTAGTGCTGGATTAATGGTTGAAGTTGATGATATTTAGGGTCTTTTTCAACCTAAATGGTTCTATATTTTTAAGGTGTTGGTTATTCAGTGAGCAGGCATACATAATTTTAATAGTGCTTTTGATCTTAAAAAGGTTTTGGATATGCTAAGACATTAAAGTGCATTAGGTAAAAGAGGTGCTTTCACCTCTTCCATGGCTAAGCCATGGAAGCTCTATTTGTGGGTTCTGCCTGTAGTTTGATGGCATGAGGGTACAGACACTGTACATTGGTAACTACTAGAGCTTTATATTCCTGATCCTGCTCAGGAGCAGATTAGTTTCACAAATGGAAGTCACTGGGAAAGCATGATTAACGTTTGTGCAGGTCTTTCTGAAAAGCTTTTCCATTTGTATGCTTGTTTTACAGAAATGCACTCATGTACATAATAGTGTGCCTGTAGATGATCCACTATGCCATCCTGAAGGTGTTTGGATTATTAGATGTGGTGAGGATGGCAGGCCTGTGGTAGTCCACTGGAAATCCTGGCTCAGTACGAGGCAGTAAAGCTGTGATGGACTCCACAGGGTCCAAATGACAGTATACTTACCTCAGATGATAGGTGTCCTCCATGGTGGCCCTCAAAGAGCTGGGGAATGCTGCCTCAGTGAAGTCTCTGTACTCAATCAGGGTGGGTGCTGCTGTCTCTGTCAGTACAGCATCCATCACTGCAGGAAACCGGGGCTGGGATTTCATCCGTCGTGTACTTTTAGTTTCCTGATGAGAGCTACTTTGGAAAGCATTAATGTTCTGATCTTGAGATGTCTGTATGCAGCTGTAGGTTCTACAATATATTTTAAGATGCTCTTTAAAACCCCTGCATTGAGTTTGGATAAACCAGTCCTGAGGCCATGATTATCCTAGGAAGCATGAAGCAGGCTGATTGCTTGAGATCAGCAGCAGAAGAAAATGGATTAATGATGGCTTTCAAAATCTAAGGAAACTGTTTCTGGAGTTTTTATTTTTTGTTAGTAGTTGTTTTTCTTCAGTTTCTTAAAGTGAGACAGAGTAAAGAAATGAGGAAAATATATGTTAGGAGAAGAGAAGCAAATAATGATCCAGTTTAGTTGGCCAGAGTAGGTGCTGCTGCCACATGTGGCCAGGCTGCAGTGTATGTGTGGTGAAGTGAAGGACCCTTTGAGGGACTTCCTAGGTAACCCCCTGGGAGTCCCTGTGTGCTGTTATGATCCTGTGCCTCTGTGCAGACTGCTGGTGTTGGCCTCCCAGTCATGCACTGTGGAAAACTGAGTGAGTGTGCAAGTGCAAGAGTGAGCTGTGTGAGCAGACTTCAGTGGCCAGTGGGAATGGTTACCAGTTTTTAATAATAACAGATGTTCTCTTACAGAAACCAGACTTATTAATAAAGCTCCCCATAGCAATATTTTTTCTGTGATCTGTCTCCCTCAATTCAGTTGTCTAATCAGGAATAATTCACTTCTTTTTCCTACTCTGTCAACACTGCAGCCATATGTGGCCCATGATCTCCCTGGGCACCCTGTGCCAGTGCTCAGTCACTCTCATAACTTAAAAAAAAAGGTGTTTCCTGGAGTTCAGATGGATCCTTTTGTGTTTCAGTTTGTAGCCAATTGTTCAAGTTCTTGCTGGAATAACATAGATCAGAAGGCAAAATGTAAAGCAGCAAATATCATCCAATATAATTATATGATTTTAAGAGAGGGGAAAAAATGATCAGTGAATTTTTGCAGTAAAGGCTTACAGTACTAAGTTTATTTTTGTCCAGGAGTTATTTTAATGAGCCCCTTTGGAGATCTGAGGCTATCAAATTTAGCAGTAGGTAAACAGCTATTATTCCGTGTCTAGATCATTCCCATTTTATTCTTGTGACTATCTCAGCTCCACACCCATATATGCAGATTATTTTCCTGAGAGATCCTTGTGATGAGATTCACCTCCAATTACCTACACTATAGGTTATGTAGATATGTAGCTGTCTAAGCTCACACTGTAGTTATTAGAGATCTTGTCAATGGAAAGAGCTGTTCTAACTATTCATCTGTACAAGTTTAATTTCTACTTTTCAATGTAATTAAGTGACTCAATTTCAACTACTTCTTCATTGGAGCTAATGGAAGCTCAGAGACATAGCTCATGAGAAAACATCTCTACTGCAGAACAGTAAGTTTGAAGCTGGCTCTTACTGGTGTCACAGGAAGGAATGCTGATTAAATGAAACCCTGGTCAACAGTGTAAATGTAATCTACCTGTCTCAATATGATGTAATTTTTTTATCAAAAAAAGTAATACTTTGAAGTTGAATCAGAGCAATAAATAGGCTTTGGAATGTTATATTGATAAGTCTTCATAACTAACTGTTCAGCTGGATTTTTTTTTTTCTTTTAATTATCTCCAAAAGTAAAAATGAATTGCCAACACCAGCACAAGTGAGCAGTGGATTTGTAAGATGGTGTCTGCACTCTTAGAAATTCTTGCATGCAATCTTTATGCTAACTCTTTTTTTTTTTTTTTTTCTTGTTAGGGAAATTCTCACAGAAAAAGATTTACATTTCCATTAGAATTCTAACAGTGCTGTTTAAAGGGTTGGTGGCCAATGAATGCAAATATTCCATTAATGAAAATAAAGGAGACTCTGAAAACGGATTTATTGCAGTAGGTTAGGAGTATAGTGACAGATAATGAATAGAGTAGACCCAAGCTGAGGCAACAGGACTGTGCAAGAGTTGCTTCTGCTGAAAAAACAGTTTTTCAGTGAATAATTCACATAATTTCCAAAGCTGAAGGGAATTCTCCCCATCTAAAGGCTAATGCAAAAGACTATTCACCTGCTTCTCCTTTGGCCTATGGCTTTGGGTTTGGGTAATACCAAATTAACTCTCAAATCTTGGAGCAGCAAAACTCACAGTCCATATCCAATCCTGAGTTACATGCCAATAGTTTTCACTGTTTGTCTGATTGTCTGATTGTCAAAACTACAGTTGTAACTTCTAGTTAATGCAAGTCATCTTTCATTTTCAGTCACTGCAGCTGCTCTGTGTCCCTCTTCATTCTCTTCTTCGCGACCAACCCTTTGTATTCCAAGTATTATGAGCAGATGGATTTCACCACACTCACCTTGTTTAAAGAAGACTAGAGCTTTGTAGAATTCGTGGTCCAGATGTTGTGCACATCCACGAGGGTTTCTGAGTTCTGCTGCCTAGTTAGGGGCTTATAGTAAGATGAGTCAAACTGAAAATTTAGCAAAGCAGAGACACTCATTTCTTGCCAACAATCACTGTTAAAAGACTAAAAAGCAGGATAAAATTTTGTATTTTCAAGAGAGCATGGTTTAGCATTCATTTAGTTTCTTCTAACCTTTCTAAGCAGGTACCAGCTCCCAGAGATGGTATTACATCATCTTGCTGCCAATTCCATGGAGAACCTTTAACATTAAATGTGTTTTCCTGTGCACTGTAAAAGTCATCCCTTCCACTCATTTTGCATTGGCATTCTGCCAGCACGTCAGTGGCAGCTGAATGGTGCTTTGATATTTTGCTGTAAGCACAGCACGAGGAGTATCAGGAGAGGGGAGATCAGAGGCTGAGCACTGCACTGTGCAGTGAACACTGTTGGTGTGGTAGGAAGAACGGGCCCTTGGAGGCAAGATACAGACAGGACTACATCTTTGCTAATCAACTCTAGGAAGAAATAATTAGTTAATGGTCATGAAAGTCTTGTACCATCTCCAGCATCTGTTTTGCGTTGAGCTAATAAGATGGCTGTGGTGTACCAGAGATACTGCCTGCTGAAAAGTGCACACTCATTGCCTTTTCAAAAAATCATGCTCTGCATTATAACTCACAGTCAGCTTTATTGTCAAATCACCAGTTTTATTACCTAAATCAATGACTTGTAGTATGAATCAGGTCTGGATTTCATGAATGTAGTTCTTTGCTAACTGCTGCTGTGGACATGCTAGCTATGTTGCCTTAAAAAGGGGATGAAAGTGTGTGTCACTTTTATGTATTCCACTTTCATCTCAGATTCCTGCTGCTTAGAAAGTCCTATGTATGAAAATAAAAGTGAATAGCAACAAATCTGGGCAATTCACTAAATAAATGGAAGGGAGGAAAATTGGATTCCACCTGTTCAGGCTCACTTAATTGAAAATAAGTCAAGAAAACTGAGAAATGCTCTCAACAATAGCAGGAAATGATGATTTTTCTACTGCCCTTGTAGTCCATAGAAGAGTAGAAAAAATCTTATGGCAGAGACTAAATACTCCAGTTGTTTCAGTCATAGCAAAGGTTTCATTCCATTATAACTGCAGTAATTTCATGTATTGAGCTCTAGCAGGGAAATGTTGTGCGCTGTATTTATCTTTATATGGGAAACTTTACCTTGCCTGACTATGCAGTGTCAGCTCATATCACTCTTTGTGAAATGTAATGATGGAACTGGGGCATGTGGATCATGATTTGTGGGTTCAATAAACCATAAACTCTTCTGGTTTCAGCTAGCAAAGTAGGTCTGATTTTATTTAACAGTTCACACAGGGCACATGCTTGGGTGACAAACTACCTTGTTTTCAGTTAGTGTAGGTTGACTTGTAAGAAAATAAACACATCCACAATTTATATCATCAGCTTAACACAAAGTATTACACACTTGTGTTGTTTTATGCTGGGACAAGAGCCTAATTAATTTGCATTAATTTACCTGCATTTCTTTCAGAATAGCATTTTTAATAGTGATTTCTGCCACAAGTTACATGTTCATGTACATGAACTTTTCAGATGCAAGTCCCTCTTTACTGATTTGGTTGGTGGTTTTTTTTGTTTTGGTTTGGGTTTTTGGTTTTGGTTTGGGTTTTTTGGTTTGCTGGTTTTTGTTTGTTTGTTTTTCTTTTTTAAAATCCCAATGTCTGAGTAGATAGTTTTTCACTGCTATAGGAAGAAGAGATTTTTTTTCCTCTTCTGTTCTTTTTCTTGCTCTTCAGGTTTTGTGTCAGGATATTTTCATTAATAACATGACATAGAATGGATGTTTTCCAACACCTTAAAGCCACGTCAGGATGTGCCACAGAATGTGCATGGTGACAGCAGTTTGGGCAATTCAAGTATTAGATACATTTTTGGGTTGATTATGATTTGCAAGGTAGCTGCATGCAGTCTCTGTGCTTTCAGGGAGCAGTCACTGCCTAGCTAACTGCTCCATTTATGCATAATCTGGTTTTGGTGTGGTTTTTATAGGCTCCTAGGGGGCTACAAAATTCTTCTGTCTCTCAGGCTCTGAAAGAAAAAATCCAGAGGTTGTTTGGTTTTTTTTTTTATCTGTGTTTTATGATAAACCTTGAGACCCCACATACTGGAATTGTTAGTTAATTCATTGTGTTCAGCAATCTGGATTTCAGAAAGCAGTTTTCTCTAGTGCATATGTCAAATTTTGGGTTGGTTTTCTCCTGTGTTCACTTACAAAACCAAGCATGTTCACAGTCCCCAGGAAATGTTTCATTTTAACTATTATAAGTTAGTAGAGCCAAGCACACTTTTCCTCCTGTCTAGAGAGTTCCTACTGCAGTTCCAGGAGTTCATTGGTAAATATTTTCCCCAAAACTTTTAGAATTAATTGTATTAACTGTATTACAAGAAGTCCAGAATTTCTGTAACCTAAACCATTAACTTAGAAACTTGTGCCTTTTGACTGTTGCAATAAGGAAAAAAAACTTTTTTTTTTTTTTTAAAGATGTAGTTCATAAACAGCACTAAAATTTTGGTTGGTTTTTTTTTTTTTTTCAGGCACTGGTATTAATACATTCAATTCCTAAAAATGACAAGAAAGCTCATGTATAAACACCCAGTAGGCTGGGTTGGTCAGCCACAATCTGTCTGTTGTGCTTTTCCCAGACAGAGTAGCTGCTGCAGCCCTCTGGGGTCCCTCTTGCCCTAGGAAGGGAGGAAGGACAGTCTCGTGCTTCCTTGGTGAGCTAACCAGGACCTGGTGGGGTTCCCCTGGCAGCAGGGCTTGTTCTCCACAGGGGCTCACATCACTGTCTGAGAAGGGTTTCTTTTGGCCATGTGTGTCTCAGAATGAGCCTTTTACCGAGGCAATGCAGTAACATCCCAGCTGGTGTTGACTGTACCAGCCTCCCCTACACTTCTGGCTGCAGTGAAACTCCTCAAAGTTATGAAATACGTCTTTGTTAAGAGCATGGAATTTCCAAAGGTGCAAAGCACTTCAAAGATGGAATTCTGCATTCTGATCCCAGCGCACATTTAGAAGGGGCCATTCTGATGCCTCCAGCATCACTGATGTGCCTTCCTGCTGTCTCTTCAGATGGGAGTCACCAGTGAAGCCCTCATTTATGCTTTATGGTGTCAGCAGGAGTAATTCCTGCCCTTTTCTCTTTTTTAAAAAGAGATAGATTGGGGGGGG
This sequence comes from Rhipidura dahli, assembly GCA_013399225.1. NCBI lineage: Eukaryota > Metazoa > Chordata > Aves > Passeriformes > Rhipiduridae > Rhipidura > Rhipidura dahli. The sequence goes on along the minus strand of VXAC01005035.1, from coordinate 724,931 downwards.
AGGGGGGAATGAAAGTATGAACAGTAGAATAGACAAAATTAGGTCTGTTATTCATTATGATCAAGAAAAAAAATCTTTTTGAGAGGGTACAATCTAAAAAGAATTCTGCACTTTTCTAATTATTGTTCTGATGTATGAAGGCAGAACAGAAGTTTATGCTCAAGATATGGGTTTCTGAAATCAGAGGTTCATTTACAAAATATTTTTTAATTCCTATTTAATTGTGGCATGTTTGTGTTAAACAGTAAAATAAATTAGCTTCTTATAATGTTCAAAGCTTTCATCTTTCGATAATATTTTACATCATTAGAAAATGATGGAGAGGAAAACCATAATGTAATGCTAAGTGTTCTGGTTTTGCTTTTATATATATATGATTAAAATTTTATATTGGTGATAATGTGATATTTGGTGCCAGGTTTGATTATGATTTTTTTGTGCTTTTTAATATTAAATTAGTGTTAAAGATTATTTTTTCACTGTTTTAATTTCAGATTTGGATTCTCTAACAGGGCATGCATTTCCAGGTAAAGTGGAAAGTCAGATTAGATTATGTTATTTGTTTGTTTTATACTGAGTTTATTGAGTTTTCTTGGAGGGTGGGGGGAAAGGGGTATTGTAACATTTATTTGGTGTGCTTCTGACAGCATTTTGTTACGTGTCAAAACTGTACTATTAGTTGGGGTTTTTTTAGATTTCAGATAAATGAAGAAAAGGTAGCTATTACATGCACTAGTTTAAAGAATAGAATTGAAAATTTGCTTTCAATGCTATTATATAATTAATGTAAACAAACCAAGGGAAGAGAAGCCTTATTTCAAAACAATAAGTCCTAATGGAAAAAATTTAAAGTTTTTCAAACTTGCACGTGATTCTGTAAAGCAGGTAAAAAGAAATCACTTGTCAGTATTTAAGGAAAGTAAAGATTCAAGAAATGCAAGACTTAGTTTCCATTTTCTTTACTAGAAATGTAGAGGAAAGTGGTTTTGCATAATAAGAACATCATTTTCATGAGAGAATTGAGAAAGAATGATAACATAATTATGTTAATTCCCTGGGTTCTACTGTACACACACATTTTTTATGCTGTGTGGAACTTAATTTTAAAACCAGTACATTCAATTTAATTTTTTAGAATTTTACTAATATAATTACTTTACAATTCAAACATTTTGAGTTGGTAAATTTTTAACAGAAATACAAGAGCAGAGGATTTGATGCTAAGTAATGTGAACTTCTGTGTTGCTTGGGCAAAGATCTTGGCACAGAAGGAATATAAATGGACACTTTTTTGAAATAAACTAAGTCTCTGCTGCACATATGTGGACTCTTGCTGTACTCAAAATTTTCTCAAATAATCCTTCAGTTGAACAGGCTGTGAAAACTTAGGTGTAATATTTGTATTCCAAAGAGATTTACTCGAAATTTGTGATGATATTTATCATTAGAACAATACTACTCTTTATTATCATTGGCTTCTAATGTGTCTACTGCATAGTATAATATTCCTCCTTCAGTTTTTCCTTAAAGATCATTCTTAAAAAATTATAGGACAGTAGATTCATTTGAGGTTTTCCAAGCATTCCTGCACTGTAGGCATTAGGTATGCTGTAGGATACAGACCAAAAAAGAGCAATAAAACAAAAATGTTTAGAAGTTCATTATAACGAAATTTGTGTCCAGTGTGGAGTAGATCTGGGTACAGATTCTGTCAGAGTTATTTGTACTCAAATAAAGTGGCACAACAAGTGATGTTTGCATTAGAAGTCAGAAGACTTTAGTGCAGATTTTGTCATTTTCATCCCAGATGAGGAAACTCTAATTCAGAGTATTTTGGTTTGGCTTGAAAAAGGATACCAAGGAAATAACATACTGCTTACTTAGGGCCATCTTATAAATATGATCTTAATAACTGCTGTCAAATATATGCATGTGTCACCAAAATAGAATTGAGACAAGCAGGATCAGTGTATCTTTTTTTTTTTTTCCTCTACTTTTTAAAGGTTGGATCTGCTTTTGTTTTTGCATGCATACTTTTTGTTACTAGATGGTGCTGTCATGGTGTGTCTCATTCTTACTTTGTAATATGACAACATAATCATAATGACCAATACTGACAACAGAGCCTTATACTGATATGTATGCTTCAGAATGATGGCAAAGAGAAATCATACCCTATTCTGCATGAAAAATGTCCTGAATTGCAGGACAGGTGATTTTCACACCTGCATTGCATTACATTCCTGGTATAGCTATGCACAAATCCATCAAATGGCCATTATTTAGCACAGACAGAAAAATCTTTGAATCAAACAAACTGACAAAGGGATGTAGGAGAATATTATAGGTAGCCAATAAGCTTAAAAGCCTGGTGTGGACTTCACTTAAATAGACTTTTATTTGGAGACTCACAATATGAACATGCTACTGTGCAGCTCAAAGAAATCACTAGAAGAACCATTTCTCATTTTATGTATTATTTGACAGGTAAGACTTACTCCTTTCACATAAAAAGGTAAAAGTAGCAGAATGTTCAATCTTGCCTTCATCTTTACTTACATTTAATAATCAAGTCACTATAGTATTCTGCTAAAATAGTGCAGATTGTATAGTTACAGATGTAGCTAAACTAAAAACTGACAGGGATGCTTATGTATCTAGTTATGATGGAAAACACAGAACAGTAAATCCTCATACCTGTGTGTTAACATGATTACTGGAGTTAGGCTGAAGTATATTAACTTTCAACAAAGAGAAGAGATCAAGGTGCTACTTATTCATCTTCAATAACAATTAGTTAATTAGATGAGATATGTCCAAATGATCTTAGTGTATTAACAGGTGTTTTGTATCTCACACTAAGCAAACAAAAATCAAAGTAGTTTGAGATTTCTATTTGACTCACCTTGGAAAAAAGCACACCATTTGAGCTAATCCATCAAGATTCATTAACGAGGCCTCTATGGTGATCCAATGGTTTTTCACTTGACCCTTGGCCTGTGCTCTGCAGGAGCAGAGGATGAAATGACCCCTTTCCTTAAGTCATGTAGCAGTGTCAGTAAAATGCTGAGTGGGTGCTACTGCCGGACCCTCAGCAGGGCAGACAGACCAAACCTGTTTCTGCACTGACCTAATCACACAGGTTCCAGGGCAGAAGTGGTTTGCATCCATCTAGATGACTTTAAATTCATGTGAGTTCCCATTGGGATACAACTGCTATGTGAATTTCAGCCTAAAAGAAAGTACTTTCCCTATCACCACTGGCAATTGCATCAGCTGACCCATGTTTTCTGTAGATTTGGGCAATCTCTGCTACTTCAGAGACAGATCAGAATATAAACCACACAAAAGTATCTGTCTGGTTTTTATGTAAAGGGAAAAAGAAATTCTTTATAACCCTTGCGGTTGATCAGCTGAAACCCTAAAATATGAGATTTGATTATAGTCATTGTCTTAATGCAGAGCTGCAAGTGTTATGGGCATGTTGAGAACTTCCAGAAGCTGGATTAAAGCAACTCTTTTACAATGATATCTAATCTCGTCCTAAAGCTCCAAGCAATGGCGAGTCCACCAGCTCCCCTGGTAAGCCGTTCCAATATTTAATTACCCTTAGTGCTAGGAAATTGAAATGTTGTGGAAAGGTTGAATTTGTCTAATTTCATCTGCCAGTCTTCCTTTTGCTATGCCTTTGTCAGCAACACCAAAAATTACCCCTTTTTCAGGTATGTTTTCTGAACAAGTCTCTATGATAAACTGCAGTGACCTGTTGAAAGGTCTCTGTACACAGAAGCTGTGCCACCTGGCCTGATGAACTTACTGCCTTGATCTGCAAACCTGGCCTCTTTCACAGACTATCACAATTTTATCACCCCTATGACTTCTAAAAAATTTGTATAAGCAGTCAAGGTACATTTCACCTTTTGTTCTGGTAAATTTGATACATTGTACTCTTTAAGGCTCACACTGTAAGACTGGTTTTCTGACAGCTGTCCTAGGAAATCTCGCCCCTGTTTTTCAAAAACTATGAGAATATATTCATGCAGAATTTTATAAATGCTGTATATAGAAGTAAAGTACTTTCTTATTTGTACATAACACTTCCTTCTTCATTCTCCCTTTTTAAGGATTTAGCTACAGTTCAGGTTACAGTGATTGTCTGTGTCAAGCAAACCAAGATGTGTACCCAAAAGGTAACTGATAGAATAGGAATGAGCTTTTTTTTCCCTAGTTTCATGTGGCTAACATGAGATTTGAGGTGGAAGGGAATGCTCTTATGGCAGCACATGAAATCTAGCTGTTTCAGTCTGGTGAAACCTGGGTGGGCACTGAGTTTTGGGTGAGCATTAGTCCAAAGAAGAATGAGAATTAGCCATGATGTGTCTCTAAGGAGTGGGATGAAAAAAAGGTTAGCAACTTTAAAGCCCCATTCAAATGCATTCCTCAGACTTCATCTCTATAACTAATATCTTGTATTAGCTCACTTAGAAGATTTAGAATGTACCTTTAACACAGAGGAGCTCCATGGTGAAGGTAGTTTATAGCAGTTGTCTGCTTTGATTTCCATGGGCTGTGAAGCACACCTATGAATTCCTGTTCTGGATCACATAAAAATTATTTAGGTGCCACCTGAGTTAGGAATCTACGGTAGGTAATCTGAATGCACCTTCTGCATCTCTGTTAATTTTTCTTTAAATTCTGCTTTAGTATGTAGTGGTTTATCTTTTGCCTACTACCACCCCAAAGCACCCAACTTGTCATTAAGATCCACAGACTTTGTTTTTTTCATCGTGTTAATGATGAATGCTGTTTTGTTGCAATTCATCTCAGTAGGCTTGAGGTTTTCTGAAATGCTTCAGGGACAATGCTATTATTTTTTCAAAGACTTCTTCACTGTTGGCAGTGTACTGCTAGATTTCAACTTCAATTTTTTTTTTTTTTTTAATTTCTGAAAGTCACTTTCTAGGGAAAAGACTGTTGTCTTCAGTGCTGTCAGTAAGACTAAGATAGTGCTAAGTGGAATGAGCGTTCTCAGGTCTTTGAATAGTAGCTTGAGCTATGATAGGAATTTGGCATGTGCAGTCCTGTGGGAAGTGTTTAGAGAAAGAGCATCTCAAATGCTAATCAAATATGAACCCAAAATATCCATTCTAATTCCTGGATGTATCTGATCAAGGTAGTTGGTCAGTGAGCTGCTCATTTTCCCAAAGAAATAACACTTTGTCCATATAATGAGCATCACTTCATGAGTTAGTTAATGGCCTGTTGAACTGTGCACGTTCCTATTCACAGATCTGCTAGGTCAAAAACTTAAATGGACATTTTAATCTGTACACCAGTACTGGGTATTGTGGTTGAAATAGAAGTTTATCTGTGCGTGTCTGCTTAGCCATACTATTTGCAGTTACTGTAGCATTGACTCAGAAGCACAGAGTCTCATCTTTATCCTTTTTCTCAGCCTTTGCCCAAAGCATGTGTAAGGTTGGGTAGAATATTAATGAAGATTGGATGGCTTAGGACAAATAACATTGAGTAGAATTTAGCTCAAGAGTATCAACAACAGAATTTCAAAGTTCAGTGTTACTTGGTTAGAGCTGACAGATTTTTAGAAAATAAATTTGGAGAAAATACTAATTCTCAGCTGGTTTTGGCTAGCTATCATCTTGATTTTATCTGGGGAAATGCTTGCCTGGTGAATTGATTCTGGCTAGGAGTTGCAGGGGTTTTTTTAACCTTCCTACTAAATTTCAGTAACATTATTTTTAATGTCCAAAAAAGTAAGATCTGTTGGCTTAGGCTGAAGACTAGCTTGATTTAGAAAAAAAAGTAAAACAAAACATAAAATGAAAGTCATCAAACCATAAGAGGATGGAGTATGACTAGCTAGTAAACAAAACAAAACTAAAAGGTCAGTCACAGCTGAACTCCTTTTGAGCTTACTTAAAATTGAACAGACAGAATCACAAACTAAAAGTAAGTTATCTTTCATTTACTGTACTCATCTAGTATTTTTCTAGTATAGGTTTTATCTAAATTCATAACCTTTTTGGTTCTGTTAGTTTCTTCCAGTTCTGTGTTTGCCCCTTGGCTTTTTTCAAGTAAGCTCTCTTCAAGTAAGTTGGCTCTCTTCAAGTAAGAACCATGAGGAGAAAGTCTGTGTGTACCCTATCTTGCCTTTAGAGTCTTGATTGAGATGATACTGTGTGTAGTCCTGCTGTTCAAAATATCGGTTTTCCAGATGAACCTGCAGGTAAAAAACCAAAGATTATGTACATGAAAAGTCTGCTCTGGGAGTTTGCACTTGGGGGGGATATTAAAACATTATTTTGAATTGATTGGATTTTTTATTTGGTTTTTATTATTATTATTTTTATTTGTTTGTTTGGGGTTTTTTTGGTTTGTTTTTCTGAGCTCCTTCAGGCTCCTGGTCCAAAATAGCTCATATGTTTTCAGTCTGGGTTCCTCTGGAGCCTGCCTCTTCTGGATGATTGAGCAATGAGGATTGCACATCATTGAGCAAACCCTTCCTGGGGTGAGGATAGAGATGGGTTCTGGGGAAGCTGAGCTGGGGCATGCACAGCATGGTGGTGTGTCCTTGCCCTAGACTGCAACTCAGTCATGGAGTTACAAAGATGGGAAAACAAATGAAAATGCCTAATCATGCAGGAACTTGACAGTTGTGTGATTCATTCTGGTATTAAAATGTTCATTTCTGTATCCTCAATTTCACCTGCTTAGTTTCTGCCTAAATATATGCAAAAAGGAAAAATGAAAGGGATATACACTTTTCTTGAAAATGTGGCAATTTCAGAAGTGAAGGAGCTATATAATCCTGCTTTGAAATTAGGAGTCTCACAGAGCTATTTGGTACTCATCCTTTGCCATATGAGTTTATTTTACTCTTTAGGATTACTTGGTCTCATTTCTTTGGTTCTGTGCTATGATTCATAGTTATTTAACAAGAACTGTATAAAGAGCTGTTGATATAGAGATAAAGCAGGTACTACTAGTAATTTCTTAGCCATTTATATAACATGAGTTATACAAAGTCTTAATGAGTTTTTCACAATCCTGGATCTTGTTTAATGTAAAGTGTTTGTTTTGGGGGTTTTTTGGTTTTTTTTTTTTTTTTGATATTTTATTAATTATTGGTTTTAACTGCTCTGGGGTATTTAATGTTAAGGGCACAGGATGAATCAGTAATTATATAACCAAACAGAATTTAAAGGCACTAAAATAAATAAAAAAGCATCTAGTAGATACTGCAGAGCTACATAATGTATCTCTGATTTGCAAATGCATGAAGTCATGGCTTGATTCTTCTTTAATTAAGCATGTCTTTTTTGAAATGTCTGAAATATAATTATTTGAGACCAGGAAGGGCTACAGTATTTATGATATTGGTTTTGTCAAATTATCCCCAATGTTCAGTTAAGGCAGCAATTTTTCCAAGCTGTCATTCAACTATTCCTAGTCTTAGCTCTGTGTTTAGACTGTGATGCTGCTCTGATTGTTGGAACTCTTCATAATGTTAAGAGAAACAGGTCAAAGGAAGACTCTGAAATGTTAAAGTCTCCTAAAAGAAGTATATTCAGATGTTTTAAACTAATTCTATAGTACACAAGATTTCATATGAAGAGAGATATCAAGTTGGAATTAGAGCCAAAGGCAAATCCTTAATTTTGAATTGAAAAGAGGACAATGATGTTGGCAGTCAAAGCTCACCTTCTCGCAAGCTTTGACTCCTCATTTAAAACCCTCCTCCTTTAATTTCCTCATTTTGGTGGCATGGATTAAATGAAGATTGTTTTCACAGCTAAATATAGAAAATGCTTTTAATTCATAAGGTAGTCACTTCTTAAACAGATAAATGTGAAATTCACTGCATTGATGAGGTTTGTATTTACTGTGGTTATGTACAGTCCAGTGTTACTCCTTAGCTACATGTACAGGCCAGCTTGTAGCAGCTGAAGGTTGTACTTGTAGTATTTTACAAAATAAGTAGTTCATATTACTACAAATTCTTCTAATATATATATATTTTACAAGACACAATGTAAATCATGAACATAATTATCCTCAATGGCCAATTAAGTGGTCCAGCAGCACTTTTTCATGAATTTTAATTTTTTGCTGTATGCAAAAATGAAGAGTTTTTTAAAAAGTGTTTGTATTTTAGTTCTAGTTTTTTTATAGGTATTAATTTTCAAATATTATTTTCCTTAAAATTATATCACCTCAGAATGTTTTTTAAATTTATAGTTTTGAAATATATATTTATTTCTGACCTTAAAACTTCTGCTTTTCTTGAAATGAGCAGTTGGAGCTGTGAATTACAAAAACTATTCAAGGAGACTAGATGTCCAGATTATTTTCTATAAGCAAACAGATTCTACCCAGAAGTTTTATATATGGCATAGATCATGAGTCAGGTATTTCTTTGCTGTTACAAGATTTTTAACACAAATAAATCATTCTACTATCCAAACACATTCTTATGAAAATATTAAATGACACTCTTAAAGCTAAAATGCCATAAGCAGTCTTTACTACTTCAAAGTAAACTTGATGATAGAATTCAAATTTTTTTTTTGACATAGCTCTAGAAATGTTTCCTGATTCAGATTTCAGCCAAGGAAGTCATCATAATGATCAGAGATGATAGGAGCTGGTGATTTCCTTGGTTGTCTCTACCTCTGAATAAATATGGCTGTAATCATAAATTTTGGAGGTGGTAGTGTTAGACTTATCTCACAAGATCAGTGACTTGTGTATGTGTGTTTGATTTAAATGCAAGAGTAGGCACTGTTATTAATATGGAGATGACTTTTTACAGTTCTGGTGGTTAAAGCTCAATCAATTTTTCAGAAACAGAATAGTTACTATTTTGTTTGTCAGAGATCCTCAACCTGCCTCACAGGTCAAAAACTGGTCATTGCTGTGATGATGAGTCTGTCAGAGGGGATTACAGAATTTGTCCTGTAGGATAATAAAGGCTCATGCACTATTTCAGTTGCATAATCGAACGCTCAGTTATTGTGTATGTTCAACTGCAGGATAAAAATACCCTGGGAATAATTACCCTGGTAGGTGTAATTCTTCTTTCTTTTTGTATCAGCTGAACACTTAAGCCTGCATCAAAGTGCTAGATCATACGTGCTTAGTTTGCATGAATGAAATGATAGTCAGGCTGTGCACGTTTGTTTGGAGGGATGTAGAAGTAGAGGATTATTCCTTTGTGTCAGGAACTTTGGCTGTAAGTCATGCATTGCACTGTAGCTGGGAAAAAGAAGCTAACTGCCATGTTTACATTTTATATATATATATATTTAGGTGAAGTTCATAAGTAGCATAAATTGCATCTCAGTCTCAATCCCTGAAATGCTCCATACAAATAATCATGTAACTTACCCACAAGACATGTGATTGTGCTCCAGCATCACAGCTCCTTTTCCAGCTGCCTGTGCCAGTGTCTGCCTTTGGTGCACTGTTCAACTTGCCAAAATGAGAAAATAACTTAGAAGTCAGATAAGTTATCCATGTCCTAATGTAATGTATAATTCATTCTCAGTGGTGAAGTTCAAAACTTAGTGTTTTTACCTTCTGCATATCTTTATAGTAAGGAAAATCCATGAGGAAGTGAGTGCCTTAGGGTCCCTGTCAGGGGCTCAGCTCAGGAGAACTTCAGAGACAGAGCCATCACTTCATTACAGAGTCTATCAAATGCAGTGTCCAATACAGCCTGCTTTCAAAAGCATCCATTTCCCATGGACAGGTGGTGATTCACTCTCTGACATCAATCAGATTTCTTCTTCAAAAGGAATTCTTCCAGCCTCACTGAGAAAATAGTATAAGACATTATTCTTTGCAAGGTTGCAATCCTCTCCTTCCAGTAGGGAAAAATTGATGGTGCTCCCCCTGATCTTTCCATTTAGACCACAGCTACTCAAGTGTGAAATTTCAGAGTACCTGTAGTGAGAATAGTAGTTCTGATGTCTTTTTAAGTTCCTATTTTAAATTTTTTCACAAATTTTTTTTTTTAATTTAAAAATATGCAGCCAGATGTTTTTAAAAAGCACTTTAAAGTGATTCACGTTAATAACAAGATTCACAGAACCACTGGTGAAGCAAAAGACTTACGGCTATGGGAGTGTGTCAGCAGTGTGTTAAATTAGTAACTGTGTGTAGGCTCAATATGAGATTTAACAGGTGCCCCAGATATGTTGTGCTGACTCTCTGCATTGAAGTGAATTTTATTTTGGTAGCTGAGAGGAGGAAGGAGAGAAAGAAGGAATTGGCCAGTGAAGAAGCTTCTTCTGCACATTTCAGAAAGAATCAGCATAACATAAGAGACAGGCCAGCTTCAGATGCCTTTCACTGGATCCCCTGCACCACAAGGAGAACTAGATTAGTATGTGGTGAGTCAAGGCTTGTAGAGAATCCCATGAAATACAGGTGAGAAGAGAAAAAAGCATTTTATTTTTCTGCGTCTGTAATAAAACCTATGCCTTCCTCAGCATTTCCAACATTTTGTCTGTTCACTGTGTTTGAGTCTTAGAAGACATACTTTTGTATTTTGTAAACTGCAATGACAATGAAGTCTCTGGAATGGAAAGCAGCTATCTTAGCTAAATTATGTTGCCTGTTGCTATGGAAATGGTAGCTCACGAATTTTTATGTAAGCGCTTGAGCTACAATACTTATGACATCTTACTCTAAAAAGCAATGTTTATACTTCATCCACCATCAGGTTTTTGCTTTATTTTAATGACAATATTGGGCAGTAATCCCTGAAATAACACATCATTCCATAGAAATACCTTTCATCATATTTAACTGGGCAGTTTTTGAATTGCAACCTAATCAGGAATTTATCAGCCTTTAAATCTGATTTATATATCTATTGCTAGTGCTTTGAATACATACAGTTACAGCAAAATGCAAATCATTCTAAGCAAACATTGTTTATTCTGCATGTTGCAATTAAGACTCTACCTGCCTTCTTTCAGTATCATCTTTATATGATTTTTTGTTCTAAGTTGAGATGTAGCAAAAACAATAAACATTAAGATAGGCTTCAGAAATGAAGCCCAAGCCCTCATGAGCTTTATCCAACACCTCATTTCCTGTTACATCTTATAAAACTTTCTCACTGAATCTAACCAAAAATCTGTTTTCTTCTTGCAGAGAATTACTTGCATTCTCATAACACTTTCCATATCATATAAGATGCACCCACTGTCAGTCACTGTTTATTTCTTACTTAATAGAAAAGTGTTATATTTGTCTTGAAGTCACAGACCAGAATTTGAAACTTGTAATTTCCCCATTATTTTATCAAATTGAATAGTTGCTAAATAAACAGAGAACTATCTATCTGCAAGAGACCAGAAACAAGCCAACCAGAAGATATTTTCCCTGGAACACTATATTTATGTTAAACATGGGATCCTAGTAAGGTAGTTTAATATTCTGAGATGAAAGCAATCCTTTAGGAATATGGAGATGCTGTAGTATCTTCAGAGCAAGTACATTCCTTGGGCAAGCAAGGCATCAACTAACACAAGACTGGCACAGTGTGCCTTCAGGCATCTGGTGGGTCATTGCTGGGATCTTTGTCACAGTAACAGGGAAATATAGGTAGTAGTAAAAACTGGTTTTCCTCTCGCTTTTCTTTGATCAAACCTTCCTTTCCTCCATGTCTGTAATTATCCAGCCTCATCTATTGTAGGAGCAGGTCATCCCTTTTCTTTTTACATCTGGTCTGAGTCCCAGCTGTGCCAATTCAGTGAAGCATACTGCCAGTGCCTGTGACTGCATCTGCTGCAGTAAACTGATGTGGGCTGTGGGCTGAGCTCCCCCGCTGGCTTGTGGCCATCCGCACAGTTAAGTGCCAGTGCGCTCCTTGTGTGTGTGCCTGCGTGTGTTTCAAGGACTTAGGCTGGCAATGCCTCTTTCCCAAAAAACAGTTTGGATGCAGGCATCTTATTTGTGGAAGTGGAAGAGGGGATGAAGGATTTCAGTGGTACAAACAAGAGCTGTGTAGTGTAAACCAGCCTCCAGGCCTGTGTGATGGCCCAGGCTCGTTTCATTTACAGTGTCATGGTTTAACCCCAGCTAGCACAGCTACTCACTCACTCCCCTCCAAGGGGAGAGAATTGAAAGGGTAAGAGTGAGAAAACTCATGGGTTGAGATAAAGACAGGTTAATAGGTAAAGCAGAATCTGCACATGCAAGCAAAGCGAAGAATTCATTCACCACTTCATTCAGCTGTCCCCAGGAAAGTAGGTCTTCATCCCATGTAACAGTGACCTGTGAAGACAAAAGGCATCACTCTGAATGTCCCCACCTTCCTTCTTCCCCCTGCAGCTTTATGTGCTGAGCATGGCAGCATATGGTGTCGCGTGTTGCTTGGCTCCTTTGGGATCAGCTGTCCCAGCTGTGTCCCCTCCAGAGCCCTTGTGCACCCACACCCTCCTTGCTGGTGGGGTGAGGTGAGGAGCAGGAAAGGCCTTGGCTGTGTGAGCACTGCTCAGCAATAACAAAAACACCCAGCTGTATTATCATCTCTGTTTACAGCACAAATCCAAAACGCAGCCCCAAAGCAGTTACTGTGAAAAAAAATTAACTCTACCTCTGCTGAAACCATCACAACATGTAAATAGAGTCCATACAGATATAATCCTGAGCAACAGTCTGCACTGGTACAGAGATATTATCTCAGTCTGACTATTGCACTTGTTTCTTCTATAGCCATCAGATAGCCACGTTTTCCCTGTTAGGGCCTGCACAGAACTGGGGGGCAGTTCTTCCCCTGGTGTGCATTATTGTAATGCCTTTGAAGATAATTGAGACATGACACTTTATATTGAGTCAGAAAAGGGTGCACTGCTCTGCCATGTCCCTCCCCTGTGCACCTTGAGGGTGACCCTATTCACCCCCACTCTCTAATATCTATGGAGCTTTCTAGAGATATTAAAGTCCTGGCTCAAAATATTCTGATATATTTTTAAAATAAAAGCTTTACAGCCCTTCCTGCCTGGTCTCACAAACAACTTTCCTTGATTGATCTGATTCCTTTCAGTTAAATAAGTTTTGTCACCAGGAACTTGTCTTCAACCTCATTTATTTTCCAGTCATTTCTGCAGTCTTTCTGCTCTGTCTGATTTTTCTGTTACCTGTTGGTATAATTTAAGATGAGGAATACATTTCACATTCCAAACAAACCCAGTTACTGTTCCAATTAAGAAAGTGGCAGGACTCCCAAGTCAGGATTTGCTTGATGCACTGACTTCTGTCAAGGTGGATTATAGCTGTTTGTTGATGGTCGTGCATTTTAATGATATTAGTGAACTTCATGGTCTGAATAGATGTTACACTTTTCACTCCTCATAAACTCAAAAAAGTTATGTAGTGTGTTCTTATTTTGCTATTTAAGATCGTAACTCTTTTCTTGACTTCTTTCTCCCTGTTTTAGTGCTTAGTCTTTAAAATATTGCCTACGGTTTGCATGACCTTTTACAAACCTCTCCAACACATTCGTTATGCAATAGGAGACATGTCTGCAATAAAAATTAGGGATATGATGATATGAATGTTTCAAGCTTTTTATGTCTTTGAAGATATCTTCTTTATTTATTGAGACAAAAGCACATTTTGTGAACAAGATCTTTCTCAAGTGGATACCAAAATCTTAGTCAAATCTTGGCAAATCTTTTTTCTCTTGAAATAGAGGTATTTCGGGTGTTTGAAATATTTTTCATACTTACATAGCTGAAGTCTAACCTATTTTCCCATCAGTGCTAGATATGGAGAGAATGCTAGATAAGGTTTCAGCCATGTTAAGACAAGATAAAAGTATAAACTATCACTGTCTTAAACTGTTTTCAAAGTAGGCTTTATAGTCTTAGTATTGCTAAAAAGTATAAAAAATTTAAGTATTATAAATCTATAAACACTCTGGACCAGATTTAGTACACCTTTCTTCTGGATTGTTACTGCAACTCATACTGTTCTCAAACCCTGATACTGAGTTCAAAATCCCTAAAACCTGTACAGCTGATTTGCCTGAGTTTGCACTTCCAGACTTTGGCATGAGACTAAGTAGGACTGTAGCTGGGGCTCTGCATTCACGGGGCAAGCAGGTCAGCTCAGGAGCTGATTTCCATGAGTTAGGCAGTGGGGAAGCACAGCCTGTGGCAGCACAGGGGATGCTGGAGGCTTCTGTGTGTGCAGATCTGCACAGGAGCCTCTCCCAGCCTGCACCCCCGCGGCTGTGAGAGCGGGGAGGGCACTGGCCTCACCTCCCGTGCCCTGCCCTCCACGCTTCCAGTTACTCAGCAATATGGGCAGCTGAGCCCTCACTGAGCACCTGCTGCCCTGGGGGAGCTGTGGGCCAGGTCTCAGGGCTGTGCAGGGACATGGATCAGATGGTCAGCCAGTGCTGGGTTCACGGGCTCATTAGGCATTGTGGTACAAGGCTTCCCTGGGTGTCAATGTCCCTACATGTGTGAGTCATCTCCTGCAGGGGTTTGGAGTAAGAAATAGTCTACACAGGTAGTAAAGAATACTGTTAGTAACTACCTTCTAGAATTTGGTTGTCTTACTTGTTTTGCTTTGCAGTTTCACTGTTTCTTTCCTAAAAGGTAATTTTAAGTCTTGCTAAATCATCCTAGACAGCTATTCATCTCCTTCAGTTGGGGCAAAATCAACAGTTAAAACTGACAAGGTTCTGTTGCAGGAAATGCAAAGGACTGGGAATGGCAGGGACTATGGGGATTTCTTTGGAGTGTGCCACAGACCAATATGGGAGGTTGTGCCATCAGCTACCAAATTTGGGCCTCACAGAAAAATCTTGTTTGGAACAGGAGACAGCAGGAAAGACTTCCTTCCAAGCAGTGACTAGTGTGTCTGTCTCTCATGTTAGCCTAACTGCTCAGGCCAACTCTTTTTCTGTATTGGAGATGCAGAACAAGAACTTTTGAAATGAAAAAGATTTATTCTTTGGTTTTACTCAAGAGGAAAAAAACCAGCTGGGGTTTAATGAGACTTGCCTGGTTCATTTTGTTTTTCCTTTTGAGGAAATTCACTGTGGAATCCTTGACATGATTTATTTGTACATTAAGTATCTGACTCTACATTTGAATTTCAGAGGTGGCATTCATTCCACCTGACTCTGAGTGTTTACACTCTAGGTGTCTCTGTTAAAGCTAGTTACCTCAGACTCTACAGTAAATGGAGAGAAACAAGTACTTTCAGGATAAAATTCATCTATTTATCACCTATTTAAGATGTCTGTTTTAAGATTAGATGAATAGCAGCCTATTCACCCAATAGATCTCCACACTGACTGTGTAGGGGCTCAACAGTATTTACCAAGATTCGTTTAGGCAGTTGAGTTTTGCTCCTGTTGAGCCAAATAAACATGCAAGACATGTTCAGGCTTCTAAAGTACTCGGAAGTATTGTGGTAGAATTCTATCTGAGTAATATAAATCTCCTTTTGGGGTTTTAGCAAATGATAAGTAAAATGTTTTTTTCAATCAGCTACTCTCCATAAGAATTGATAGGGTATTGAGTACACAGGCATGACTTAATTAATCAGGATAACTGATGGACATGATAACACACACAAAATGAGTTCCCACTCAGGCAAATGGAAATACTGAATCCAGTTCCCCATGAATTGTGTTCATTGTCTGACTTTTCATCCCGCATATAACAACCCATACAGTGGAAATGTTGTTGCTACCCTGCAACTGTGCAAGCATTGCTCAGCTAATACCTGTGTGCCATCTGGGCACTTGGCTTCTGCCAGCTCCAGTGTCATGGCTGGCTTCTGCCTAAGTGGAGTCACTATTGCACATTTCCCTAGTCATTTTCTGATTTTCTCAAATTATCTCTAGTAATTCTTATTCCCTTTTAAATCGGGCCTTGAGTTCAGAGTTAGTTGCAACCTGCTGAACCAATGGACAACCTGATTGCACAAGTCAGGTCTTCTTGAAATTCTATGCCAAAAGTAAAAGATATAAAATATATAAAGTATAAATAAGAATATGGAGTGAAATGGCAGTTGCAGACAACTAATATTAATGATGCTGTGGGAAATGGAGAGGAGACATCCCTAAATTAATACTTATTTGAGTGGTAAATCTTTGTGACGCAGTGCCATGGTTAGACAACTAAAAATGTAAAGACAGAGGTCAGCCTGTACAGAACTTCCTTGGGTAGGTCTGAAGCATAACAAACCTTCAGGTGGAAAAAAGCAGGATTAAGTAAGTGAGAATCCAGTGTTTGAAGTGCTGTTATGGGCACTGATTGCCAGTAAAGGAGGCTGAATTGAACAGGGTGTTGATAGCAGGTGTGGGAGACACAGCTGAAAGGGGGCTCGGGGGGAGCAGCTGTGTTGGCTCCAAGCTGCCAACAGCCAGGTGAGCAGGGGCTGGGCAGACTCAGACCTGCCCAGGGCAGGGGCAGGGACCTGCCAGCCTCCACTTGGGAACACTCTCCATGTCACTCCTGCCTGTCTCTGCACTGTCAGCTTAGTCAGTTCAGCAGGCAGAGGAACTTCTGTCCACTGAACCCAGCTCTGTGCTGCTGTTCTTTGCTTTTTAAATCTGTTTGCACAATAAATTTTAGCTGGTCATTTTTAACACAAAACATTTGGCAGATCCTCAGATGGATAAACAGGCATAATAGTTTAAAAATCAAGTAACTTAGATCAACTTAAGGTGGCCAAGTCTGGCTCCCACACTTTAATTCATGATTCTTCTAGATGTCTGTGTTTATAGTCATTTTTCTCAGGCTCTGAGCTGGTCATTTGTGAGCAAGTTTCAAGCCAAAAAGCCTTGCAGCCATATTTAATGTGATACAGTTCAGAGCTAAAAAAGCCCTGGTGGGAACTAAGCTGAAGCCCAGTGCTGTGCTAATGACAACTTACATGGTTATCACGTGGAAGTTGGCTCAGGCATAATCATCAAAGCCTGGCAAAAATCTGTACAGAAACCCTCGGTCCTGATAACCTCATGTTCTATTTTACCTGCAGTTTGTGAGAAGGAAGAGCTGACTGAGACATTAAGCTAACTAATAAGGCTTGCAGAAGCACATGATTCATAAAACACCATTAAAGCAGATGATAATTGTGAACAACACCTCTTCAAATATGATCTCTAAGACAGACTAGAGTGCCACTTAAAATGCACTTTTAAAAGTGGGCTCTGTATCCAACTGCCTGAAAGGAGTCTCTGGAGTACTTCTACAGCTCTAATCATGATGCTGTGCTTTTCAGGCCTTTTTTTGCTGATCCTGGATTAAAAGGTCAGACATGTAACATTCATTACTTTGGCCTAGCAGCACCAGGCATTTGTAGCAGTTAACTCTGTAGCTATTATTCTCTAAACACTTGGAGTGAAGGCTAGAAGCCTCAAAGTCCTGACTTCTGTGTTTTCTCATGTTTCAATGAAAAGATTTTTCTATTAAAAATGATACAAACTGTATCTTGAGTCTATCAATAAGGCTGTAATGTAGAGAGGGAATACGAAAACAGGAACCGGCTGCCAGCAGCAATTCTTACACAACTAGAACACACAAGTGCATATTAAAAGCACAGGATTTGGGATTTTGGGTGGTTCTCTTTTATATTCTCATTTATTTATTTATGGAATAATATCTGTCTCTAAGGCTTAATGAAGTGCTGCTAACCTGTAAGGCATCAGGCTGAATATAAACTCACATTAGACATTTTACTTTTATTTGTCTCCATAGAAACAAACCTTCAAATATGTTAAGTTATTTTTGTCTTTGGAGTATTTATCTGCCTCAGAATTTGAACACGTGCACAGAGGGAAAAGCTATGATCTCAATAAAATTGTGTTGTCTTATGGGCTATCAGCAGGTGAGTGGGATGCATTTGAATGACTGGTGTGGCAAAAGTAATTTCTGCAAAGATGGGAATTCAGAACTCTGTATTGCAAATAAACTAACCCTAATGTTTCATCAACTTGAAAAATCTGTAAAGTGAAATATATTCTATTTAGAATGTCCAGAACCATCACTTTCTTGCTGTTGTGCCTTTGAAATCTTATTGAAGTCATGAAGTCCATTGAAGGATGGTTGTCAATACAACTGTGTGAAATTTAATCTCAGTTGAGGCTTTGTTTCTCAAGAGAGACACTGTATTTCCTCAGAATCAAGGAAAAGCACCACTGCAGCTGAATTAAAGTTCACATTATTTAACTTTTTAATAGACAGTTTTAGTAAAGAAGAACTGTCATCCAAAGTAGGAGAGTTCAGAGAGTGAAGAACTTCAGCTCAATAGTAGAGAGGTTCAGTTGCAGCGCTTCAGAGTGGCTGTTTTCAATCCTGTGACTTAGAAGAAGAGTTGGTCTTTATTTTTACTGGTTTTATCTAGTACAGGTAATGCCTGAAATTCAATTGCTGGGTGGTGTTACTGTACTGAATCAGCCCATACTGGTATTTTAAAGATCATCACTTCCTAGTAGGTACTGACACTCCCTCTCTTTTAAAATGAATATAATTTTATTGCGTGACGGACAATTAGAATGAGTTATGGTAAAACTACAGTAATATCAATAAAAACAAAGGCAAGATGAAGCCACATTCTTTGTGTCATATAATAGCTTAAATTAATTTGTTGTTTTCTGTTGTAAGTCAGAAAGACAAAAGGAGGCAAAGTAAAGGGAAACCACAGGAAGTGCAGGAAAGATGATACCCAGAACATAGTGACAGACAGGAGGAAACCCATGCAGAGACAGAAAATTTCAACATTCAGCAGAGAACAAGCTTGATATTTATACAGCTGCTGTGACACAAGCACAAGCACACATTATATCTTCATAGCAAAGAACTTTACTGTCTCCAAGAAACAACACAATAGAGTCTTTAATTTCTCTTCAAAGGCTTCAGGTTGACTAAAGCATAGCAACACGTTTAGTCTGGAAGTAATAAAAATTCATGGGATAATAAAAAGGGGCTTTAAGAAAAACATGGTAAGCAGAGTGTCATGGACAGGTATGCTGGAAAAGAGGTCAATTAGCAGTGGAAAGGAGTACAGTAAACTTTCGTGTTCCAAGTCTCTGTGTGCACTCAGGGATGTGCCCTTTAATTGCATGGTGATGTCAAAAAATGCCATTTTATAGGCTAAGTCCAATTCTATGAGGTTATATCTTCTTAGGGTGTGCAAATTCATATTTAAGACAAGTAAATTTGTGTTATCGAATGAACAGAAGGCAATCTATGTATTAAACATACTGAGCAAAGAGCATATGCTAAGAATGGTGTGCTATGTCTGTGCAGAAGGTAGTCACTAAATCATACAAAACAGATGCTAGCATTCTTTCTTTTTAGCTAGAAAATATCTGCCTTATGAGTATGCTGTGCTTTCATTGTTGCAGTGTCAGACTTGCAAAATTATTTCTTGCTTTAAGGATGACAAATATGCTGTCTTTATTTTATGAAGTGAAAATTGAACAGGATATGATGCTACACAAGAATACTCAAGTATGATTCTGTTCACTCATAAAAGATGGAGACAGGTTGATGTAGTATGCAACAGAGCTAATACTTTTCCAATCAGTGTAAATGCATAGTATTCCATATTTTTATGAGCAGGTTGTTAAAATCTTGAATCACAAAATAATACAAATTGTAAGGGAGCTCTGCATAACATCTGGTCCAGGTTGCACTCAGAGCAATGGCAGCCTGGAGTTTCTCAGAGCCCTGTAGAGTCAAGCTTGAACATCTCCAAGGATGGAGATATCTGCAGCCTTTCTAGAGAACCTGGTCCAATATTTAAAAGCCTTCAAGGGTGCCCCATTAAGTCACAGTCAACTCTATCCACCCAGAATTCCAAGTCCTTTTCTGCAAAGCTGCCTTGAAATCAGTTGGCCACCAGCCTCAGCTCAGGCAAGAGGCTGTTACGTGCCGGATGCAGGACTTGGCATTTATCTTTGTACACCACAAGTTTATTGTCAGCCTGCTTCTCTCCAGGTTCTTGTGAATAGTGGTAATAGCAGGCATTGTACTGACCTCTCCCCTAAACTGATGCTGCTCACAGGGGACTGTCACCTCCTCCAGAAAGTAATGAAGATTTTCAATATCTGACCCCAGTTTTAAGGTGTGGAGATGCCATTAGTATCTAGCCACTGGCCAAACTTCTTAGCAGTGGTCTCAACACTGCAAACCCAGCTGTCCAGCTGATTTTGCATTCACCATAAGAATGGTTAGTCCACCTATTGAAACCCACGCCCACGGATTTATGAAAGGACATTAATTATACTGATAACACGTGTGGTAATCATGAATATTATCGCATTGCATTCGTGTTACTCTTGCTGAAAACAGTATGCTTCCAGTACATGATTAGTATTTAGTCAGTACATGAGGATGTTTCTGGCCATGCAGCTGTTTCCACTTCAGTTCAAAGAGTCTTTGGAATTGAGTGTTTCAGATACAGATGCTATCTTATTCTTCATTTGAGTTCTGTTGATTCTGTCTAGAAGCAGCATTATTATATGGCTATATTCCTACAGGTCTGATCACAAGAAAGCTGAAATGAGTGAAAACAGTCCCATGAATGTTTCTAGGTTTTATATGAGACTCAGTGAACTTCCAAGTTTATGCTAAACAAAGGCACTTGCATTATGGAGGCACTGGTGAGAACACCAGAAAAGAGTGTTAAGGTAGCATTGTAAGTATGAATAATTGTAGTTTAAACCTAAACCTGTAACATTTTATTAAATTTACAAGAGATAACTACAAATGTTTATGATACTACTCATCACATAGAGAATTTAGATGGGAGTGAGGCAGTAAAGTTTTAGGCCAGTTATTCCAGGCAAGATCCTCAAAAGAATTTTGGAAGCACATGTAATATTTAAAATGAGCATTATAAAAAGTATCAGGGTAGATTTAGGTCCTTTTTCTGAAACATGCACTCTCAGTGCAGACAGAGTAGATGTTGTATTAGTATTGAGATATTATAGTGCAAAACACCAAAGAAATATAAATGCATGCACACAACGATGGTGTGTGGTGAAAAATATTCAACCACAATTTTCTGATTTTTTTGGGATATGATTTTTCCTTTTCCCATCAAACTGGAAACTTGCTCACAGCAAATTTCAGTCTTCTGTGACCATGTCTCATAAGGAATCTTTAAAAATCTTGTTACCTGCATTGTAAAAAAAAATTGTGTTCTTGAAGGCATTCACCTAGAAATTTGAAGCTTTTCAAGTAGTATGGGATTAGAGATGGTTCTGGAAGTTTTGAGTCACATATTTAAAATATTTAAAAAGCCCTGGTACTAAAATGATTCAGCCACCTTTTTGTAAAACAGATGCACATTATTTAAATAAAAGCACATGGACATTTTCATCAGGTCTAATATTTGCTTGGGCTTTTTTACTTTTCACTGTCTTTCGTAAAGCTTTCCATTAGCAATGAGACTCCTAGTGCTCTTTGTACAGGAAGGTGAAGCACCCAAGTGAAAAGTTTGGTTTTTTTAACTGCGCTGTTTGATGATGAGGGAATTTAGGGTCATGTACATGCAGCAGTGTCTAACAGTGAGGACTGTCATAGGCTGATGACGAGGGCAGGCTGTGGCCATGAGGAGGAGCTGCCTTGATCCTTCCTCCCAGCTGCCAGTCAGAGAAAGCATGTGGAACCACAGTGGTGCAAAACACCCAAGGACTAGAACTGGTACCATTACCTGCCCAAAGCTGCCTGTTTCACTATGGGAGAGTTGTTGCAGCTATTCCTTTTGCTTTTTAACAGAAAAAGCATTTCTGTTGCTGCTGATAATATGTTTAGATTGCAGTAGCTCCACATGACACTATTAGAGAACCATTCCATATTCCATGGGTGGAAAAGTAAGGGAGAGGGGAGAAAAATCACATTTTTCTTAGTCTAATGGCTTCTGTATATTTAACTAGGCCCAAACTGAAAATTTCTGTATCATGAACGTGAAATGTATAACTTTCATGTCCAATGTCTTTTCTGTTGTACAGAGATATATTTAAAAATTACATTGTACATGGGTCTTTTAAGATATTGATTAAACATTTATGTTTAAATAATACGCCTGTAAACCTATCATCTTGAGATTAAAGCTCTTTGTATTGCTGAGGTAGTGGGAATTGTATTCTCACAAGCTTTTGAAGTTGTTATTCATGAGCTATCAGTGACTGAATACTGCAGTAGAGAAAGAAGTGTGACATATTTGTGTTTTGTAGTTCTTAATATGCTTTATACATGTATTATTAATAATAAGCTAGGGAAAAATGAATATTTGTTTTAGGCAGTGCAATTCTTTGCTTTAGACTATCACAAATGCTTTAATCTTTTTTAAATTTCCCATTTTCTTGAAGTCTGAATTTAATTTGAAGATATGTTATTAAAAAACTGACAGGTCATACAGGATCCGATCCTGAATTATGAACATCTCTGAAAACTGAAAAGTTGCAGTTGCACAGAGTTAAATGGAGAATCATATACAAAGAGAGAGAAGTGAGAGAAATTTTGCAGAATCATCTCATTTACTTAGAATCTCAACAGTCTCATTCTTCTTTACTTATTTTCTGTTTCAAGCTGGAACAAACCCTAGGTTTGTCCTCAATTTTTGTAATTTTCTTTTGTGTTGCACTTTGAATTTCAGCTGTTTCTCCAGATATTCCAGAGGTTCCCTGCTAGCTAGGCTTTATTTTGCCATTTTTTTGAGTAGGGATCTAGAATAAGATCTGTGTGTTTTATTAAGACCAATGTGTGGGTTTTCAACTGACTTCTGTGTAAGAGAGTTTATTGTTTGGCCTTCTGAGTGTTTTGTATGGTATATACAGCATGGCCCTGATCTCAAGTAATAAAAATAATTTTCAGTAACTTGCTTTTTATTTTTTGCTGACTTTTTCTATTCATTTTGTAAGGAAGTATAATGCTATTAAATTAAAATCCATGGAGAAATAAATACATTTGTGGAATCTAGATATTTTCTGAACTGCAGTAGCAGTAATAAGAGGATAAGTCTTCTTCCTCCTGCATCTATTTTATTTTATTCATTTGAAATAAATTCTAAGAAATCAAACATAAAATATAGTAAAAGAATCTCAGGATGAACCCAGATGCTGGGACATGCCAGTGTCCTGACCTCTCCCTCTCCATCTTTTAACTAGTTACTTAATAACGTAACATTTTCTGGTTAGGGATGACAGACAGCTTTTAATTGATGTCAACGTAGTACTTGTTCCTGTCTTATCATTTCCCCACCAGTATTTGATCTGACAGTTTATCAAATGCCTGGGTGAGATACAGACAGATTGCTTTCATCGCCTTTCTATCATCTATTTCCTTGGTCACCCTTTCAAAGAGCTCACTCGGGTTTGCTTGGCAAACCAAGTTGGAGTTTGGGATTTTTTCCCTTCTGTCATGCTCTAAGAAGCAGACCCTGTTTTCCTTAGTGACTGATATGAGTGTTTTGCCCAGAGGATAGGCCAGTCTCTAAGGAGTTGCATTTTTCACTCCCATTCATTTCTTGAATAGGATGGCTGATGTATTTAACCCTTTTCAAGCAGCTGGTCTGTAACAGCACAGATTTCAGCAAGACAGTCTATTTCTGAAGGTCTGGGAGGAAGGTTCTTTCTGCCACTCTGGTATCATGGATAAAATCTGTTCAAGTGTATGAAGATTTTTTAAGCTGACATGTCACCTGCTATGTCAGCTTGTACAGGGGAAGGCTAGAAATCTCCTGTTTGCAATTTCAACCAGTTAACTGTGTTTTGCAGCTGGTCACACACACTGCTGGGCTCTGTAGGCATAGCAGAGAGAAATCAAATATTAGGATCTGCTCCTTAAAGGTTAAAGTAAATAATGAAAACTGAAGCCAGGGCTGTTCCATGGGATGGTGGTTTTTACCATCAGCATCCTGCATACCACTCATTGTAGGGACAGGCTCTCAAAGGCCAGTCCCTAGCAGGAGATCCACAAGTCTGCTCCATGCTGGGTGGGTGCCACCTTCCCGTTCTATGTGCCTGCCTCCAGAGCTGGAGGCATGAGCTGGGGAATTCAGAGTGGGAATGGGAAGAGCATGTGATGCAGCTCCCAGCTGGTGAGGGATAGGATTCTATCTAGGCCAGTAGCATGGAAGGTCTTTGCACTGCACCCATGCTGTCCATGTGTGTTATCATGAGTGTCACTGAAAGATCAAGCCCTTGTGGAAATTCAAACAGAAATCAGCTGCCTGGCCTGTGATTTTTAGATGGTGGTAGAGCTCAAGAAGGATTCAGAAGCCTAGTTTACCAGTGGTTAACATTTCAAAACATTGCCATGTTACCATAAGGGGAATTTTCTGATCAACAGAGAAGCTACCAAAGACCCTGGATTCTAGACCTCTCTTAGCAGCTGATTTTACCAACTTCCATATTTAAGGTTGCCTGAATGCCATATCTAATTTCTAAATTCTGGGTCACACCAAGTGACACACAGTATGAAAAATCACTTATATGCATTAAGTGGGTTTCTTTCCCTTTGCAGTCTCAGATATTGTTACAAGTGACATTTTGTTGACCAATTCTTTCAGGGACTTTTCTCTGATACATGCTGACTTCAGTCCTGTAAGACTGCCATGCAAATTTTTTGAAAGTTTAATGTTAACTTCTCTAGTGCTGGATTGTTGGCCTGCTCTCCCATGCAAGGACAACAGGCCATATGACCTTCTTGGGCGAGAATGGAGGCTTGATATTACTTCTTTGACATAATGAAAGTACATACGTTGTGCTAATGAAAGATATTACTTTGAAATTACTGCTGTGATACAGTTCAAGTGTGTGAACTATTGAATAACTCTCATAGTGCAGTTGCTCATCTATTAATTTCCATCCCTTTATAACTATGGATCTTTTCATCCTTGTTTTAATCTTATTTTTTTATCTATTTATCCTTATTTCATCCTTTGATTCTCCCTCTGTTTCATCTTATGCAGAGGAACAAAATTTAATATTTCTCCTTAGATTTTAATTTAAAAATGGACATGAACTGGCTTAATTAATCATTCATACATATGACTAACTATATAATACCTACCAAACCAATTAAAAGATAGCTAGCACTGTCAGAGCAACTGGTGGTATGTAATGGGAGGTGAGTAAGAAGAAAGACATAGTGCTCATCCTGCAGAGCCTCTGTGGTTGGCATGGCTGTTTCCCCAGGCAGTAGGGAATGCACAGAACCCTGGGTATGATACAGTCCTTGAGTCTGTCAAATTACGGAAGCAGAATTTTAAGATCTCTAATTACACCCAGCATACTATATTTCTATAAATAATGTAACTTATTTTTATGAGGGAATAGATATAGAAAACCTGTGGGTTTTTTCTATATAAGGTAAAAATCATACTATCCAGGCAGGACAAGTCTTGTCTCCCATGTCCATGTCCTCATCTCACTCAAAACCAATAGAATTCTTTCAAAATTACTTTATCTTTGTACACTTTTTGTTTAATGACAGTGGCACAAATACAGACTGGATCTTCCTGTATTTTTTAGTTCTAAGCAATGACTATTGTAAAACCTTCAAAACTTGAGGGTAGGGGGTGAATGAAAGACAAAAGTATTCTTTATCCAGGGCTTGATTTGCACCTAACTATTGCACACTGCTTTGGTATCACTAGACATAGTGAATCTAAAAAGAATGTGACATTTCTTCTGTGTCACTTTAGCATGGCAAGATTTACTGTAATGCTGAAGGATAAATTTCAGTGGCTAATTAATTGTAAATATTACTCTGCGAATTAAGTCCTTTTCATAGAAGCAGGAAGGATTCTGCATGAATCTAGTTGCTATATAAATAAATAAGAAAGGAATGTTACAATCACTTTGAACATCTTACTGAAATTGCATATTTTACAGCACTGGCATCAAGTGTCTTTGTATGAGGTAAAAAAAAAAAAGTAATTTAATTCAGGTAGGTGGTAATTCTGCTTCAGTGGACAATTCAGACATAAGTCTCCAGGGAAATCCAATCCCAAATAAGAAATAAAATGATCTGCAAATGAGGCTCAGCTTTTTACTGTGCTTTTCCAAAGACAGGTTATATTTGAGCACAGCCCCTGGTTTGTGGTACCCTGCATGCTAGCAAGCCATGCGGATTTTACATGCTGCAGCATGCTGCCATTCAGAAATAAATAAAATAAATAAAGTGCAAACTCAAGCTTCTCTCCATGGCAACCACTGAATCATTTCAGCCTCGTGCCACTTCCTGAACAACTGTGCATAGGAAAATAAGCCAGCAGCCAGCACTGGGAAAAATAATAGGGACAGGTACATAAAATCTGTCCAGGCTGTCAGGCATGGTCTTTGTATAGGCTGTTTAGGGCTGCCTTTTTAACTTTGTTTCAGTATATTGTGTGATAGGTTCTGGTTTATCCTCACTCTGGCACGGAGGGCAGCAGATGGGTGCCTGATGGGAGAACTAAAGCTGGGATGATGCAAACTTCTCCTCCCAGCAGGGGCCTCGTGCAGCAGCCTTGTCCCTCAGCAGGCCTGGTGGGCAGGAGGCAGGACAGGAGGAAGGGCAGGCTGCCCTGGGCAGAGCCACCAGCACCGGGTCCCTGCAGTGATTCTTCCCAAGCAGGTTCGGAGCGGTGCTCGGAACGAAGCCACAGCAGCCAGGCAGTGCAGCGGCTTGTGCCAGCACACAGCACCAGTCCCTGAGCTGTATCCAGCCCTGCAACAGCTGTCACTTTTACCTACTTAGCCTCCACTGAATCCATTTTAGCAAGTACAATGGGCCACAGTAAGTGGCTAAAGTGGGGTCTCTCAGGGCAGTCTTCTCGCTTTCAAACTCTCCTGGAGAGAATGGCCATGTGCTGCCTGGAGGGAGCCAGCTGGGAAGGCTTCAGCCCATCCCAACAAGTCTGCTACTCGTCAAAGCCTGTGGAGGAAGTTGGGGCAGTATTTACAAGCCTGCCCCAATACACTTTGTGAATTTCCAGATAAAAAGGTTGGAAACAGATAGAAATCAGGATGGCATAAATGGGCTATGGGGGTTTTTTTACAGTTTTGCACTCTGAGCAGAGACCTGCAAGCAGAGCTGGCAGCATGAGCTGCTGGAAGGGCCAGGCTTGCTTTACATTCAAAACACTGATTTGGCTAGGAAGAGCTTGGCAGTCCTCTAGCAAACTTCTTGTGTCACTGCAGAGATGGGATTCTTACAGTGTTTCTGATATTTTTGATGCTTAATAAAGTTCATAATCGAATTAAATACATTTGAGCTTAATGCAGGATCAGAGAACAAAGTTCATGACCCTCTACTATATGGAAGCACTCCGTATCTAATGGGTTTCTCTGCTGCAGCTGTCTACATAGTCCTCAATATTACTTTTTTGGTACTTGGTAGCATATGAAAGATGGAAAGTCTACATTCAGACTTCAT
This sequence comes from Rhipidura dahli, assembly GCA_013399225.1. Taxonomy (NCBI): domain Eukaryota; kingdom Metazoa; phylum Chordata; class Aves; order Passeriformes; family Rhipiduridae; genus Rhipidura; species Rhipidura dahli. The sequence continues at coordinate 697,497 of VXAC01005035.1, read as the reverse complement.
AATTGTACACCAAGCAAGGGTACATAAGTGTATCACGTGTGCATTTTGCATCTGTCTATATATGCACTTTTCTTTAGCCCTTTTCCAAACCTAATAAAAGCAACATTTTCAGAAGTAATTGCTTTAAATCCATTTTTTTATTATATAGGTTTAGCCCATTTTATGTTATACAAACATTTTGTTACACTTTGAAATGTGCTGCATAGAGAAGGGCTCACTTACCAGCACTGTGAAAAATGGCAACCAGTGCTGAATCAAGAGATGGGTGACTATTGAGAAATTTAATTGACAATTAATGAGGGATGAGTAAAACTGAGATAATTAATGCAGGGATGAGTAAAAAAACCCCAAATCTCTCCTTTTTAGATAGGAATAAATCGACTAATAATGTCTTTGCAGAATACTTTCCTAGGTCAACAGGTCAATTTGCCAAGCAAATGTCCAGTCACTGGATAAGAGAAACACACTCTTCAGGGGTCACTGAATGCTTAATTATTTAAACAAGATGGAGCAGCTCCAACTGAAGAAAAATAAAAACATTAGCCTTGTGGTTAGAGTACTTAGGTGTTGTTGAGAGATTAGAGTCAAGTCCCTGCATTAAGGCAAGCTGTGTATGGGCACCACACAGGACAACTGACCATTTGTCTTTTGGCTGCTCTTCAGTAGCTTGATTTACATCTCTAAAAGTAGTCTAACTTCCTCATGACAATTTTTTAATTTGAATTTTGCCCCAGTGAAGATTAAGACCCAAGCCTCATTTAAAAGATATGATTTATGAAGAAAAAGAGGCTGGCTAGATAGACATCCTGATTAATTTTCAGAAACAATTTTAGGGGTTTTTTTCCCTACTGAATATGCAAAATTTGGTGGATTTAGTCAATTGAATTTATTAGCAGAGTGTAAATATGTGTATCTATCATTGAGACAATGGGAAGTCAAAAGGGAAAAAAAGATGTCATGAGGAGAGTAGTGAGAAATATCACTTTACTGATGCCATTGTCCAGCAGCTGCTTTGGAATTCTTCCAATTTAAAGGAAGATTCTCAAAGCTGCAAATTCTCTATGGCCATTTTCTTTCGGCAAATATTGAACAGCATTACTTTTCTACCATGCCTTGTGTGGGAGATGCTCTTTGCTGGATGATCTGCTGCACTTAGGGTCAGTCAAGGTCTCTTCTTCCTTTGTTGGACTCCTGCAGACTCAGGTAAAGTGGCAGCCTGCTTGGAAAAGTAGAGGAAACAGCCAAAAGCAGCATTTGTCTTCCCATTACCACTGAGAGCTATTCAAACATGTTTCTTCCTTGTTTCAGGTCACAGCTGTATGGTACTTCTGTACCTGAAATTGAGTACATACGTCATCCTTAATGCAGACATTTTAGAAAGCTGTGCCATTTCAGACTATTTAGGCTGTACATTTTACTGGCTGTGAGTACTCCGGGCTATAACCTAATTCTTGAAAGTTTTTCTAACATAATTTATTTGGGGGGACAGAAATTAGATAACACATAATTAGGGTGGATCTTTTGAGATGCATGTAATAGCAGGCTCAAGGTGTAGAAAATTTTCCTTTTATTAGTTTGAGGATAATATGAAGCTCAGTGACTTCAGAAAAAGCTGTATTTTTATGCCCAAAGGTAGATTTGAGCCTTCAAGACATAGTTTATGTGTGTTGTCCTCATAAGATTCCTGGAAATGGCTGTAATGGATGTTTTACAGAGATGTGTGCAAAAGCTCAAAATCACTTCAAAGTGCAGTCACTCTTTGAAGTAGTCAGCCTTATCAAACTTTGCAATGACATGTTGAAGTAGCCATTTGGATGCTGTACCCAGATAATAAATGCAGTCTCAGAATGAGACTCCCTTTGTATGTCTATACCAATCTGATATCTCTGCAAATCACATACATATCCTAAGCCACCTTTAAAGTAGTTTTGTAAGTACTGGTTAGAGACCAGGCATTGTAGACTACATCTTTGTGTGGTTTACTCAGTACACCTGTTCATTTGTACCCTGTGCTCAGCATTTTGCAGCAGCAGCAGCAAAACATCTGGAAACACCAACTTAGAGAGGCTCTTGCTGACTGCAAAATATTGAGAAACTTTGTGTGACACTGGGGTAGTCAGCTGTTTGTTCTGGGTCTAAACCAAACCACTCTTTCCTAGATAGACACAAGATTGCTCTGTCCTGCTCCAGGGCAAATGAAAGCTACTTGGATGTGGCTTACCAGGGTGCTGACCCTAAGCTATTACACCCTCCCTCACCAGAACTTACTGGCTCAGACTCATCACCATGTTAATGGCTTTTCATCTCTTACAAACATAAGCTATGCAGAATGGACAAGTGAACACATGTCTGCTTATAAATAACTATTCAGACATTGAATAAGCCAGATTGTCTGGTGGAAATAAAAGTGAGATACAGACAGTTCTTGAGCCCAACTGTTTACTCTGGTTTTCCTCTAAAAGCCTGAACACTCTGTGTCTCAGATGGGATGCAAAAGGAATACCAAATTACATTAGCTGAGTTTTCCTCTGGTTCTTTTTCATCTCAATGGAAAGCATCCCAAATCTCAGGTTTCCACTTGGCATAAAAGAGCAAGAGTAATTCCTTTTGTGTGATTTGTCTGTTGAAACAGAGGAATAATTAGAGACTGTTTATTAGTCTATGAAGACCAACTGACTCATTGCTTCTGTCTTTAATGGTTCTTTTGTGTTCATAGCTTATCTGAATAGTGCATTAACCAGGGATTCAGGAGATCTGCTTATTAATGTAGCCTGTGACATGACTTCTAGCAACAAAACCTTACTTCATTATTTCCCAATTCATAAATTATGAATAGTGACATCAACTACCAACTATTCCATCAAAAAATCTGAGACGTACTGGTGAGAAGTACATATTAGAGAGAGGTATTATTGTAATCATTGTTTACTTCTTGGTTAATTGAACAGAAATTGATGGTTAATATTTAATGCATTTAAGTATTAGTATAGGAAATTTTATAGATCTCTTGAGAGAGCTGCTCAATGTGGAAAATTAAAAATAGAGTTTGAGAGAATAGATTAAATAGGTGAAAAAATGCCTACCTTGCATCTCCTATAGGAATATCGGTGCTTTCTACTACCTACTTAACACAATATGTTTCAGATCAACAAAAGTAGTGAAAAATGTTAGATTCTGAGGGAAAATGAGAGTTAATAACAAAGCGCAGATCTGAGATCCAAACCTTTGGACTCTTACTGAGGTAGATATATGGTTAGATCCTGGCTTAGATAGATAGGTGGCATTCATATTATATATGCATGTAGTAAGAGCAGATTTGAGAATCCAGATGTTTGTAAATCTAGCCCTGAAAGTGAGTTCTGTAAGTTTGAAATAGGAATTCTTTGTCAAAAGAATTGCTTGAATTCTGGTGTGTCACATGTCACATCTCTACTAGTGCCCAGAACAAGGATTTGAGCCCTGTTTCTTTTCAGAACATATTCAATTATAAGCAAACGTGAACTTCACGAGAGTCATTCGAGTGTACAGTTGTGCACAGAGATGTACCAGATAGTAATTAATGGCTACAGAAAAGGAGACTATCACACAGAAATTTTCTGAGACCCATTTCATCTTAGGAGCTTTCAATCTCATATTTCCATTAGAGAAGTGAGGACAAGAAGGAAAACCAAAAGAAAGAATTGGAGGATGCATTTTTGAACAATATGTGATGTGGTACAGATTGCCTTTGCCTCCATGTTAATGGTTTTCACAAGTCAACACATTTTTTTGCTGAAAAGTAGAGAAGAAAATCTCATAAATGAAGGTTGGGAGGGGAGAGAGAAAACTGCTTCATTTCTTTAGCAGTAGTTGGCAACAGCTGTAGCACAGCTGAGTTCTTATAAGTGTAATGGGGAAAAGCTACACCATTAATGGTAATTTATCTTGTGTTGTTCTCCAGGCTCTGACTATTATCTAAGTGCTTTGTGCCAAATGTAATAAAATTGCCAGATTTCTCATTATAGAAAGCATAAATTGCTGAAGGCAAATATATTATGAGGGAAACTGTCAATATGATAATTGTGCACTCCTGTCACTAAATTGAGTAAAATATATATATTTATGAATATGCTAACCCTCTAGACCATTTACTGGTAGAATAACTGGAAGAGTGTTTGCTGAGGATGTTTTATTCTTTTTGTCATTTTTATTGCTACATAGCCTATAGAAATTACACATTACAATATATTTGAAAAGCGTTATGAATAGGTCAGATGCCACTATTTGCCTAGATGCAGTCAGACACTTGTAATAATATAATTTTAAAAATTACAAAATTATTTGAGCAATAAATTAACTAGGAATTCAAGGGAAATGAAAAACAGTGCATGTAAGTTGGGCCTTTGTTAAAAATATGAAGTCAGCTGGTTTTGTTGATGAAATACATGCTTTTCATATATAAATCTTTTGAATGTTTCTGGTGATAGCTATCAAAGAAATACTGGCTAAGGTCATTTCAGCAGTTTAATAGTACAAGTAGCTAGTTTTCACATACTGAATTTACAATATTATTTATTATGAAAATAATTACATTTTGATATTTTAAAAACATTTGTATGCTATAAATAGCTCCAGTTTTGGTATCTTCAGCAGGAATAGTTTGCAACTCTAAGAGTTAAAACATGGTAACCAGTCTAACTTTTCCCCATTTTAAGGCTCTTTACAAAAACTATGTTGTAATTTTCACGTGTTAGATAAAATGATGCATCAAAAATAAAATTCTCCCACATGGGAAGTCTTGAGATGTGGACAGGATGGAAAGGAGGAAAGTGGAAATAGAGAAGAGGAAAGGAAATAACTCCAAATTCTTCTTGGTCACTGCCAGTGAATGAGTTCTGTGTTACTCAAGTTACCTCCTAGTGTCCAGGAAGGAATTTGAGATGAAAGTCATGAAAAAGAGAAGCCACAGTTCCCATCCTCAACAAAAGGGAGAGAGGAGAATGTGGAACATAGGAGGTACCCACTAAGTATTTCGAGTGCTTGCCAGCTCTCTCTGGGTGCTTCATCTGTTTGAGTGCTAGAAGGACCTGCCTTCCCCAGCCTGTTCCCCAGGACATCAGTCGGAGCTGGACTGTGCTCCAGTCCCAGTGTTAAATGAGAGACACAGCTCAGCTGACCTATGCACCCCAAGCTGCCAGGCCTTAAAGTCAGCCAAGATGCTGGTACAGAGAAGAAGGCATGAGATTTCACAGACAAATTAAACCCATACTTTCTTGCTTTATCATTTGATTCTTTAACTTCACTTACAATTTTGAAATCAAGAAAATTACTCTGCTCTTCTCATATCCATATGTTTAGAATGATCTTAAGTAATGCTGGCAAACACAGAGGCGGCGGACAGAACTCGGTTCAGAACTAAAGCATCAAATACATGAATCTACAGACAAAGATGTGGAGACGTCTAAGTTCCCATGACAGTCAATGAAGATCTCATCAGTGGGGCCTCAGCTCATCATAGAGAGTCCATTGAATAAATTGTATTGAATAAATCTTTGAGTATGGGCAGCTCAGATGCTTAGCAAATATGTAGACACCTTCATTAATGTTTAGCTGTTATGGGTGAATTAAATCTCACCTATAATATCTTAATAAAAGCATAAGAAATTATAAGCAGACATTTAGAATCTTTTGGCCTTGATACAACATGGTGAGATGGCTGTAAAAGCTGTTCCTGCCACTAACATTCCCACATGGGGTAGGTATTTTGTCTACATCTATGTAGAAACACACCCTGGAATAGTGCCAGGCAATGAAACTGCGTGGCATGATCTGAACTACCTGTTGTTACTAAATCTGTCAGCCTCCAAAATTTGGATGTGAGCATGAAAAGTGTCTGTTGGAAATGGCAGAGACCTCTTCATCTCCCTGCAACATTCTGATCTCACACCACTGCTGAAACCCCTTCAGGACATTGGGTTTTATGCTGGGTGGCACCAGCAGAAAACATGCAGCAGACCAATCTAGGAACTTACCCACCTCTGACTCCACCAGAGCCTGGGGACGTTCCTGGGCACTGTTTAATTTATAAGTGTACTTATAGCTTATAAGTAGCACTTCTCATCTTTATAACTTGTAGGCTTTTCCCTTGAACCCAGCATGATCCAGCTGGACTGGAAGAATGTTACAGTGCTGTGAATAAAATACAGCAGTTTGGTTACAGATGAAGAAAAATTCCGCAAATACCAATCCAAGAAATCAAGAAAAAAGGGTACATAGTGCTTTGTTCCCAGCTTCCTTCCACAGCTTTTGATAATTCTGTTATTGGTACATCAATGCAACATTTCTTGGGATTTTCTAGTAATGCACACAGAAAAGGTGGCATGGGAAGGTAAATGGTGCCATGGAAACAGAATGTAGATACTGCCTTGAGGAGGATGGTAGTGTAGAACTAACAAAAGGATATATAATAATTATGTTAAATAAGGTCTAAATGTGAGTGAATCTTGCATGGAAATAAAAGATAACTCAATACATTTATGTTTGGCTATTTTCCACCCCCCAAAAAAAATCTGTCTCATAGGACAGTGAAATGTGAGGCTTTTATTCTATAGTGCCTTGCCTACTGACTTTTAGAGGTAACAGGTGTATTTTTGTGCTGTATTTGAATGCATTCTCAAGTCATATTTCTGTTCACTGTTTTTACTGTAGAAATAATACAGTTAGCTCTAAGCGTGTTGGAAATCTCTCTCATCATTGACTTCAGTGCAAACGGAAATTATGACAGCAAATAAAAGAAAAAAAGGAACTCAAATGGTCCTACACAGATAGCCTAGTCCAAGGAAAACCTCTAGCTTTTGTAGTAAAACATGGATTACATAAATAGCAACATTTTTCTTTAATGCTTGTTTTAAACATTCTCTTGAAATTATTTCAATTTAAATGAAAATAAGATTGTTTCCCTTATTTCATTCTTTTTTTGCCTTGCACATTACCTTTTTCTTCAAGTATGCTGAAGTGTTGTACCTACCATCAGATTTTGGCATCTGTGTGCTGAATCTAGTCTTCATATTGTGCAATGTCTATTATCTCTTTCTGCTTGTTTGAAATTATCCATCCAGCTATTCTGATCTATAAATACAACATACTGGTGAAATAAAAGTCTGTATCAGAAGTAATTTAACAAGATTAATGTTTCTGTCCCTGCTTGTTTTGAATGGGCTGTCACAGTGTGCTGAGATGCCTAGAATGTATGCTTTAGGAGCTGGGACATGAAAATTAAGCCAGTTCTGTAACTAGTAGTTGCTTAGTATTATATTTTATAACCATCATATTTTTAATCATTGTATTTATGACACTGCAAGCTGGAGAGGGGCAAACAGAGACCAGGGGAGGTGTAAAGGCATGAAATGTCTCCGTTTGTGGGAGCAGCTGATTCCATGGTCCCACATAGGCAGCAAGCAGCTGCAGCAAACAGGTGGATGGACACTCAGCCCTTCCATGAGTGCTGCCCATTCCACTCCATCTCAGCACTGCTTTCAGCAGGCCCATGGCAGCCACTTTGGCAAGGAAGACCTGAATAAACTCTGAAATAGAAGCTCACGAGCTGTCTTTGAAGAGTACAGCTGTATTTCATATTATGGAGATTGAATAAGTTGAGGCAGAAAGATTGCCACTTGTCCAAGGTTTCAAATCAAATCAGCAGCAAAATCAGTAATTAGGACCCATAAGTTCCTTATTCACAGCTTTTTCCCATTTGCCCAGATGCTGGCACTTCACCATTCTTTTATCTTTTTTCTTTGTTTTTCAGAAAGTTAGCTATAATTGTGAATTTTAATTCATCTTTGAAAGGCCAGGGCATGAGAGCCTCAACAGGCACTGGAAAGCATGGCCAACAGTACTAACTTGTCTCATGAAAACTGAAAATAGGATATTGAACTCTGTTTTGTGTATTAAATGAAATATTTATCACAAGAAATTTAGGGAAAAGGATTTGAAAGGTCAAATTTTCCATTATGGTCTAGCAGCAGAAAGGACAGCACAGATCTTCAGAGAAATGCTAAGGTAAAAATATCACCTTATTCTTAACCTTGACATGCAGACTCTTCATTTAATTCTGCAAACTGCATCCTGTTGCTGCTCAACCCCTTATCCCCTTGACATTCACCTCTAAGAGCAATGCTTCACAATTTCCATGTATTATTTTTCTTTCAATAATTCTTCTATGCTTTAGTTGTACTCTTCCTGCATGCTCAAAAGCAGATCTGTGAAAGTAAAATTTTTGCAAAAGGAATTTTGTAGCTTCTTCCACTCTCTGATTAATTGTAAACAGGTAATTTCCTTTTAAAAATGTGTGAATCTCTTCCTCATTTCTACCTGGTAAAAGTTAAAACTTTTTTGCAACTTTCAGGTGCCAAATTTGTAGTCTATGGGCTGGGAAAAAAATCTGAAAATATCTTTTGCAGCTTTCTGATTGCTCAGCCATGCATAACTTGAGCATTCATGTTTCTAAGCATTTCAGACTCAGTCTTTGCTGTGTTTGACTCCTGTCCATCTTTTCCATGCATTTTGGTCATTGTCATCAACTCATACTTGTTCTTAGGAATGAACTACTCATCATGAATCAAGACTTTTTTATCATGAGGGTTTTTTTTATTATTATTTTTCCTTACTTTGTAGTTTGACTTGCTCATGATGCTGTTATCCATAGAGAGCTAACATCCCAAGTATGGCATCTGGTCCTTTTTGCACAGAACAGAGATGGTATGTGTTGCAAACATACTGTGGTCAGAAAAGCAAAAAAAAGGAGATGGTCAAAAGAGGGTCAGAAAGCAAAAGAAAAGTTTGGGGGTTTTTTAGTACAGTGCAGTCTGTATGAATCATGAAGAGTTATCAGTAGAATGCCAGACTAGTAGGGGAAAGAGAAAAAGGGAAATTAATTAAAAAGTTTTGCAAACTGAGCATATCAATTCTCATTTAGATTTTAATTTTGATGCCCAGTGACAAAAAGTGGGATATAAACATTTTATTATAGAAAAAACAGGGTTTAAGAAAGTAGTAACCCAGATTAAGGGATACTCTGAAAACTACACTAAAATCTAAGAAAGCAACAAGAGAAAATATCTATTATTTGTCTGGTGAGTAATTTCTAATGCAGAATATTATCTCTGTAATAAATATTTCCATGGACTTAGATACTGGGAAAACAATTTAAGCAAACTTTTAAATTTTGAAAAGCTGTCTTCGGGGCTTTATTTTGTTTTGTTTTTCTCACAAAGTTGGCTTTGCCTAGACAAAGCAAGACATTTGGCATACCTGAAGACACCAAGCCTCAGGACTCCAGCCATGTGGTAAACTAAATTCTATTTTTATTGCTAATGATTAAAAGCAGAGAAACAAAGTGAGTGTTAGCACCTTGGAACCCACACAGACCACCAGAGTTCACATTAATTCAACAAGCAGAAGTTGTTGCAAATTAAAAAAATGACAGATTCATTCTGAAGAAAAGTGGGGTTTTAGGTGCCAGGTACAACAGTGATACTAAAAGATATTTGAAACTTAAAAATGATGGAGAAAAAATTATTTAGAGTAAAGAGGTAAACTGATGTCTCATGCAAGCACTGAGTTACCAGTCCTCAGAGTCTGTGGGTGAAGAGACTGGGAATTAGCTGGACCTATATTAGTTCCTTTGAAGAGACATCCTTACTTGTATTCAGCATTATTCTCTAATTTCTTTTTCTGCTCATACACCTTTCTGTTTTCTTTCAGACAAAATCTGGTTGTTTTCATTTTTTCTCAGGCATTGCTTTTTCTTTCCTCTTTCTTTTCCAAAAGAATACATTTTTTGGACATGTAAAAGCTGTAACTGCACCTAGGAATAAAAGTTCACTTCATGAAGGATATTGTAATTCTATTTAATTCTAGTTCAGTATCAAACCCTCTCAATTTTAAATTCTTCAGCTAGAAAAATGCTACCAGATTGGGCACTTCCTATGGCAATCCTGTCTCAGAGCTGAAAATGCTGCTTAGCTGGGTCTCTGGGCTGCAGCCACTCTCCTAGAGAACAGAGGAAGGGATACAAGGGAAAATGAATTTATTTCCCTTGCTGAACTATGGTGAAGCTTTGTTGTGATCAAAATATCTTCATAAAATGTCCTGACCCCAGGAAACATGAGGCAGAAAATGCTGGATATTTTCTGAGCAGAACTTAAGTTAACAAGATTTCTTTTGGTTTTCCCACAAAGGCTTGGCTTTTTGAAAGTGCGAATAGTTTGAACAGTTCATTGGTATGAACTATTTCTTTCTCATCTGCTCGTGAGCTGTCTTCTACCTCATATACTATGTTTTTTAACAACTTTTCAAACAAATGTTGACCTTTACTCACTTCAACAAATCAGGAGTATTAACATTTTTCTCACCAGTAGTATGTGCATAGGCACCTGTTGCAATAAACATAATGAATTTTAGCAGATATTGATACATCATGTTCTAGGAGACTCCAAGGATGAGATAAATAGCTGTAAAATTAATGGGAAGAAAAGATGTAGCACTGATAGCTAATGAGGAAATCTTGAATATGTTTAGATAAATAATCTCTGATATAAAAAATGTTGTTTAAATGCCAGAGAATGTTAATTACTTGCAATTTAATAAGAAAATTAATTAAGGAATAGCACAAGTACAAAGTAAGAATGCCTGTTGCTTCTCTCAGCAGATAATTGACAGCTTTGAAATACTAATAAAAGCCAAACTTGAGACATTCAAGGATATTATAGGGCCTGTTATTTTATGTAGAGGTGAATTTTGGACACATACTGAAAAAAAAATCAACTTCATAAAGAAAGCACCAAGAGTAATCTGGAGCCAGAACTAAAAAAAACCATGTCAAAAAAATTATCAAAGAAGGAAATCAGGAAAGTGGTACATGAAGTGGAATCTCAGCAATAAAAGCAGGCTGGACATGTAGTTAGGATCCTGAAGGATTTCTACAATTATCTTCTGCTTCTGCTTTTTGAATTTGTATCCATGGAAAATGGAGAAGATTGAACAAAGTATATATATATATATTTATTTATTTATTTAATATAGATATATTTACAAACAATAGAAGAAATACATTGTTGGCTAAAAATGTTTGGGCTAATAGTGGTAAAAACAGAAAAAAAAAAGTTGTTAGTTGTGAGAAAGGCTCTTAGGATTAAGGAGTCCCCTGAATCCCACAGTGTGATGTCTTAAGCATTTCAGACAGGAAGGATTCCAGTAATCCCTTATAAACTCCTGCTTAGTATGCTGGGTTAATATTTTTCCAGTTTGCACTTGGCAAGCCGGCAGTAGGCTTCTACCACCATACCTATAAAATTTGTCTGATTATCTGATGAATTCTGATATAAGGAAGTTCTATTTTTCAGCCTGATATTTTCCTTCCTACAGACGTATCATATTCCTCCTAGTTATATTCAGATGGATAGAAAAAAGGCAAGAAGAGTGGAAACAACCAAAGGAAGCAACAATGTCTACTTTTAAAACTTTCATAGAGTTTAAAACACATGTCATAATGGGAAGAGCAGAGTAAGAAAACCCACAGAATTTTTATAAAGTACAGACTGAAACATTGAAATTACTTTTACTTGTACTTTCATATGTTCTGTATAGTCTTAGATGCATTTCCACAGGAAATCTGATTCCTGTAAATGGAAATAGATATCTATGCCAATTAATGATGGCTTTTTAATTCCATATATATAGACAGTGCAGTCCTAAGTTGCCACTCCATTTGCATATCCATTTGTTTACTATTAGTGGTAGGTTAGTGTCTGTTTCTGCACGTCTTATGTGTATATTGTCACAACGTTTATTTGCCAGTTACATGAAACATGATCTATGCAAGAGACATCTGTATCTTCCTACTTAGGGCGCCCAAATATTTGTTTCTGTGTTGCTGTTATTAACTTCTCTAATGCCCTTTTTCATCCTTGAAGACACTAGAGTTCTTAAAAATAAAGAATAAAAGACCAGGATGAAAAATTCTATGGCTGCAGAGTTTCCAGGTGACCGAACATCCATTTCAGGGCCTTGCTGTCCCAGATTGTGGACTATCTTCGTGAATTGTTTTCAGTAAAACACTTCTTCTAATACATATTGGAAATACTAACACTATCATACTACTAGGAATAACTATAATAATCTAGTTTTAGTTACTTATTTCATTACTTATATGTTAAATCTAGCATTGTAGCATTAGGAAACCATGAGCTGAGCAATGCAGCAATGAGGTTTTGTAAATTTGAGAGAATAATATTTAAAATCTTCAGTTTCAAGATGAACAAATAAAAGGAGAAATTACTACAACACAGATTGAGCAGCAATTTACAGATATCATGTTAGTTCTCTGTCTGGGAGTTCTTTTAACAGAGTTTTTCTTGTTATTTACAACTTCTGATTGGAGTTTTGAGAAAAAGAAAGCTGTTGCCAACTGATAAACCAAACGAAAGAGAACAGCTGGGGATATTTTAGGGGCCCCTGGGTCTACCCAGGGCTGGGTGCATGTGTGCAGAACACCAGGAGTATAACTTAATGAATTGTGAAGGAAGCCCTGTCATGCTGTCCTGGACAGCATTATCCATGGGCACATTTATGCTGCCAACAAGTGTGATTTCCATTCATTAGTCCAGCAGGCTGGCTGATGTATTTAGCTCCAGTACCGATGGCAACCAAGCTGCTGCTGCTCAGGCTTCAGTGGAGTTTTTACCAAGACCCAGTGTCTATTCTTGGTGGTGAAGGCCTGAGTTGCTATTGCTTAGCAACTGCTGATTTGTAGCCAGATTAAAGTTTCATGTGCTGTAATTGTTCTTAATAAGAAGGCTTATGGTCTTGAGCAAGTGTGTTTATGGGTGTGAGAACAGAGGGCTGAACAGGGATAAGCACACATCAGAAATTAGGAGATGGAAAACTACTGGAGTGAGCACAGGATAGCACAGGAGGCCCTGGTCTCACTGCCTCAGTGTTGTAAATTCAGCTTGGGGGAGAGGGTATTTGAGCATAACATCATGGGGTTTTGTATCAGTGAAAGCAATTCAGCAAAATATGTCTTGTTGTGTATCTTTCAAAGGTGGTAAGTTTTAGTCACTGATAATTTCCCTTTCATCCATAAATCCAAAAATTTTAGATGAAGTTCTGTGGGGAAAAAACCCTTTTCCCTCCTTTTTATGGAATGAGGGGCAAACTGCAATCATCTTGGAAAAGGCTTCTAAGATCATCGAGTCCAACTGTCCACTAAGTTGACCATTTGGGTGGTGCAAATGATAGTAATTTCAAATTAAGTGTGGAGGATGTTCAAACAGGTAGTGGTCTGATTTGGAGAATTAAACTTTTGAACAGAAAATTGTTTTTCACTATCGCAGGAATTGTCAGGATTGCAAGTTTTCAGAACTGCAGCAAAACTGGCTGGTGGGCTGACCCCAGCCAACAGCCCACACAACTGCTTCCACATTCCCTCTGCCACAGGATGGGGAGAAAATGGAAGGAAGGTGAAAAGACTCATGCACCAAGATAGTGACTGTTAATAAAGACATTAAGAGCTGCACATGAAGCCAGACAAAGGGATTCATTCACTACTTCCCATCAGCAGGAAAGTGTGCAGGCATTCCCTGAAAACAAGGGACTCAGCACCCATAGTGATGACTTGGAAGACAAATGCCATAACTGCAAACATCCTTCCTCTTCCTCCTTCATTTGGGCTGACATGACAAAAGCAAGCTTCATCCCAGACAGACCCAGCAGAAACTGAAAAGTTTATGTTTGCTTTTTCCTTTTTTTTTTTTTATTGGCTTAAGAAGGTTCTTCCTTTACAGNTTTTTTTAATGGGTGGCTGAAGAGGTGTATGACCACAAGTGGCAATATGAGAAACCCAAACAAGTTTTTCTGCTTTTTCTATTATACGTGACATTACTTTACTTTTGGCATGATGAATCATCCTCCTTCTGTCTTAACAAACATTTAACTATTTAAATTAATTTAAATAGGTCCAACAAAAAAAAAAATCTAGAATATATTAAGTCCAGAACATCAAGATACTTTGAGTGCTTGATCAAAGTGAGGGACTTGTTTTCTAACACCAAACCTGACCCAGATAAAGTAACAGCTGACAGCTGCTTCTTCAATGCTGAATCAATGTCAAAATTAGCACGTTCTTCTAAGTCAGATTTCATTCTCCCTTTGACTGGAAGAGGAAACCTTCATCAAAATTGATACATTCCTGCAAATAAATGTAGGTCTCAAGGAGTTCATATTTTCTAAGAACAGAAAAAATAAGTGGGAAAAAAAAAAGAGAAAAACAACAAGAACAACAAAACTCCCAACAACCCTCTCCCCCACAAATTTACTTATTCATCAATAAGTAAGTCAAGAAAGAATTCCTTAGGAAATCCAAAAGGAAGGGATGTCTAAATAAGGCATGCTCAGAGTTATGTTTTAAATAAAAGATTGCACAGACCACAGCCATCAGTGCTGCCATAGGTGATTGCACAGATGTGATGGGAGATGATTCTACATACAAGAACTGAGGCTGCAACAGTGAAACTTAACCCATTAAATGCTTTCCGTGCTGGAAGAAATGGCTAAAAAGTCGTTGATATATGTTTGTTGTTAGGATGGCATCTTTTTGCTTATTTATCTTTAGCTGCCACTTTCACACAATCATAGTCTTTCTGCCACCTGTGAATACAAGGTATGATTTCAGTGCCTTCACTATTTTGCTTTGGACTGACTCCAAATAAAGTTTAACCAATGGAAGGTCTTGTATGAAGAGACTACATAATTTGACTCAAATTAGCTTTTTGCTCAGAGACTGGAGAATGAATACAAAAAGTAATATTACTTTCAAAATAAAGTCATTAGTAATCATTAAAGCAGCAGCCAAATGCAGACGGCATTACAGCTGCATTAAAAAAATGGAAGTGGAAGTCAAACATTACTACTAATCACTGCCATTGTCCTGAAAGAGCAGAAATTAAGCACTGATTTAAACTCATTTTAAATCCCATTACTGAGAACCCAAATTACTAAAATTGCAGAGGCCTTACTCATGGATTTCCATAGAACAAAACCATCTTTGCATTCTTAAGCACTCGCAAGTGTCCTTAAGAGCTGCCAGAATGGCAGCATAGGAACTACATCCACTTGCATGGGTAAATAATGGGTGCATGGAAGCAAGATTCCTTGTACTGTCTTGCTGTTGTGACTTGACTCTGATGGGGTAAGAAGCTGACAGGTTATTTTATTCCTCTTGCCCTTTCATTCTCAGACAGCAGAGAAGAGATGAAAGTTTTGTCATGATGGGATGCCTCTCTTGTTGGAATTCACAGAATTTGCTAATTCATTTTCAGCCAAGGAGTTGGTCACTACCAGCCTGGGCTTGATCTGAGCATTGCATCAGAAATTAAAGTCTCAATATCCCATTTGCAGCTTCCGGCCTTTCTGGTACCCTTATTTATGGCCCTGAATAAACAAAGATATGGAGAAGCAGAATGAACCTGACAGTAATTTGGTTTCTATTTGTAATGTGAGCTTGAAGATCCTTATACAAGCCTTTCTCCTGCCCTTGAAAACACAACCATGGCTGAAATATTGCATGACTATATGTAACATCCCAGCAAATGTTTATGGATATCCAGAACAGTTATTAAAGTAAGATTGTGGTAAAAATGGATTGCAAATGAAACATACTGTGTTCAAGGTGCTGAAACTGCCCAAATGTAGCTGTAAATAGAACGATGTGTTACTTTTCTGTATATTTTGTGTCTGTGATGGACATATCAAAGTGAGGGCCCTTCCACACCAGTGTGTTGCAGTAACTTTTTAAGTCATCATTTATCTGCTGAGCCTTGGTAACTGAACTTCTTTACACTCTACTATTGGCAGATATGCTCTGTTTCCAGGTATTTTTACCTTACAGGCTATGGTTTAACTGATTTGACTTAGCTTACAGGCAGATGGATGGTTACTCCAGCAGAGCTGATATTCTTAAGCACATCAAACAAACCAAATCTGGTCAAATATATAAGTAGATCTTATTAAAACTTTTTTTTAGTTAAATTTTTCAGTGCTGTGTGTTCTTCCAAAGAACATATTGGATGTATTCCTGGCCGTGTATTATTGCCAGGGCAGGAAAAGGTCGAGTGAACATCTGTCCAAAGTACCTTTAGTGTGTGGTGGGTACAGGAGTAGAAAGAGTCCATGTGCATAATGTCAGTGACCTTGGCTCTGCATGAGTATTTGCCCACACAGACCTCAAAGAGAAATTCTTTTGGTGAACAAGGTCTGGAAACTATTTTACTTTGCAGCTTGAGTAGGATTTGCAGCACTCAAATGTGGAAGAAATTTAGGTTGTAACTCTGCCAGCATAGCAGCTACAAACAGCAGCTGGAAAGGTGGCCTGAACAAATAGCAATTTTGCTGAGAGAGCAAATATTTGTGTTCAGTGTCTCAGTTCCTTTTTAAGTAATCATGACAAATCTGGCTTAATGTCATTTTGGTTTAGGCCCTCATTTGAGGACTGGAGGTGATGAGCCTGGCAACCCAGCACTTCCCTTTAGTCCCTGGAGAAATGGGCTGGACAGGTATCAGTCTAAAGCTGCCCGCTCCTCCCCACTAAGGGGAGGAAGACAAGGGTGCCCAGGCTCTGCAGGTGATTCAATGAAAAGCCTACCCTTGAGAAATTAAATGAAAAATTCATCTCTTTTGATAAGATCAGTACAGTGAACTTTAAGATTAGGAACTGGCCAAGCACCTGTACACCTTTTGCAACACCCTAAATATTGATTCTGCCCATCCTGCAATACACAGCTTATTATTTCATTTTCTGTTTTCACTGGCTACACAGAGAATTGATTCTCCTTCAACTTAATTTCTGTTTGTGTCATAGGGAAAATCCAAATAACCCAGCAGCTGCTCAGGTTGTAATTGAATGTCACCACCAACAAACAGAAAGGTTCACCTCAGCCCCATTGTGATTGGTTTTAATATGTAATGAGTCAGTGTGTGTATGTATCCTAAGCAATCACAGAAATATCTGCTATATATGACACAGTTTCTTGAGCAACTGGAGAGGACCCAAGGAGGGTTGCACCCACCGTGCAGTGTTAAACAAATGCATTAGTGAGAAAGCTCTCTGTGGTGAGGTAGTTGGCAAAAACCTTTTCTTTGTAAAGCACAACCTTCCTGAAACTGAAATTGTTTATGAGTCAGTTCCAAAAAAAATCCTTCTTAAAATAGAAATTCAGAGGGGAAAAAAGAGATTTTTAATTGTTGAAGCACCCTATTTGGACATTTTTAGAAGTTTCATTTTTCTACCTTGAACATGTGCTGCCTGCTATCTCTTTTAACTCGTGAAAAAAGATAAAACTATATAAAAATAATATGAAAACATAGATGCTTCTTTCATTTTAGATTAGCACTTATGAGTTTTATTAATTTTAAGTTATTTCTAAGCTGTGATTTTTTCATTTGTAGCAGAAAATTGCCATGGGAAGTTTTTTTGTTTTTTTCTAAATATTTGCTGTGCTTCATTAAAGCCCTGGTGGTACAAATAACTCAGTAAAGCACATCGTTGGGACTACACATTCATGCACAAAATCTTCAGGTGACCCTCAACTTGTGCCATATTACTTGTACCTCAGTAATATTAGGACTGAGGATGGAAGAAGAAAATAAAAAAAAAAAAAAATTAAAAAAAAAAAAAAACAGAAAGAAAAGACTAATGGGGAATAATTAAAAGGAAAAAGAAGAAAAAATAAAGGAGATCTATGAAGGAGATGGAAAAGAGAGGGATATGGGACAAGGGAAAGATAAGAGAGATGCAAGGAAGTAGATGAAACAGCAAGTCTCACATTGCAATTGCAAAGGGGTGGTGGGGGAGGAACTAATAACCAATTTCTGGAAAATGCATTAAATCTGAGCTGCTGAGCATAACTTCAGCAGCATCCACAGGATGATGAAAACACAGGGCAAAGAAATGAGGCATCCTGCTCCATCAGTCTTTGCCTGCTACAGCTGCTCCAGACCCCTGATTCTTTCTAGGAAGAAAACTTGTCCTGTTTATTGATAATTTTGAGAGAGAAAAAGGGCTCATTTATAGGGACTCCATTTCATATATGCTTAAATTGCCAAAAGGAAGCTGCATATTATATATTATGTAATCATATTTGCTAAATAAAAAAAACCCCACCAGCTGTCAGTCTTACCACCCCAGCATTTAAGTGTTCACAGAAATCCTCACCAAAATTGTCTTGTGTAGGAATGAATATATTTGAGCCCTCCCTCTGCTCTCTTTTCACCTTGCACATAGAGAAAAACACATACACATCCCATCTCCAGTTACAGAGAGCTTCATCACCTAATGTCAAAGGCCTCATTGAGGGGTTTCACAACTGCAGATACTAATAGCTGATTCCAGTTTTCAGAGGAACTGCTGACTGTGCTCTCACGTCCCATCAGGGTCAAAGGTTTTCCATGCTAAATGCCTCCTACCATGGTAGATCAGTGTGACAAATGCAGTTGTTCTCTAATGTTCAAATATCTTATTTATTGAACATTTGAGAGACAGGGACATTGCTCGGACCTTTTGCCCTGCCATAAAATGAATCTGTAAAATCAGAATACCATGACCTGCTAGTAATAATTGTTGTATATCTAGTTGTGGTTTTTACCAAAGAGTAAAGCAAAATATAGTGTGAGCATATCTAGTTCTAACCTCGCAATGGAAATGTTACAAAACCCATGTTCTGTCAAACATAGTTTCTTATTAGATATCTCAGTCATTTTTAAGGAAAGTCTTAAAGAAATGCTTATTCTCAAAGTGATTTTGTAATACATTGAAAAGGCTAATTTCATCTATAGTTTATTTTTTCTAAATGCTTTTTCATTTCCATGCATATGCAGAAGACAGAAAGTTCACTAAATAGCTACACTCATCCAGTAAGAGAAATATCCTGTTTCCTCTTCACAAACCAGTGCAATTCCAGGACAGGTTTTGTGTGTTTTTAGGAGAGATGTAAGTCAAGTTGTCTGACTTGTGTACTCCTCTCTCACCACTGGACTTATGCTGCACTGTGCTCTGGCATTGTTCCTCACTTTGGACTCTTTAAAGTATGTTTTCATATAATTTCTGCAGGTATTTTAATCGACTTGGTGAGCATTTTATTTCTCTGACAGGACAGTTTAGCCTTTGCAGCTGTGCAAAATCCTTCTGTTTTTTTATTTCCTCTCTGCTAAGGTCCAAGATAAACTTCTCGGACCTCCTCAGTTGTCCACTGTGAGGTAGTTGTGAGTCCTTCCAGGAGCTGGCACAGTAGGGGGATGATGAAAGTGTACCAAAGGCAATGTTGCAGTTTACCTGGGTAAAAAAATGTAAAGGATTCTGAAGAGCTGTAGGGAGAGCTAAAGATTTTCCTGGGGTATCCAGAACTACTGGGTTCATAGGATATGGGTTATAAATCACAGTAGTGAGATAATATATTTTTTAATATTCCTGCTTTTTATCATAGAATATTTGGAATTCCTCTCACAGATCCTGAAAATCAGTAAAGGGTAAGTAGCTTGTTCAGGGGCTTGACGAAGTCATTCAGCCATGAAAAATCCAGGGAGAAAGAACTTTCAGGAATTTCGTGGACTGTCTGAAGCACGTCACACAGAGCTGAGTCTGAACACAGTGTCTTATCACTGACTTAATCTTTTTTTTGCTCACAGTCACTTGCTAATTTTGATATGAAAAGATAGAGTTATTTAACTGAATTATTCATTTAAGTTTTAGAATGACTGAAAAGTGACTCTGCTTTAAGACTTCACAGTGTCATCCAACACATTTTTGCATTTATTACTTTAAGTGGGGAGGAGGAGCTTCCTAACCTTTCTGGGGGAAAAGGGATAAGGCAGCTCAGGAAGACTTCCAAGGAGCAAAATTACCCTGACTGGCTCAGGAGAGGCTGCTGTGGGTAGCCAGAGCCTTTCAGGGTGATCACCACAACATTGCTAAGGCAACCTGTGTTTTGTGGATAATTTTCAGCTGCCAAAAGCTGGGAGGTAGGAGTTAGTGTGCCAAGACCAAGATGATCCCTGACAGCTTCTGTGGTCCCCTGCAATATATTTTATTTTATTCTTTTTCCAAGATGGGACCTGAGGGATACAGCCAGCTTCCTCTCCCTGATTTATTAGGCTGTGTGCCTGGCTAGTCTCTGAAAACTGATGCCTGATTTCATAGTCCTCCTGTCAGGGACTATGCTGTATAAAAGTGGAAAGGCTGGATGAAAGCAAGAGAACAGGAATTCCTCAGTCCTGATTTTCAGAGGGTGATTTGTTTTAAGGGTGGTTTGTTTGAAGAGTTTTGATAGTAACCTGAGCTGAGTAAAAAGTTGGGATTCTTCAATATTTGTTAGTGTAATATATAAGAGAAATATGTTTGTGTTTGGAAAGCCAAACAAATTGTCTCTCTTGGGCACAACTTAACATGACTAATGAATTTTCTAAGTTATGAAAAGGGCAGATGAAGTTATTAAAAAAAAAAAAGAAGAAAAAAAAGCAGAGAACCACACCTTAGCACAGTAAAAAACCCCCATACTCTAAAGCCATTTTAATTTCTGGCTGCTGTATCTGGAAATGGCAATGCAGAGTAACAAAAATGTACAGAGAAGAGTGAAAAGGATAATGAAAGTTTTAGAATAGTTTTGCCATAATACTAAACAGATTGATTCCTTGGTTTGGAAAAGGGAAGACTAAGAGAGTCATACAATTATAAATGATATAGACTTAGTGAGTAGGGCTCAATGATCCATTTTTTTTCACAACCAAAGAACTAGAGGCATCTAATTTAATTATCAGGCATCCTGATAAACAAACAAAAAGGAAATTCTTTTTCAAGTAAAGCATAATTAAATTGTGAGGTGCTTTGGCACAGGATGCAGTAGAGGCTATCAGTATAAATGGGCTCAGAGAAGATTAGATAAATCCATAGAGAATAGATCCATTGGTGGCTATTAAAAATGATGGTCTAGATTAAACTTCTATCTCAGGAAGTCCCTTGAGTGCTGGTTGCAGGAGGTTGGAAAGGTATTTTAGGCAATCTATGTATTTGTCCTGTTACTAGCAATATCCTTTTGGGCCAGTGCTCAAGCCATCATACTGGGATGAAAAGATCTTTGCTGAATTCATCAGGAACACTCCTTTGTGTGTGTGTGTGTTTGTGAGAAAAATTAGAACAAGGGGAAAGGAGGCTGTGATGAGAAAAGCAAAAACAACTTAATTAAACAATGACTTCCTCTTACTGTTACTACTTTTCTCACAGGCCTCTTGCAAAGGAAAACCTCAATAACCCTAAACCTGCTACCATCAGCTTTAATTTTTATTTCAATCAAAATTTTCCAGTCCTTCTGTGTATTTGTTCTTATTCAGCATGCTATGAGAACGATGCATGAGAATATTGTATTTGACAATACTGCCACCTGGGCTACACCTGTAGTAAATTAAACAGTGCCAGGACAATGCCCAGCAAATACAAATTTGATTGTTTGTAATGCTGCTCAGACAGGTCCCTCTCTTAGTTTTAAACTTGGCCAACTAATTTTCTCTGTCCCAAATAATTCCCAGGCTTTACTAGGGAATGAGCATGGGCAAAGGACCAGTCCCCATCACAGTTTGGATGGATCCAACCTGTTCTTGAAGATATGGCTAGAGCATGCCAGTTGGCCTCAGGCCAGAGGAGGAGCCTTTGCCATGCCCAGTTTATTTAATGGATGTAATAAAGATTGGATGTGACCTCTTGAGGATTCGGTGAGGAAAGGAATAGGTTTGCCAGAAGTTTTTTAGCCTCTTGGGGAAGGTCCAAACCCATCCAATTAGCTGTCTCCCAAAAGGGGTGAGGAGTCCATAACATCTCCCAGGCATGCAGACATTTGGCTGTTTCCTCAAGGTCAGGAGCAGTTCTCAGTTCTCTGTTCTCATGACATACACGGAGCAGTCTGGGCCAAAGGCCCCCTGGAAGAAATGCTTTGATTGCATAGCAGGCCTTGAGGTACAGGAGATTTCTCTTCTAGTTCTCTAAGTTTCCCTCATCTGGGAGAGGTGGTTTTGTTTTCTCAGATTATGGAGTGATGTGAGTGCCCCATATTCATCATCTGAATGCATTCTACAATCTGTCATTATGTGGTTGAATGAAATTCCATATGCAGTTTAATTCGGACATTTTTAGGCCTGCGTTTTTTTCTCATATGTTGTCACACTTATAATACCAGGCACTATATAAAAACTAAAAAACAGCAGCTGCCATAGGGAGCTTGCAGGCTGAAAGGAAAGCACACAGTGAAAAAACCTCTGGTGTGAGGTCCAGAGCAGGCCAATAATAAATAAATCAAAATCCCATGAACTAAGAAGTTCAATATCAATTCTAGTTCAGTCTTACTCTTATATTCTGATGGAGAAGGCAGTTAATTGATTATAAGGCTTGCTGATGTGAACCTTTTAAAGTATGTGAGCAACAAGTCCACTGACACTGGGGCCTGTTTAGTGGATGAATAGGTTATAAAAGAAGTACAATTAGGAGATGGAAACAGCATGCCTGGTTATTAAGGGTGGAATGAATGCATAAAAATTGAGGACCAACAAAGAGGTAAGATTTTACCTGTGAAGAAAGAAGATTTAAACTGATAGATCAGGTTCAGGGAGTATACTGAGATGTTAAAGCTGAGATGAAAAATTTTGAAGGATAGGCAAAGTGGTTATTCATCCCTGCCACAGCAAATAGCCTTGACCAGATTCGGCCCATGCCAACCAGTGCTTCCCCAGAGAACATCTCCTTAGCAGGGTATGGAACAGCACAAGCCAGGACACACACTCCTGACAGACATCCAGCCTGTTCTGAGGACAAAAGCTGTGCCATGCCAGCTTCATCCTGGGCACTGGTCTGTGTCATTTCCCACTGTGCATGTAGTAGCTTCAGGGTCGAACGAGCCGTCTGGATCTGTCAAGCTGATTCCAACTCAGCAGTATCTCCTGACATTTCCAAGTTTAAGTCTGGAGAACTTCAGCTGTGAAAGGTTCCTATCACAGTTTTGAGTGTCATCTGTGCAGTGTTGCGCTGGAATGAGTGACAGATACATCGCATTACAAAAAAGTAAAATGAGATACTACATGTAAATGATAGTTTGTGCTCTCCTGCTTATGCAGATCACAGCATCATTTTACTATACATTGAGCTTTCACAGAAGCAAATATCTCTGCACTTTTAGAGCCTTTCATTTTTTGTCAGTATTTTGAGCCCTGCTGAGAGTGGACTTTTCCTGCTATATTTTAGTTTCAGTTTCAGAGGAAGTCTTGCTTTCTATTTAGAACTGCCTGTGGTGCAGTAGTTTGTATATTGGTAAGTGTCCCTTGTGTGAGAACTGTGTTCCACATATTGTTTAAAAACTTGTAATTGTCCTATTTTTATAATCTCTCTCATTGCCCATTAAAGCATTCCATGCTAAGAACACCATTTTCTTCTGTGTCCACTGGTGCAGAATGTTCTACCAGTAGGTAGTGAAGGGCAAGCTGAGATCCCATAGATCTATGAGATAGAGAAGGTGAATGGCCTGAAATAAATGCACTCATCCTCTGACACTTGCATTTCAGCATGAGGGAAACTTCGGTGATCATCTGCCTGGCTCCATTACTATGAGATATGAAGTGTTCACCAATGCTGCGTGTTCATGAATGAAGGACATGCTTTTCATTTCTATGGTCAATAATAAAAATGGTAATTTCTAGGAAAAAATTAAACTGTAGAAACAAAGTCTGTGTATGTCTTGTTGCTAAAGGAATAATATGAGTTTGGAGTACAGTTCATCCTCATACAAAGATTATCTGTGTAATTCTGAAAGAGCCACCAAGACTCTAGATTAATTTATGCTTCATAAGTGCAGAACACAAAAATTGAATGATGTCACTGTGCAAGACGGACGTGTGGAAAAAGCCGCACAAATCTGAGTTAGCCGGAAGCGGCACATGAGCCAAACCTTACTGATTTTCAGGGTTTTTATAAGGTAGCTTGCAAAGTGTATCAAGTGTCACAAAGTAATTGGTTCTTTGGGCTAGACACCCCCCGAGGGGCTGGTCAAAGCCCCAGGCACGTAGCAGAGAATTGTTTTTATAAGCGAAATCATCACTATCTGAGAAAAACAACCTTCAGGTGCAAGAAGTTTACAGAACGATAACATTGTTTAGGTTAGCATGTATGGGAAAGACAGGGTTCTCACTGAACACTAGAGAGATGAAGATTTCTCCTGCTACAAGCTCTGTCAGCACCAATGGAATCTCTTCAAGGGCTGAAATGACAAAAGCCTTTTTAAAAGACAACATAAACAGTGAAATAGTGATGTGAATAGGTATAGTGATAAAATAGAAAGAAATAAGAAGTCCTCATAATTAGAAAGTAAACTAATCACTAAGACCTACTCATAGCCCTCATATAGATTCATAAATCTAAGGGAATGACAAAGGAATTCTAAGTTCCTTTGAAATATCTGCAGCTGACCCTATTCATAACAGAATGCTGCATTTCTGCAGGAAGGACATTTTTTCTCTTTGTGCTCTCTATAGGCTTTTCTAGACAACAGGCTCACTGACACTAACAAATGTAGTATAGCTACAAGAAAGAAATTAATTCTAATCCTAATTCTAATGGGAAATGAGACGGAAAGAGATTAAGTAGATTGTCCAAATTTGCACAGGAATGCTTACAGCAAAGTCAGAATTTGACTTACGGATCTCATTGCATGACCTTTCCTTTCAATTTTGAAAAAGATTTTTTTTTTTCCCCTCAAACACTTCAGACCCATAAATGTTTAGTCTTGACTAGCCTACTCCTAACATCCTAGTCTAGTTTTGGGCAGACTTGTTTTGTGATGCTGGTTTCATGCAAGGGAAAATAATGTTATGCATTCATTCTCTAAGTGTTTCTGAATATATGTATGTGATAGACTTTTGGAATAAATTAATAGCTTTTTCAAAAATATAAAACTATCTTGTTTATTTTGAAGTTAGCAGTGAGATCTCCTGGTTACTTACAAGAATATAAAGCATCCTTCTGAATATTTTTGTTATAACTTTCATTTGATTCCTTATTCCTGTGCAGCCACATTAGAGGACAAGCATATGAGTTATACAATATAGGCAGATCATGTGAGTAAAGTCTCCATGGAAACTGCCTAATTTGTGCTTTTATTTAATTAGAGTTGTCCATTACCTCTCCAAATGAAGTTTAATTTAAATTCATATGCCAGTCATTTTTTAAATTGTGTATGACTCTTCATCCATCACTTACTGAAATCTCTTATAGGCTGTATTTTAGCAGACTGAGTTTATTTAACAATTGAGTTTGTAAACAAGATGTTTATTTGACAGCTTGGCTTATCTAACATTCTTAACATCCTTGGAACTAATTTTCTATGCAGTATCTATGCTATACAACTTGTTGTTATCAATTAGATATTCTTAACCTCAGAAATTGTCAAAACCTCAGAACAATTGCTTGAGAGATCCACATGAGAATATTCACTCATTTTCCTTGCTGTGAGATAATTGGGAAAAAATCAGAATACAAATTAAAGTGTAACCAAGACCAAGAAATATGCAAAATGCATGTGTTTGTTAAATGGAGCATTGAAACAGGCAAAACTGTGTGTCTATTGTAAGCTGCACCACAAAAACCATCTGGTCTCATTGAGGTATTCTTAAGAGAACTAGGACTTGGTTCAACCTTACAGAAATGTCTGCCTGAGGGTATGATAAAGTGAACTGATGTGAGTTGTTTGGAAGTAATCAGTCCTGGGTTGTGCACCAGAAAAATATGGTCTGCAATACCTGATTTTATCTTTCTTTTGAGAGCTCCTGGTTTGTCGCTGTGCAACACGGAAGTGTAGAAAAACCACACGAGTCATATCCATAGAAAAATGCCAGGCAGAGCTGAGATTTATTAATTTTTTATGGTTTTTATAAGGTAGTTCACAAGGTGAGTTATGTGTCACAAGGTCATTGGTTCCTCGGGTCAGCCACCCCCCGAGGGGCTGGCCTAAGAACCCAGGCATGTAGCAGAGAGGTGTTTTCCTAACCGAAATACAAACTAGCAAAGAGCGTTTAAAAAACTGTAACATTGTATCACTTTAACATGTGGGAAAGTTAGCTTTCTCACAGAACTCTGAAGTATTTCTCTGAGAAAACACCCTAACAGCGTCACTGGTTGAATGTACAGTGAGAGGATGAGGAGTACTCCCTTCTTTCCCCGTTCTGCTGGGGTGTCTGTGCTTGTAACATACACAGACACTAAGAAAGAGGACAGTGGCAGGTTGTGTACTTGATAATTTCCACCCACCTGAGACACCAGCAAATACGGAGAATAGGGGAAAAACATAAAAAAACATTTAAAAGGTAGCATCAAGTAAATACATGAAATGTAATAATGGGATATTTTGTACCCTAATCCATGTATTCTGAAGCCAATCTTGCATCTCATGGAATTGTTACTGACCCAGTTTTCCATTTGCAGCTGTGTTACAGAAATATCTAGACTAGGTGCCTGGGCCAAAATTAGTTAATGTGCCAACATGACAGGAGGGCAATGCAGAGGCAACAAACTGCAACTCTAAAAGGGTTGTAAGCAGGGAAGCTCAGAGCTGCACTCAAGCCATTCAAGTGGTTTCTGCATTCATACAGCATTTACATATCACCCAAGTTTAAATACTTCTTCATAATTACACATTATCTCTGGCACAAAAGTAAATGTTTTTGAGAAGAAAAAGTCATCATCACAGCAGTATCAGAGGTCATAATGGCAGAATAGAAATGTTTGTGGATAAAGGTGGCCTAAGAATTATGTGTGGGAAGTGCTAGAGGTGCATCTGGAGGACCAACAATGAGGATTCTTCTGGAATAATTACATGAAGGCTAAAAGACATCACAATTCAACATCACTAAGAAAAGTAGGAAAGAGCAATGTAAAATATGTTACAAAATGACATTTATGAATATTACAACACTAATATTTGAAAATGTCTAGCAAAATTACAATAATAATAACAATACTGTTACTAATAGAAGAACACTTGAAAAACTGGCAAAGGGTTAGATACTTCAGATAAAGCAGCTCGGCAGCTTCACAGTAACAGAGGTCCTGGATGATGATAGGTATCACTGAATGGATTTAAAAACTAGTGGACAGTTATGTCTGGATACAGAGAAATATCAGCGTTATTAAATAGCTACTTTGTTTCTGTCTTTTCAGAAGAAGAGGGTGGCGATCTGCTCAAGTCGGGCTTCAGTTTTCCAGGGACGCCAGAGGAGGAGCTAGGTACAGCTCGCATCTCTCAGACACCGGGTACTGCTCACGCACCCGGGGCTGGGCGCAGCCGCGGGGCCGGGCGCAGGCGGCTGCTCTGGGGCACAGCCTCCCCCCGCAGCAGGCACGGCAACACCTGGTGTCACTGACAGTGGCCAAAAAACTCTCAGTCAAATCCTCCTGGGCATTTCTCACCTGCTCCATAAGGAATGCAAAGTAAAAAAACATCAGATTTGGGTAACACTCAGGCAACCGAGAATTCAAAAGAAGGTGTTCAAGGAAATTGCCAACCTTCCTTCTTTTGTCTTTTTCTCTTTGTCTTACCCCTTAGAGAACATTCTAAATGCAGACAGAGTTTTCAATGTTACCTTTTCAATTTGAAAAAAATAACAGAAGCAAGGAGAAATCAGAAACTCTTAAAGCCCATGAGTGAAATCTGGATACTTCTGTTTTACAAAGCTAGTATTAAAATGTCCCACTGGCTTCAGTTTTATACATTTAGATTGTGAAAAATTGAGTTTCTGTTCCTGGAATTTCATACTCAAATTGCCACTGGTTTATGTGAAATCCATCAAAATTTTGATTTATATGCAATTACTTCGTGTGGTTATTTTTGGAAAAGCAATATGGGAAGCGGTTTCTATGCGTTTCCTGCTTAAAGCTGCCTTTATTCAACATGAGCTTACTTGCATTTCAGAAATCAGTGTAAAGTAATTTTTCTCTTTTTGTGCATATGCTCATGTTAATAGATTGCAACAGTTTATTTTTTTATTTTAGGATATTGTTATAATCGACAAGAATATTATAAACTCTTGCCCTGACTCTATTATTGCACACTGCTAGGAAGATAAATTATAGTTGCTGTGTTAAGGAAAACTACCCAAGCAGTTTGAACAAGGAGCATGAATTCAGACAGGTTGTGTCCTTATGTTTAGACAGTATCTTAGAAGAGGATTTTCTAAAACAAGTAGTGTTGCCACTCAGTTGTACTCAAGTCAGGGAGTTTCATAAATGTTCAATGTAAACATATCTGTACTTGTTTATTCACTTAATGCTCCAAAACAAGTGAAAAAAAGCTACAGGATATCTTCCAAAGGTTGGATAGAGGAATGTGTTAAGGAAGAGACTGAAGAAGCCTCAGGCAGTTTCTGTCTTAATCGAAGTGGTGTAAAAGGGAAGTTATGGTTAAACATGAGGCTTCCTAGAAATTTCACAAGTGGATCCCATGGAGGAGTCATGAAATGAGCAAGTAGCTCAGCCTTCTTGGACATTTGGAGGTTTTTCATCCTGCTGTCCCATTTCACAGAACACAGGAAGGAGTTCAGATGCCCTGGTTTAGAATTGATCTCACCTGAGAGCTGGAAAGTATTTCAGATGTAGATGTCTAAACTGTAGATCTCTGGACTTCTTTTGGAGTCAGTGAAGAGGGATAGACTTTTCTAGGACATAGCAGGTTTGGCCTACTTTAAAAGCTTAATGAAGAGTGAGATAAGTCATGCTTTAGAAGTATATCAGAATTGTTCTCCTGCCTATTTGTTTGAGAAAGACCTGCAGGATTTCTGGAGCCACAGTAAATGGTATATTAGTCAATAATATTAAATGCCAGGTATCTTTAGGAGCAAGGACCCTTTTATGAAATTGGTAATCAAAGATTAACACAAAGATATATTCTAACTGACCAATCATCAAGAACCCTGACTAGGAAGAAAATGGGGGATTAGTCAGAAGTGAGAAACAGAAAAGTAAAACAACAGCAGTAACAACAAATCACAATTAGACTACAAAGAAATTAAGCTGCTTTCAAAAATTGCAATTATTTATGGCCAAAATGACTGAAAAAAGATATGCCAAAAGCAAGGAAAAATATGTCCTTGCTCCTAGATCATGTGTCCTAATTAAAGTCTTCTGTAAGTAAGTACCAAAGGTTGATAGATAATGGGAAGAGGTGGGTGGCTTTAATATTTTCAGAAGAAAATCCTGTCCTCCTGACAGCACCTAACTACCAAACAGGAGGTGGTCAAAATAAGTGGACTGGGTACCATCAGTGATGTAAAAACATATGATGTCCCCTTCTCCCCTAGAGAGAATCACTGAAATTGGGAAGACTTTTATAAAAGTTGTGGGATAGTTAGTTAAGTTCTGTGTAGACAGTCTCTGCAGTTACAGCTGTGCTAATGTGCTGCACCTCTACAGATAGATAGGACATATCTGTCTTTCTGTCTTTGCCCCACGGTTGTGTTCTGTCACTGGAAGATTAGTGTTCAAACCAATGAACTGTATATAAATAACATAAGTGAAAAAGCTGCAAACTATTAGATCTTTCTCAGTCTTCACTTTTCCTTGCTGTTGCACATGTGTAAAGGTAAATATTCATTGGAGAGAAATATGATTCTGGGTGGATACTCTAACTACTGGACTATGGAAATGGGCTCACTTCTTTTCTGTATAGACATAACCCAATGCCTGTGTCACTGTTTTGTATGAACAGCCTCCATCTGACAGACTGCTAGAGACCTTCATCCCTGAAGAAAACACAGAAAGGGCTTTCCTTGAGAAGTAAAATAATTGCCCCAAGTCAAGACAGTCAGTATGCTGTTCTTTGAGGAAGCTCTAACTGCAGGGCCATTCATTATTCTAGACTCCCATTGTCCTGAGGAGCTTCAAGTTGTAATCTCTGTGGTACTGAAAGATCTCTGGCTCCAGGCTCTTGTTTGTAAAACGGGTTGAGTATTTTCTAGTGAGGTTTGGGGCTTTGGTGGGGATTAATTAATGTTTGCACAGTATCTCACCAGAGTGAAAATGCTGAATAGTCATTAAATAATATTTTTAGTAAAATGATCCACTGCCTTAATTGGAAAAAGGTATCAAGGGATAGGAGTGATCTCAACTCTTTCCCACTACTGATTCTATAAAAGACCTTATTAGTTAAAATTGGCAGAAATGCAATGGATTCCTTCAAGAAAAGCTTATCCAAGCATTTATAGTCAGTTTTTAAGAACAACACTTCGTAGCTTTTCCACTACCATTTGTTACCAGAGTTCAGGGTGATAAGTTTTTTTGTTACAAGATTCACACTGACACCAAAAACCTCAATTCTTTTCACTAGGAATATATCAAATAAGCAACCTGGTTAACCAGATAAACAAGTAAAGGTAGCAGGCCATGGTGATGTGAGCAAGAGTTTTGGCATGAGTGATCTCAAGCAGCTCACTGTAAGTCTCATGGAAACTGCAGTTCTTTCAACTCCAAGCTTTCTTCTAGCTGGTGTTTATATTATCTAAACAATGTTAATGTATTAGAAATTAAACATTTAATGAAACTACTCTTTTCTGTGCTATCTGAAAATTTCTTAGTCTTGTTTACTTTAGACATGCAAAAGAGTAAGGCAACATTTTACTTCAGGTGTCAAAAGCAAATAGTGCGATCTTAACAAGAGACATAGAATGATGCCATGTTTGAAAGGCATTCAAATAGTTAAAGAAATGTGAACAGGGAAGACGGGATGAACTTCTCTCTAAACATGTATTTTAATATAGTTATATTTTTAACATATATTTTAATACTCTCTGCATGCACAGAGTTAAGAGGGAAAAATAGGCTATTGAAAAATCATTTTAACTCCTTTTTATAGGTAAGGAAAACATTTACTTTACACAAGTTTTATAGTTAGCAGCATCTAATGTCAAGGAAAGAGAACTTGCACTAAAGGTTTTTTGCTAAACTAAATTGCTGTTTTCTCTTCAGGAATGGATACTGAGTTGATGTTAAGGAAAAGGTTGAAACCTGTAAAACAGGTTGCAGTTACTAATAATGCTCTTAACATGCCCCAATTACAAAGTAAACTGTAAGGGAGTTTAAGGGCAGGTTACGAAAATGTATTTTTATTTCACAGTTGATGCATTTGTGCTTTTGATTAATTGGTAAAGTTCAAGTGTCAGACAGTAACTCATGGTTATTCAATCACTGTTGATTACATGATCATGCCTTTATGACCTTATGTGTTGGAAGGAAGAAAGGACATGGCTGTTCTTGAAATGAAAACATGGAAAAAGTCCTGACTTTTCAGTCAGTCTGTTCTTCTACCTTATTATCCCTCCTTACTCAGGGCAGTCAGTGTCTCAACACTCTGTACTTTTCAAGGGTTTTAGCTTTGTGTACCAGGCACGACAGGAAATTTTCTCAAGGACAGAGATGGGGTTGTCAGTGAGCTCTTGGCTCTCCTCTGTGCCACATCCCTGCCTTGGTGCACCTTCCCCCAGAGCATCCAGGGACAGTTAAACATCTGTAGACTGACTGGAGCTGGTGGGACTTCAGTCAGACCCGTGGCTTGGCCATGCAGAGTAACCCCTACAGTGACACTCATCCCAGTAATCAGCAGGCACAGTAACACTCTGGTTTAAATTCTTAGGTGGGTC
Source organism: Rhipidura dahli (assembly GCA_013399225.1). Taxonomy (NCBI): domain Eukaryota; kingdom Metazoa; phylum Chordata; class Aves; order Passeriformes; family Rhipiduridae; genus Rhipidura; species Rhipidura dahli. The sequence continues at coordinate 665,751 of VXAC01005035.1, read as the reverse complement.
ACAGCCTGGATGTTTCTCTGGTTTCTGACACTGACACTCAAAGGTACAGAAGTTTTATTCTCATCCTGTGGGGAATAGAAGTAGGGAGTCTACAGGAGATATGCACAAAGGTTCACTGCAACCCAGTGAGGTGAGGTCAAGCCTCTCCATGGCAGCTGACACCCCAGCCCATGGCCTTGTCCTGAACCATACAGATAATTCATGGCTCACAGAAAACCTGTCTGCAGGTTTCCCAAGTTAATCCTCTAACCACAGGGCTATCTTTCTGCCATATAATAAAAATATGTAGCCAGCTGGTTTGGTATGACAATATAAAAGTCTTTTGAATTTACAAGAGATTTTAAATATGATGTGCCCTGATAGGATTCAGTGTCACCCTATTACTTGCTTATTGTGACTAGATGAAGAGATACTGCAAAAACCAGCCTTTCTTATTAGTCTTAGTCCATCATATCTTGAAGTAATTCCACTTCATAGCCTTCATTTTTCTGTACCCAGAAACTGTAGTGTAGAAGCTTGTTGATGTGATGATCTAGACTATAGAAAATGTTAATGAAATAAAATTATTTTCAGAAAATAAATTTTGAACTTTAAATTCATTTTAGTTATGCTTGAGAACTTGTTCAGTAAATTACTTTCAGTCATAGAAGAAAATCATGTTATATGGCTGGAACATCATATAAAAACATGCTAACTGTCCAGCATTTTAATTATAGGTTGTTGGCAACAAATGCTTACTAACAATCTGCAGATCAGAAGCTGTTTCTAAAAATTAAATACCTCATAATGTCAAATAACTCTTCAAAAATCCCATTAGGCCCAAGGTCAATTCACAAACAGGAGGAGACATTTGTAAGGATGTAATATTAATCAAATAGAATATTTGTAATGAATTATTCATCCATTTCTACTACAGAATGCAAAGGTGGTTATGCATTCATAAACAAATATTTCTGTTCTAAAGGATTTCACATGTGGGATGTTAGCAAAGAAGGGACATTTTTCTCTCCCTCATGCCCTTCTGACTTCTGCAACACCTGGGTGCATACCTGACATGCAACATTTACCTTCCCGTAGTGTGATGGCTGCAACAGAGGTGAGATTGAGATGAGATGATGAGATGAGAGGAGATGAAATGAGAGATGAGATGAGATGAGATGAGATGAGATGAGATGAGATGAGATGAGATGAGATGAGATGATGAGAGACTGACTGCTTAGCCACACCTGCCTTCCTCAGTGAGTGTCTCACTGGATTGTCCCTTTTTAAAAGGATAAAATGTGCAGCCTTTTATATATATTCCTATGTTGAGAAGCTTAAATGATGTGCTCTCCATTTCCTCAGAAAAAAAAGTTACCATGCTCTACCTCTACATTCACCATGGCCTGCTTAGGTTCTATCGGGAGTGGGACAACTTTTGGCACAACCAGAGTGGTGGGGATGCTTCCAGTGTGGAGTTAAGAGTCTTCTGTCACAGTGCTGGGCACATAGGTCACTGTCTTCCCAAGAGAATTTGCACTGGCAGAAGCAGTGCAGCAGGATAAACACCAGCAAAGTTTGCTAATACAATCCCAGCTTTCAGTGATGAGTTCAGTTGTCACCTTTCATTGTGCAACTTCACTTGTTTTTTCCATCTTTTTATAATGTCATTTCTCTTCCTAAGAGAACAGACAGATGCACAGTGAGATGCCTTGTCTCAAACTTGCCTACAGTGGGGGTACTTAAACCACCACCTGGTCCAAGGAACAGGAGTCACGTTTTGACCCTTCACTGCCACATGGAAAATCTGGGTGCCAGTGATGGTGGGGAAAGGCAATTAATGTTTGCAGTGTTTGTCACAGATCCAAATCAGAGCTCAGCCAGGCAGACAAGAAACAGCACCCTGATTTGAAAAATTCCCAATCTGGAGGTTATGTAAAGAGGAAGATTGTCTGCCTGTTACTATGGCAACAGGTTTAAAAGGGATCTTGTCACCAGGCTGCTATTTCTTCCTGTAGCCCATAGAAAACTCAGGATAAGTCCTCCTCCATCTCAGTGGGTTGAACTGAACAGAAAAGTTCACCATACAATGGCAAAGCAGCAAGAGGAAGTGCCAAGGGTGTATACCTGGGCAGATAATGATGAACTCCAAAAAGTAAAATAGTTCTTTTGGGTCAGACCAGGGCTAAAACTAAAATTTTTTGTCAATCAAAAGTCTGCAAAGAACTGATGCTGAAACAAAGGAAAAAATCAAACCATTTTCTTCAGTTCTGATAATTTAAATGCTGAATTAATGTTTTTTAAAAAAAGAAATATAAAGGTAATTTTGAAATAGACTGGTATTTTAAATTGAGCAGTCATTGTTCCGTGGCAATAATCAATGCTTTTGATAATTAATTACTACATTATTTCTTTTCTAGAAGAGCACTCTGCAAAATGAGTGAAATCTTTAAAATATATCTATGTTTTAAAGAAATAATGAAAGGCAATTTAGAGGGAACATATGATAAATATTTTTGCTTGGATACATGAGCATTTCTTCTTGCAGTCCCCTTAGTATTGGATGGGATGGAAAACTTCCTCCGTGATATGTCATCACAAAAAATGGACAAAGTCAGAAGAATTCCAGAAACACTAAGAAAAATATCAGGGAAGAAGATCATCAATATCAGCATTATTTCTTTTGTTTGAATTTTATTTAAGAATCAATTATTTCTTAGTAGGAAAGAAACCCTGGGGATTTGGTGGTTCCATTCAGTTGAATATTTGGTCCAAGTGGTTTGGATCCTTGGGATTAGATTTAAATTTTGGCAATTATGCTGTCAGAAGCAGTATTTCAGTTTCGCTCTTCCATGCCATCATCTTTCTGACTGGGAACCTTTTCAGGTTTCTAACATGTTTATTCCAGTCCAGCACAAACTGTGCATTCTGCAAAATGCAGCCCTGATAGAGATGGTCTGCCTCAAGTACCACAGGTGTCATGGGCAAAATGAGCAAGAACTGCTCTCAGCAAATGTTTACAACTAATCCCGGCCCCATGAAGTTGATTTTTTATTGCTGTCAATGTGACAAGAATTTCCCTTGTACTTCCAGAGTTGTGCATAGATTTCTGTGTATAACTTTGAGCTGTACCATGCAATTACTCTGGTTTTCTTTAATTGCTGAGAAAATAGTGGCAGGTTTATGACCATGAGGGAAATGGATTGTCTCATGACCTAATAACTGCAAGTAGCAAAATTTTATCCTTTAGGAAAGGAAGTCCATAAACCAGGCACAATAAGGAACAAAAGAAGCTTCATGGTGTTGGGTTAGCATTTTTGCTGTGTATTTGGAAGCATTATAACCAATTGCTCAGTGATATTCATATAGTGAAGCCCCAGTTGACTCCATACAGCTGTATATCTCCAGAAAATAAGCTTACCTGTTAGTTATTTTAGATCAGTCTAGTCCTGATGCATAATAATTTTTTTAAAGCTTTGCTGATCAGACAGATTCTGTGAAAAAATATCAGTCGTAAATCATTTGGTGAACTTACTGGGCCATAGCACTGTTGAAAGATGAATAATGGCAATGTACTTCAAACCTGAAAAGCACTGTGCAGGTCTGTGTGCTGCATATTAGTCAGTACCAAAATATCACACACTTCAAACCAATGGAAATTAATTTTCTACCATCCTGAGGACTCCCTGCATTGCTCCACTCCGTATCCTGGAGCTTTATACAAATCCCATATTGCCTGTTATTGATTCCTGTCCTGTCCTTTGTCATGGCATGGGGACAATATTGTGACTCTTACACTCTGGTTTCAGTCTGAGGGCTGATTTTTCCACCCAGAAGGTGTGAGATGCGTTCATTCCTCAAACACTGTTTCCACATTTCTCCATTTTCACATACAGCATACCCTGTTCTCCATGCCAGGCAGTCAGTGTTGTAACCTGGCTTTAGCTTGTCCAAGGTCATATATGGCTTCCCTTGATGCCTTAGGTTTTAATTTTTATATTTTTCAAATTCTGTGCTGCTTCATGTGTAACTCTGAAGTTTCTTGTAGCCTGTTCATTTCTGCTCTCTCGTGCTGGGTAGACACAACAAAGCTTCTCCGGGCCTGCTCTTAAAGGACACCCAGACCGTCCTAGGCCCAAAAAGTATAAACCAAAGAGTCTCTAAGGGAGGGCAAGCAGAGAGGAAATTACATCATTAAACTGAAGCTTTAATTGAACTAACCCTGATATGCAAATGAACCAAACCTATAAAAGTGTGAAGAACTCATGACCTGTCGTCCACCTTGGGTCCATTTTGGCAACAACCTCTGACTCCCAGGCCTCTCCTTGAAGGCCTTTCCAATAAATACCCACCTTTATTCTCTTTATTCCTGTCTAGTCTCTGTTTCTAGGCGGCCTCTTAAGGTATCATCCCCAGTTATCACAGCTCTGTACTCTTCTTCCTCACAGTATATTGTGCTTTGTGCCCCCCACCAGCCTCCCCACCGCCTCCAAGATTCTGTTCTTGCTCATCAACAGTTATTCTGCACTCCTTTTATTATATACCCTTTTATCTTATCATGCTTATTTATCTCAAAAATAAATCCCTGGAGATGTTGGACTGTCAAATCTTTCAAATCTTTATTTGAAAGAGGATAGACGTGGAGAACTGTTGGGCTGAACAATAGGATTCAGTGCTATCAAATATTTCTTCCGCATGCAGACACCTCCATAACAGTGCTCAAAACTGACTACCGAATAAAATGCAGTATTCCATTTGCCCCTTATTTTTCACTTTGGGTTTTCTGACTTTGCTCCAATTTGGTATGTTCTGGACTTTGTTGCTGTTTTAATAGAATTTGAATGTCCATTTTTATCTAACATGAGAATTATGAAAACCATCTTGCCCTTGGTCATTATTTGTACTGTTGTTCCAATGAATTAGCTTGGGCTGTCGAAACATTTTCCATGGTTTAGCAGTATCCATGTGCCTCAGATCACCTAAATTTATGCATTTATGATGTGGGTTTCTGCATTGGAGCTTGTCAGACACAGTTTTTGCCATCGTCAGCAGAGGCAAATATGTACATGGAGGGTAGTATTCATCTGGTGGATTTTGGACATGCAGTTCAGGCTTCAGAAGAGGCATGCCAGTTTCTCAGTCAAAAATAAAACCATGTCCAGTCTGCATATTTGTAACAATCTTTGGCTCGTGTTGTTCTTGAAATCATACTTATGTATCAGTAGGAAGAGTCTTTTTACGTAGTATGAAATTATGGTGGCAGCAGTTTAACTGTATGGGCTGGGCACATGCTCTAGCTCTGTTTACACTGCTGGTGGGAACAGAGCCATCCAAGCCTGCCACACAGTGCCCAGGATTCTGAAGAGAGAAGTTTTTCAGGTTTATGTGTCAAAACAAAGCATCCACGTGCAGCCCACGTGCTGTTTGACAGCTTTGGGCATTTTGGTGTTTGGCTTTAGCTCCTCAGAACCACCTCCTTTTTCCCTTTGACTGTGCAGGGAGACCGGGTGCATAAAGCACCTTGTTGCAAGAGTCCTACAAGAACCAATATAACTTGTCTTTCAGGGGATGGCACTCAGTATTCAATATTTCTAGTAAGCAGCCTGAGCAGGTATGTAGGAATTCATGGAAAGGTCAGTGCACTGCATGAGGTGCTCACACATCACAGAAAATACAAGTCATCTTCTAAAACTGTAAGGTGTTGACTCAATCTTTGTGATTTTATGTCAATTTTATACCAGGTGTTGTGCTACATAAATAGGCTGGAAATCTCATGAGACCCTAACAGAAGCATAAGGCACTTGCATTTCCAGAACTTCTTCCTTGCATTTGGCCAATCAGTTACTCTTCTCAATCCCTGTAAATATTCATTTTCAAGTCTAGAATAGAACAGAGAAAAATACAATAACAAGTTAATGAGGAAAGAGTGCTCATCTAACACTACTTAGTGCAGACCTTGGACAGATTTTTCCAGCTAAAACATTTTAATTATCCATTTTCATGTTTAATGTCTACTTATTTATTAATATGTCAATTTTTCCAATATTTCATTTTTTATTAGCTATAGGTTAAGCTGTGAGTATATCTTTTTAAATAATGCATTGAAACGCTGATTCAGCTGTGTGAAACAGCAACATGCAGCAGTCTGGTTTTGTCTACCACCTCTTTTTGAAAGCTAGATTAGGTATCTTTTTTCAGCAGTGCATTTTCCTGGTTACACTAGGCAGAAGAACAGTTCCTTCTCCAATGAAAGCAGCACAGATGTTTCAGATGAGAAAGCAGTTTACTGAGGGGCTTATAAGGTTAAAGCAATTCGAATTAATTTCTCAATAGAAAGAAAAGTAAGGAAAAAATCAGGCATCATTTAGTAGTTCCAGAGAGTATTATCATGCTCTGAAAGCTTGCTTCCAATAATGCAACATGCAAAAAGATTTGTGGAGACATGCCCTTCTTTTGAATGTCAGAGAAGTTTCAATGTCTTTATATTGATGCTTTTTAGCCAAGAGCAGTGTTTCAGGAGCTCTGAGAATGCACAGCTCTTACGTTTCATTACTTAGAGGGTTTTAGCCTTCTGACCTAGAACATTAATAGCAAATCTAATTCATGATTTCAATCATTATTCTTGGTCCTCGAGCCTATCTTTCTTTCCTTGATATGTCCAGCACAAGGAGAAAGCTTGGATGATCTAAAAATTGTGACCAGACCCCAAACACAGGCAAGCCAACCTCTGCTTGGAGCAAGAAGACTCTCAGGATGTCCAGAACTGAAAACAGAAGGAAAAAATTCAGGACAGGACATGGCATAACAGGAAAAGAGTTGAAAGAGATGGTAAGGGATACAGAAATCCTTCCATCTGCTGAGGTTAAAGGCTGACATATCTGTACAAAGTCTCTGAAAAAGAAGAGCTTAAGGGATTTTTGGTGTTTTGGATTTACTGGATTCTCTGACATAACAGCCTATGTCTTGTTCTAGGTCCACCCCCAGCCGCAGTCTTTAAGTATTATCTGACTATCCTTTGAAGTTAATTGGAAGATTCCACTTTGCTCTGATGAAATCTAAAAAAAGCCATTCCTATGCTCTCATACAATATATTTTTCTCTGTTCCTATTCCTTTATCTCTTTGTCTGCTTTGGGTTATGCTTATTTTTTCTTCTGTCTCCTTTTAGCTCTTCAGTTCTGATGGCAGCATTTTATGTTTTTACAGTGATTGCCCAGAGCAAACATAGGACCTGCTGTGAAAAACCCAAACTTCAAGATACAGACTGAAACTTCAGCTTAATCTGTCATTATTGGATCTATCAGATCTGAAACTATTTTATTATACCAAAATATTAAATTTCTTTTGAAAGGATTGAGAAAAAAAATTGCTGTAGCTTTATGAATTTTTATGAATCAGCTTAGCTGTGGTCATTGACCATAGACACACTTTTAGCCCCTTGCAAGTGCTAGAAAAGCATGTTAGCTTAATTGAATTTTAAGCTAGCACATTTTTCTTGGCAGGCTAAGAGCTAGCACATGGGCAATTACACTGCTCTGGTACCACACAGTAATTCATTCAGCCACAGCTCAACTTTTTCTTCGAGCCCTTCAGTCTCCTGAACAATGTTGACTGAATAGTACAAAGCACAAATGACTTGAAAAATGTATATATTGTATTTCAAAATACTGAAGATTTTTCAAAATATTTGTATGAAGAAGCGGTTGTGTCTGGGATAAAGAACAGGTTTGATGTCCTAGATAGGCAAACCTAATTGGAGTGATAAATTTAAATGATGCATATGTAAGTGATTTGGGGGGTTATCTAGTTTTAGTTACTCTCTATGACAGAGTTAAGAGGGAAACTGTACTTCTGGAAAACATCTACTTCTTAATTAATGTCTTAATTCTTTTGATTAATCTTAATAAATGCCTATAGCAGTTTCTAGCTAGTGTGTTTCAAACAAAACTAATTCAGACATTCCATGTAGCACATAAAATGCGATATGCAAGTGTGCTATGTGAAAGCAACATACAGAAAATTGTATTTTTCTACAGTTGCAATGAGCTAGAATCACAGGGAGCCATGAGGGACAGGAAAGCTGTTCTTAGATTATCCATTGCAGTGCAGTCAAATCATCACGTCTCATATTCCTAGGGATGTAACAGGATGAAAACTTTTGAAGGCCTCTGGGCTATGTTTGATGTTGCATGAGGCCTAAAGAAATCACCAGGGACTAGCAATTCTGTGCTCAGGAACTAATTTAAAATTAGTTTCTTATTATCTTTTTTTCATTCTGGATCTCTGCCATGCCCTTACTTTTTTTTGTCTAAATGCACTGGTGAGGTGTAGTGCAACTTACATTCATTCACAGATGTGCAAGATTGTGATGAAAAGGCTTGGGGTTGACTCTCATTGTGCTGTCAGACAGAAGAGCTTCCTTCCACCTCCCTCTGGTTCTCACCTATGTGAACATTAAAATCAGAAAATCCATAAGCCCTTTGGAAAATGTTTCCTGTATTGCAGCTTCCTATTTCTGTAAAAGGAGAACAGCACCTTCCACACAGAATCATAGAATAGTTTGGATTGGAAGGGACCCTTAAAGGTCATCTAATCCAACCTCCCTGTAATAGGCAGGGACATCTTCAACTAGATCAACCTCTTCCAGTGTATTACCACCCTCATTAAAAAAAAAAAGAAAACAACAACTTCTTCCCTCCATCTAATCTCATGGGTTTGTAAGAACTACTGCAGTAATCTCTGTTCAGTGCTTTGGGAACCCTTTATGGGAAGTACAGACTAAGTAAATCCAGCACATGGTCCATTATTATTCCCCTCATAATGTTTGGTAATATCCTGGGTAAAGTACCACTAATTACAGGACTGCTTATGTGGCTGACTTCCAGAGCACTGTTATAATTTACTGCCATGTCTGTATATAATCAAAATTATGTCATTTCAGAGAAACAGTTATATTTCCTTTCTGTAACTACATTTATGCAAGGTATTATAACCTAAATAGGACAACAGACTGAGTAATCAGCAATAATAAGATTTTATTTTGATGTGATAATAGCAAAAAATTAAGTAAAAGAAACAGACAGGAAAACAAAATAGAAGCAGAAGAGGATATATGCACAGACCCATCAGTTTCATGCCATGGTAAAGTATGGAGATGATATTTGGACCCTTAAATCCATCTTTGACTTCAGTGTGGCAGGATTGTGCCTAGGCTGAAGAATACTTCACTGTTTATTAGTTTAATGCTGCATTCATTTTAAAACGTTGTGTGGAACTCTGTTGAAATTAGAGTGTAATAAAATTATCACAAAGCATCTCCCACAACAGGAAATGTAGAGCATTTATGCTGTGAGATAGCTGATGCTGCAGATTTGCAACCAATTGCCTTCTGTACTGAAGGTATCATGATGTAACACATATTAGTTGAATAAAATAAGAGAGATATGAGTATTGATCTGTTTCATGACCATATCCAGGCATTGAGTTTTCACCAGCAGTGGAAATATGATTTAGGAGAGCTTTGTCATTTGGTTAGAAACCCTTCAAAGTGCTGTCAATTACTGTGTTATCTCTACAGCCTGGTTTCCACTGTCCAGTTAATACATAATCTCTGGCTTCCATTCTGGTTGAGACCTGCAACTTCCTTGTATCAAGCACCTGTGTGAGATTATTTAGATTCTTAAAACAAATTTGCAGAAAGGCTGTACTAAGTGGGTTGTGTAAACACTTACACATATGTCTTATCCTCTAAAGGATTATCTTGCATCCTATCTCATTGTCTGCTTTTGAAATGTTTCTTAAAGAAGCTGAAATTGAAGAGGGAAAGTGAATGAAAAAATCAAATAGAAGTATTTCTGGGGTTGTTTTTAATTTTCTGTTTGTAGCATTTGACAGCTGCAAGAAATTACATGAGAGAAAAAAAATCAAAAGCTCAAGTATCAAAATCTTTGCTTACAAGCTACTCTTATTTAGCAATCATGCTTGCATAATAACCACAACTTGGAGCACGATTCATGGGACCAAGTAATCAAGTATATAAAACCCCATAGTATGTGCCTAAATATATTTGTTTTTTTCAGGAATAACTTAGAGTCATTAAGTAAATATTTTGTAGTTTGGTCATAAAAAGGGGGAAACTGCCTAACAGAGAATACTCTACATGTATGGTAATAGCAATAATATTTCTGGACTAAGGATAACAGATGTTCAAATCGTATGAGATGCTTATTCATGAACTGTTTAGCAATATAAAAATTGAGCTTCATTTCAGCACATTCATAATTTTTTTTTTTTGCTGTTTATACTTCTGAAGAGTGAACTTAGGGTCATGAAGCTGAGATTCATTGAAGAAAATGAAGTTCAATTTACGGTACAAAAATGGCTCCATGGAGAAAGGGTACATTTAATATATCCAGCAGTGAAACCACCAAAATAGAAACTAGACCCATGTAACTTAAATGACTAGCCACAAAACTTGACATATGAGCGATGAATATTAAATAATAAACTGAGTATTTGAATGTATCCATTAAATTTGAGTAAATTTACACAATGAAAAGCTTCATAACATCTAGAACTGCTGGCAGACAGTTTTGCAAACAGAAAGGAGGCTGTATTCACCCCATCATTTACTCATAGTGAACAATTTTAATCATCTTTAAAATGGTGGAGGAAATTTCATGAATGGTGAGACTTTCCACCAAGCTCATAGAGAAAAAATGTTTAGTTTTTCAATATACTTGGAATTTTCAAGGTAATCTTTTAATCAGACACATAACAGAGGTTTTATGTGTTCTCATGACAGACCAGCAGTACTCATGGTCGCCTTCTCAGCACTTCAATGAAGAAAGATACTCTCCTGCTCCGAGGAATATGAAAGGATTATCTGGTAGTCGCAATCAACCACAGTTATGTTCAGCTCATACTTGTGGCTTAGCATCCCCTGAAGATTGTGACCATACCCACGACCATATCCACCATGGGCAGGAGCCAAGGCAGTCGTATCTTCTCAGCCCCACGGAGAGTTGCCCGCTGGACCACCATCGTTGCTCCCCCCGCAGCTCCATTCATTCTGAGTGCATGATGATGCCCATGGTAATGGGCGATCACATGTCAAGTAGCACTTTCCCCAGAATGCACTACAGCTCACATTACGACTCAAGAGACGACTGCGCCATGTCTCACGGAAACCCTAAGATTAACCGTATTCCTGCAAATCTTTTGGACCAATTTGAGAAACAACTTCCTCTTCACCGGGATGGGTTTCATACTTTACAGTACCAGCGGACCTCAACAGCTGCAGAACAACGCAGTGAGAGCCCAGGAAGGATACGCCATCTCGTTCATTCTGTCCAGAAACTTTTTACTAAATCTCATTCTCTGGAAGGATCATCCAAGGGCAATGTCAATGGAACCAAGGGAGACAGTCGAGGGGACGATCATCACCACGGGCACCATTCCAAGCACAGCAAAAGGAGTAAAAGTAAGGAGCGCAAACCAGAAGGCAAGCATAAATCTGGAATGAGTAGCTGGTGGAGCTCTGATGATAATTTGGACAGCGATAGCACTTACCGAACCCCTAGTGTGGTAAATAGGCACCATGCAGATCACATATCCCATTGCTATCCTGAGGCACTCCAGGGGCATTTTGGGGATCTCTCATTGAAGACTTCCAAAAGTAACAATGATGTGAAGTGTTCGGCTTGTGAAGGGCTACCAATGACCCCTGACAGTAAATATATGAAAAGGAGTTCTTGGTCCACGCTTACAGTAAGTCAGGCTAAAGAAGCTTATCGCAAATCATCACTGAACTTAGATAAGCCTCTGGTTCATCAGGAAATCAAACCTTCCTTGAGGCCGTGCCATTACCTTCAGGTAAGAGGAAGATTTTCTTGAGATTTTTAATGAAAAGAGCAGCACAGAATATGTCATAGTCATCGTAAAAAATATACAAAGGTATCTCTCAAGGAATTTCTGTATGGCTCTCCTAGCACTTCCATTAAAGTGAAAAATCTCTAGCTTTTGTCTTTGTTTATAGACCACAGATTGAAAACTACAAAACAGGTGTGATATAAATTAGTTTCAGGTCAGTGGATATGTTTTCATCTTTGCAATTCACACTGAACACCTTGATGAAATACATATATCACACTAAAAATGGAGCAGTTCATTCAGCAGTCTGGGGGCTAAAAAAAGTGTTTCAAATACATCTATGAATGAGTGATTCTAAAAATGGCTATGGGGAATCCTATTTTTGTGTTCTTTCGTTCCTTTTCTCCATGTTTTTGTAAGTAACAGAAGAATGGATTTACTAGGATACCAAATTGCTTTTTTGTGGTGATGATCACTCATATATTTCTTTTTAATGGTTGGATCACCCAAGATCATATTGAACTAAACCTCCTTTGAGACCATGTTATAACAATATCTGTATTAAAAGATACATGGGTACCTCAGAGAGAGATATTTCAGGTCTGGCCTTCAGACTGGTTTTGATGGTGTTCTGCGCATGTTTTCTCTTTCTGCAACAAACTTTCTCCTACATTTAAATTTCTATACTTTCTGCTTGATGCCATTTGCCACTCCAAAGCCATGCTAATGTGACTATTTATCATGCTGCACAATGGTCTGGATCGTAAAGTGACATGGGTTTAAAAAATACTTTCCAAAATACTATTTTTAGACATTTACATCATTTGCATCGCCTACCTATGGCACAGTCCCATTACAAGTGACATTAGCACAGATTATACAGAGAACTGTAGTGGGTACAGAGCAGAAAGGAGGGAGTACCTTGGGAGATAACTTGATCAACTAGCTTTGTCACTGGAAAAAAATGTAGAATACAAATATTCCTTTAGCAATTTGTACTAAGTATAGCCTGCAAAGCCCACATTGTTCTGAGTATGTTCTTTTCTATTTCTTTCTAAGGAACTCCTCTTTCTCCAGAACATAACTGATTCTCACATTAACATGGGGAAATCTCTGGTCCTGATTTATGTATTTGGAGATTATCAGTTTCTCTGGGCCTTACACAGATTCTCTGGGCAAACACAGATTAGCAACATGGCTGCACTTCTGTGCAGAGCTCTGTCCCCTCAGAGCTATAGGTGCCCAATAGCAATGAGTCACACTTGAAGAGACAGATCTTTTCAAATGCATATGCACACATCCAGGATCAATCTTCCCTACTGAAACAGGGAAAGTTTCTCATTGCAGAGAAAGGAAAATAAATTGCAGCCCTCACAGCATTACCATGCAAATTGATTCCAATTTAGACTGACAGCTGTGGTATTTTATCATATCCAAGTACATTCTCATGTATGTAAAATAGACTGCACTTCTCTGGAAGTTTTTGATCTAACTCAACGAGCCAGAACTGGAAGTGCAACATGTGCAGAGACTTCCCCTTTGTGTGAAGTGTCTGTGTTCTAAAACCATGCATACAGCTGTGACATTACAGAGAAGTTTAGACATGACTAGTTTTTTCCTTCCCATTACCAGCTTCTATCCTGACAGCTCTAGCTCCTCTACACCCTTTGTGAGTTTAGTGCTTTCCTTCTCAGTCATGTTTCACTTTTTCTTCTTCCCCACCCCCCACTGCTACATCTCATTTGTCTTTGCAGAAGCCATCAATTTTTACTTTCCACTGCCCTTCTCCTTACTCCCAGTTTGTATCAACACCTTCAAGTGAATGTGAAAGACTAAGTTCACAAACTAACTTGGCTATAGCTAAGCTTTAGATCTAGCCCAGTGACAAGCCTATGGGTCAGAAAAGCACACTTCTTTACAGTCATTTTTTTATGCTTTTTGTCAAGTGGGATTACTACAGAAAGGAATTTTCATTCAATAATTAGGAAGGTTCATCCACTAGTAGGTTTATCCATCTTAAAATCTAGGAGATGTGAATTCAAATTTTTGCTGCACAGAGACTTTGTGTTCTTTGTTTTTAAGACCCTTTAGAAAGGGGATAGTACCCATTCCCTGTTCACAGAGATCCTGTAATGGAAATCTGTTAAGACTCAAATGCTCAGTTACAAGGAATCTATACTTGTGTTCAAAGCAGAAATACAAGGAATTCTATAACAGAAATAGTCTCATCATAAAATATTAAAATAAAACATATGTTTTATCATATCAGAATATGCCATTCAGAGCATAGCTATCCTTCAGACTGAGTGGCTGGCTTATTCACTAGCCCAAGGTCAGCAAACAAATTGAAGGGACTCCATTCTGTCAATGTCATAACTAAAGGCCTGGTTTTGAAACTTTAACTTTGAGGGATGTTGGGCTGTCACGATGTAATCATAAAGATCAGAGATATGTCCCATTATTAGCTCTGCCAAGAACTTTCTCTCTGACCCAAGAAATGTAATTTATTAATCACTGTATGGTTCAATTGCTCTATCTGCAAAACTGAGGAGGGATATTTAACTTTTCTTGTGGCAGTGTAAGAAGCAGCACTGAGTAATGATTGGATAAAAATAATCATTAGGTTCAGGAACTGAAAAAGGTAGAGAAACATGTTGGAATCCCTACCCAGAAGAGTTTACTGCCTTGCTCAAAAGTAGATGGCAATGAGAATTCAAGGGATTATGACATTGATGTGCAGCAGCAGATTTCCCTGAGGTGCACAAATTACCAGATTAGCTTAAAGTCCCAAGGCCCTTCACAGGGTCCCTGTGTTTAAAGGGATATAAAATACATTTGTCCTGACTGATGTCAGCTATATATTTTTAATATTTTTAAAATAAAGCTGTGAAATTATAGTCCTTCAATGAATACACGAATACATAAGCATACCTCAGCATAATAAAAATTAATTTTATGTTTATATATTAATATTTTCACTTTTCTATCTACTGGTTTTCTTCCTACTGTTTTTTTCAGTATCTGCATGAAATATTTCTATTTTCTACTGAGACTTTAGATATGCAGAATCTCAAACTGAAAGACCATGGCAGTGTCTTAGGCCTGTGCTTGAGACTCTGTATTAAGCTTCTGGGCTTCCACTTTGTCTTTCACCATAATTAATGAGCTTCTTTTCCTTCAAACTGAAACTCTGAAGAGTGAATATAGGAATTTTTCTTTCTAAGAAGGAAGCTGCTAGCAAATTAAAAAATTCCTGGAAACAGGATATGAGACGAGATTTTGAAGGTGTCTGCTCATTACATTCAGTCATGTCCTAGAGTTGAAAGCAAATATTTCTTTAACCTGGTAAATCTCCAGGCTTAATATCTGGCTCCTCTTTTAGGGTTTCACATTCCCTTCTCCACACAGAGTCCTTGCAGTTGAGGCATCTCCTTGGACTGGGAGTGTGGTGCAGTAAGTCAGAGGTGATTCAGTCAACATGCCTTTTTCAAGCATGTGTGGTCATCTAGTCCTAAAATGGACAGTTTAAGAGAACTAAATTAGTTGAAATAAAGCTGTATAAAATAGTGATTATTCTTGTCATTTAAAACCCAGATTAGATTTGCATCACTCCTTCTGCATTGGAAGTGGTAGGAAGGTACATAGACAAGGGAGAGGGGAAGAGTGAGAAGCCCATTTGGGAGAGCTGTAATCTCAACCAGATGGTCAACTATCACCTCAAGTGCAGACAGCAACCATTTAACTGTACACTAACAGCATTAATCAGGCCATATATTGTGAATGATTGGCTGCAGTTATTATGTATGGGCCTTTAATTTGTATTTTGGAAGCAGACAAATTGAGTATTTCAGTACATTTCTGGGCACCAAACACTTTGCCACCTCACTCAGCAGGCAAAACAACCCAAGTAAATCATACATGCAATAATGCATACTTTTGTATAGTTTTAGCCATTGGACCTGCTACTGTTTTCCAAGTCATTTTCATTTGAAGATAAAATATGTAAAGAAAAAGATAAATGAGCTGTGAGATCTCCTCTGTCTTCATCAGCTGTTTTGGCTAATTAGGTTTCACATGTGTACAGTGCAATGACTTTGATTAATTCCACTCTGATATGAGTATTAGCAAGGAGCAAAGATTTTTAACAGGAAAAAAAAAGGATATGAAGTAGATAACTGTGCTGAAAGGATGTGCACAAAAGAGTTGCTTACAGTTTCCAGACCTGAAATAACTTTTAAGGCTAGTTAAAGAAAAATAATTCCTACAATAAAGCCAAAAGATAGGCAAGAGCATCACACTCACCATGACTGTAGTTCCGGAGCACAGTGCGATGTGTCACTGATTAATATTCCTTCCTCACCCATTCAACAGCCTCCAAAGCAGCAAGCAGTTGGGGTAAACATACCACAAGGTACAGTGAGTGAGTCAGCACTAAAAAAGGAAATAGCATGTTGTTCTAAAAATGGCTTCAGCCCACTCCTGTCTTCCTAGTGCATTTAAGTACGAGCGTCATCGGTTACAGCAGAGGCACAGCTAAGCTTGTGGGTAATATTGTCAGCTCTGTACCCTGCAGAATGAAAGAAGAGCACAGAGTTGGCCTCTTTAAAAGAGAAAAAGAAAAAATGCATCAGTTTCCAAAAGGTTCTTTGCTGGTTTAAGTTAAGGCTACGTGAAGAAAATCTTTGAGGACAAGCTGATGGATAAATAGGCCTTAAGTCCTCAGTTACATTTTCCCAGGAACTCTACTGGGGGTAGGACTGATTCCCACAAATGAAAATGCTGCCTGTGTGAGGCACACAACTGCTTTGCACTCTCCCTCTGGTTTGCAAGGATGGATGGATTTGAACTCAATACACTTTTCTCAGCACTTCATCTTTGTGAAGCTAGATTGTGTCTGTTTGCTTGACATAAAACCCTTGCATGAACTACAGAAACGACATCCAATCCTCTCCCAATGACTACACACTGTGGAGCTAGCGGGAGCCAGCCATAGCTAGCAGAGTTTTGATACTCACATCCAAATCACTATCACCCTCACTGCTTTCACAATGATTTATGGCCAGCCACCACTCAGGAATTAACTGGGTTGTTCCCACAGCAGGAAAAGCTAGTATAGACAGTAGGGTAGCAGGGCAGTCTGCATCCTAAACCAGCATGGACAAATGCTGTACCATTTGGTTTTCTACAGCCCATTACAGTCCCACAAGGATGTCTCAGCTACCCCTATGTCCTCCCAGTCAGCAGTGGAGATGTGCAGAGCAGAGAGGTAGTGCCCAGACTATCAGGGAAATGCAGGGACAGTTTTTGCCCCACAGTCCATTCATAGTGTTAATGTCAACCAGCAACATCTTGTGGAGCATTACATAAAAAGGAGTACTAAAGCTTACTTTTCCCTGTATTTACAGAATGCTGATGGTTTTGTGTATCACAAATCCCAGAATACTTAAATCCCCTTCTAAGGGAAAAATAAAAGAAAAAAGGAAACCAAACCAAACAAACAAACAAAAAAAAAATAAAGAGGAAAGAAAAGGAAAATGAAATAAATACATTCAATCAATGATGTGGTAAATCTCCCACTGAACAGCTGTCTCAAATCACTGGTGTCTTGAATTATTGTGTTAACCAGTGATGCAGTGCACTGCTTCCATGCCCATGTACTAGAATCTTCTTATTGGAGGAAATGAATTGCTGAAACTTTTTCCCAAACAAGAGTAGAAGGATTTCAGAGTTAGCATTTTCTTAAAGCTGCCAGAACATGTCCCTATTACTGTGGAAATGTCAAAGCTATGAGTAGAAAAGGGAGGCCGTGATCCCACTGCCCTTTAATCAGGGGGAATTGTCCTCCTTTATAATGTTAGAAGTACGTTTCCAAATTGTTTTTCAATGTTCACTTGACTGAAGCCGAAGGCTGACCTTTGCAGTTGTTACTCAAAGGTGTCACTGGTTCTGAAGAAGTTTTCATACAGGAGTGACTTACTATTATCTGCTCTCAGGCCACCTGTCAAAGGAGACTGCCAGGAGCACGCACTCGGGGCTGTCGTACCTGCACTCTCCTAGGCCACAGCCTTGCTGCCTGGGGCACACCCAGCTCCTCCCTTGAGCACTTCGTGCCATTTTCCCTGCAAAGAGATGGCTGAAAAAATGGGGAAGTATTCACAAATGTGGCTTTTTGGTTTTGTTTTTTCTGGGTTTGGCCATCTTACAGTGCTGTGCTTAAAGGTTGTTTTTTGAAGTGGAATTGCAAATGTATTTAAATAGCTCATTGTATGGACAAGTTTCCTGGTACTTCAGTAGGGAAACACTTTCTGAAAAGTATGCAGAGAGTTAAGCATTACATAGTACATAGACAGGACAAAAATACTCATTTTGCTCTGGAAGCTAATTAATTGCAGTCATCTGGACTTAACTGTTCAGAACATTATGTCAATCATTAGTTAGAATCAGAAAAAATTGATGAGAGGCAAATATATCTATTAAATATCCTTTAAAATTATTTGTGTTTTAAAGACATGTACTGTTTTTTCACTAGTAGACTTACAACAAATTGAAAAAAGAAAGAATAAAAAAGTGGTATCATTTCCTGCTTCAATTAAATAAGACACTGTTTAGAGGCCACTTTCTGGGTCAGCCCTGCATACGCTGCCTTTTAGGTTCATCTCTGTATAGAATTATAATAGCTCTGCAACACTGGAGTCCTTGCTCCTTAGTCTCTGTGGTTTCAGAGGTGCTGTGCATTGTAGTTATGTTGGGAGCACCTCTTCTTTTTGTTTTTTTATGGGCATTTTCTTCTCTTACTTTATACTTCTGTAACCTTGAATGGTCTGTGGGGTCTTGCCTGACTCAGAAAAGCTTGTAGTCAGCTTCAATTGCTGATGTTGGGGTCCCCTGGGCCTCATCTGCTACCTGTCAATCAGGCAGCCCAGCTGGCAGGTGTATTCCTGGCTCCCCTTCACCTGTAGGAAGAGACAGGCTGTAATCCTGATTAGGTCTTTAGCCTTTCAATGCTTGGTTTTAGCAGAATTTCCATTTCATTTAATTCATAGAGAAAGATTTAAAGGAAAATGCATCTTTGAGCTGGCCCAAAAAGGCAAAGACATAGAAAAACAAACTCTGGGTGCAAACTCTCTGTCTTGGCAGAAAAGCTGCTTGTTGTGGCATGCATGCAGAGTTCCAAGTTTTGGTCTTTGATACTTCTGTGAACTTTCCATTGGTAAAATAATTGCTACCTTATGCTACATCTATTCTATCAAACTGCACAGTGTCAGGATGGTTTCCCTGGCACTGCATCATGATCCCCAACACTGTTATGTGGCTCAGCCGATCTCAGGCATTGTTTTCATCCAAGCTAGCCAATATTTTCCTAAACTTCTTCTGGCACATTATTGGTTCAGTACTTAGCACAGGCCAGGGAGTGCTCCTGGTGGCCACACTGTTTCAGAGGTAAAGGTTGCTCCACAGCATGGGACTGAAGTGCTGCAAGGCAGTGACATCCAGGCAAGGCAGTGGCTCTTTACTGAGCTGTGTTTGCCCACCCTAAGGCAGTGATTGGCATCCCTCTCTCTACGAGTTCTGAGTTCTTACAGCTGTGCAGCAGCACTGTCAGCTAGAGCACTTACCTTTACTTATCCTTACTAATTTTCTAGGTAGCACTCTAGGTCACTTGAGCACTACTACTAGCATTACTTGAAAAGCTGAATAATGCTTAAGGAAAACCTGCCCCACTAAAGTTAATGGTAATGTAATTTTAAAGTGGTTTGAGCAGACCAGAAAGCAGTATCCTTGATCACACAGCCAACTGAAACACAGGTTTCTTGGTTTTGTGGCCTTTTTTTTTCTGCTGGTTTTGTGTCTTAGATTGAGAGACTACAAACAGGTTCTCATGTAAGTACAGGCCAAGCCCTCCCTTCAGCCCAAGCTGACCTCATATCAAAGCTCTGGCACAAGATCTCAGCCAGGCTTAGCAGGCTAAAATCACCTACAGTATGGACAAGCCCATGTCTGCTGTCTGACTGGACCTTGCTTCACCATGTCAAAACAGCACAGAGTCCTGAGGGTCCCAGAAAGACCCAGCAACACAGCAGAGGATTTGCAGGTGGCTGAACTGCAAGGATCTGTGCCATCAATATGAGCACAGATGGTAATGGGGAGGGAATTTGGCTCACTTTCATCCAAACAGCATAAACAAAGCCACAAAGTCCTCACAACACCAATTACAGTATTTAGCCATCCTTGAATTATAATTCACATTGTTGCTGGAGAACCAGTTAGGAAACATAGTGCTGGTTCTTTCTCTTTTTTTTTTTTTTTTTTGTTTTTAATTCATCACTTGTGAGATACGAGTTATAAAAGTGAGTTAAGTGAAAAGAGTACAGTTCTTTAAAAAACATGGAAGTGTTGACTAAGCAATTTTAGTACACTGGACAGAAATCTTCTTTCCCTCAAGGATCACTTAGTGCAGTTTGCTTGGAACTCCACATGAGAGAATTAAATCAGGCAATAAATAATGCTGGTAATGATTTGCCTATTTGAACATCTCCCAGCTGGAATAATAGGTTTATGTTCTGTGATCTGCATGGGTGTCCAGATTATTACCAAATCCCAAATTCCTGAAGTCATTTTCAACCCAATGTAAAGAACATATTGTTTGTGATCTTTGTGATTTCCTTCCTCTTTCTGTAATACTTCATAGCAAAGCCTGGAGAGAATGGCTGGCAATGTAAAGGTGACTCTTGTTTTCTTAAATTAGCTCCTGCCTTGATGGACAATGACACCACACCTTCAGGAATGCTGCAAGAACTCTCTGTGCTTCTGAGCTGTCAAGGAGTTCAAGGAGTAGAGGGTGGCATGTGAAAATTAAAGCTAATTATGAAGAATGACATTGTTAGTGGTGAGGAGGAGTCCCTGGGATGTTTTGTAGAGATTTTTCAATTACTTCATTGCATAATTCATGTTCTTTACACAATGAATCAGCACATTAAAAAAAAAGGAAAAAGAAAAAAGCCACACAGAAGAAACTAGTCAAAAATGTGCACCGAGAATTGTGGTGAGTTGTAGACACAAGATTAGTTACTGAGGAAACAAATTTCTCTTTTCAGATACTGCACTCTTCCCTCCTGCAAAAATCCTGAGCAACGGGGTTGAGTCCACAGCCAGTAAGCAGGGGAATGTCTTAATGCCATTAACTTCAGAAAAAGATTATTGTAATTGCTTGGTGTTCCTTGTTCAATGAAATTTTTGGAAACACAGGAGGTCCAGCTCCCATCTCCCACTGTAGTGTCAAGAAAACTTTCTACCACTGCAAAAAATCATCTCTGCCTGCATTCCAAGATTGTCATTTACTTTCATCCTCTTGCAGCTGCGCACAAAGGCTCTTTTTCTGAGACTCCTTGAAAAAGACATGATTGAAGAGAAAACCTCTTACCTGCATTTCAGATTGTGGCATCTTCTTGAGCAGGCTGAGAAAGCATCAAATTACAAAAATTGTGTGTCTCCAACACGGTGGTTCACATCTTATCCTTCTTCACATCATCTATAGTCTAGTTCCATGTGCAGACAGCTTCTGCTGCTAGTAAAATGTGAAATTTGTATTACTAAAATAAGATTTACGTCAAAATTAATATTTCAGTGCATTATATATCTGTATGCTAATTAAATTTCACAGAACTCCTAGGAGGTAGGTAATCTTCCCTTTAACCTTTGGGAAAGAGCAATATGAAGAAGTGATAGACATCTCCCTCAGCTGAAGCCATTTATTTAGAAGAGTTTTATTTTAGATAGTAAAGTAATATGCAGGTTTTAAGCAGATCAGCAGTTTAGTCGTGGAACATCTTTAAAATTCTGGGAGCTGTGAGCAAATGCCATAGAAGTGGGTGGAACAACAGGAACAGATCTGTTGTGAGATGTTGATCGCTGTTGCCATTTTGACTGTTTTAGCTAAATATTAAACTGAAATTTTAAAAATCAAATTAACATTGGTCAAAGTCCAGAAAAATTAGTATTTCATTGTTTCTTCCAGTTTTGTTGTTAGTATTGCTTAGATACAAGATCAGATATTCACACTCCTAGAATTAGCTTTAGGGAGCCTAGGTTACCTGCTTCTCATCAGGTATAAGGATAAACCTTTTCCCCCTGAGTGTAGTCAAGCATTGGAACAGGTTTCCTAGAGAGGTTGTGGCATCTTCATCTTGGGAAGTCAGTTGGACACAGTCAAATTATCACTGAATAGCCTGAGTTGGAAGGGACCCACAAGGATCACTGAGTCCAACTCCAGTCCCTGCACAGGGCCATCCCCAAGAGTCACACCATGTGCCTGAGAGCATTGTCCAAATGCTTCTTGAGCTCTGTCAGGCTTGGTGCTGTGAACACTTCCCTGGGGAGCCTGTTCCAGTGCCCAACCACCCTCTGGGTGAAGATCCTTTTCCTGATATCCAACCTAAACCACCCCTGACAAAGCCTCAGGCCATTCCCTCAGGTCCTGTCCCTCTCACCACAGAGAAGAGAACAGTGTCTGCCCCTCCTCTTCCCCTCACAAGGGAGTTGTAACTGCAGTGAGGTCTCCCCTCAGTCTCTTCTTCTCCAGGCTGAACAGCCCAAGTGACCTCGGCCACCCCTCACACAGCTTCCCCTCAAGGCCCTTCACCATCTTCGTAGCAGTCCTGGGCAATCTGCTGTACCTGACCATACTTTGAGCAGAAGGCTGGGATAGAGACCTCCAGAGTCCCTTCCAACCTCAGCAATTCCATGAATTCTAGTTCGTTCTGTAGTTTTGTTAAATCTGTCCCTGTTTTCCCTGCAACGTGCTGTTGTTTACAATCAGGGTCTATGAACCAAATTTTCATTATTGAGAATCTGGGGACAGACTTACTGCTGAAGTCCAGTTAGGGGTCCAAAATCCTTCTTCTGTCAGGTCTGGTCTAAACACAGTCAGTACACTGACAGGAAGAATAGAAACATAGAATCATTTGGATTGGAAATTACCTTTAAGGTCATTGAGTCCAACTATTAACCCAGCACTGCCAAGTCTACCATGTCTCTAAGCACCACATCTTTTAAATACCTCCAGGGATGGTGATTCAACCACTTACCTGGGCAGCCTGGCCCATTTTAATCAAATTAAAATACAGTGTAAAACGTATAAAATATTAAAAGAAGAAAAATAAGAACTATATTCACACAAATATTTACTAACTTTTTCTATAAAAAGGAGATAGATATAAGATTTAGATTAAAATTCAGAAATAATCACCTTCATGACTACTAACTGGTCATGTGACACTCCAGTTATTTAGTCAAAATTTAGTAGTAAGGGGTATTTTAAGGTATGAACTTCTAACAAAGAACAAGAATAGTGACATTTCATCTAAAGCAAGGAAATTTGTCTTTTTAGTAACAAAGTTTCTAGAATACCCAGTGTGAAGATGACAGTTCAGTTTCTTCCTTAGCCTATAGAAGGTCAAGCTTCATCTTCTAAGTTCCCTGAATTGCGTTCTGAGCAGCAGGGTGTACATCAGTTTGGATCAAAGGTACTTCTTTCTTTGGTAAGAGGCTCCACAAGTTTTATCCAAACACTCTTTTACATAAAATTCATGTGAGTGCTTGGCCTAGGGGCTATAACAAAGCTCCCTCCTTTCAGGTAAATGCCTGATCACAAAGCTGCATCACATCTTTTTATGTACATGGAGTCCCTGTCTCCTAACCAGCCCTCCCCAGACAATCTGTGGGTGCTTCATGAAAAGGCTGTGAGTGACAAAAAGAGGAGGAGACCGTAACAGTTTATTTATGAGCCGTAGCTCTTCTTCCTCAGCATTACAAACATTATGGATTAGAAGATGAGCAAGAAGGTCTTCCACTTCCACAGCTATTTCATCATAGAAGGAAAGAATAAGGCTACTGTTCTTTGGGAAAAAAAAAAAAAAAAGAGAGAAAAAAAAATAAAAAAGAAAGAACATTTTTCTTCAGCAGATGATTTTAGGATCTGACTGGAAAATAACAGAAGGCCTTTCTGCTGCCTGTAATCAGATACAGTAAGTCCAAGAAAGGAGAGCTGTTTGAGATTTTTCTTCACACTTTACATTTTGGTTTCTAACTAGATGGACTTTTTAGATGCTACTGTGAAGGAACTCTCTGAAATGCCTTTATGGGTAATTTAGCATCCCTTCTAAGGTTCCGGAGTTCACTATCACTTCAGCTTCATAACATGTAGTAAGTGTTAGGTACCAAGTGCTTTATTGAAATTGACCCAAGGTGATTAATGTAAGATATCAGAAGGAATCAGTGGCTGGACAATTGAGAGATGTCAAACTTTCTGATCCTGGTGCTCCTTACAGCAACAGTGAATGATACTTATGAAGGACACTCATCATTCTCTGTAATGACCTTGCAGCCAGACCTTGTCAGCCAGTTGTTCTTACAGAAGGGAATTCATATGGTAATATGCAGTCTAACTCCTCTGTGGATAGAAACTACACATACAGGGATTCATGTTAACATCTAGAACAGAAGGAAGGCCTTTTTAGACATTATAAATATCAGCACTCATCACTATATGCAAGTAGATAATTAGGGTAATTATTCCAAATTAGCAGCTGCAAGCCCTGCAGATGGGAATTTCAGGAGCTGGAAACTACTGTAAGATAGAATTTCTGCAAGTTGTAAAGTCCTTTCCATATTTTAGAAGATGTATATTTAATGACCCTCATACATGATGTTAAACATTTTTGTTAATATCTCAATGTAAAAATCTTTCCTGCACTTGTATAATGCTTTTGCTTTTCTTTAAAGCTGTGTTGGGGTCTGAGATGGACTGGATTTGGAAAGATTTTTTCAAGTATTTAACCTATCAGATCAAGTAAATGAAGAACCAGGCTGAACTGGAACTCAAATTTTGCCTCTATTCTCTGTCCATGAGGAAAAATCAATGTCAAGGGCACTTTTTTTTTTTTTTTTTTAATTTTGAAGATGGCAAAAAGATTCCAGCTGTTCTCCAAAGCTCTGGATGAAACCTTCTGAAAGAACACATGGTCAAAATTCCTTACCAGGTTCCAGAAGCATTTTCACTGTGTTCATTGCATTATGCTCCTTTGAATGGCTTAAAGGCAAAAAGAACCCAACCAAACCCTGATATTTTAATTGTGAATAATGTAACAGCCATAAATGCTTCTGTGAGAGCCAGTGAGTTGGTCTGATTGGAAAGGGATTCTTGTTGCCTTGGTGTGTACCATGAGCACATCACAAGCAAAATGGAGCAGCACTTCTTTGGTCTTTAGCTGTTATGTGAATTCATATAGCTTATGAATACAGAAAGCAAAAGAAATGCAATCAACAGAAACAGTAAAGCACATAACTCTAAGATTTGTCCTTATCACAGTGAAGAAGCCTAATTTTTTAGATACTTTAATGTACAAAATCAGTCATTCATATCTTTTAAAATAAGACTGCAGTTTCAATCAACAAATAAGCCTGTGTGCACCCATTTAAATCCAGTCCTTATCTAGCTATTTGAACAAGGAATTTCAGACAAAATAAACTTGGAAAAGTAATAATTTTCTGCATTCAAGTAAGTAAAAGGTTATTGATCAATGTCTTTTTAAACTTTCTATTTAATTATCTTTGAACTAAAATGAAGGAAAGACATTTCAAGCCAAAATATTTTTTCTGTGAAAAAGTTATGAGGTTTATTTTAAGAAAATAATATTAAGACAGGATAATTCTCAGTATACTGAAAATTGAACAGTATCTCTTTTAGTGGGCCTATGTAGATGCCAGAAACTTCTTTTTCTGCCATGCTGATATACATTTAATGAAACATATTTAAAAGTAAGAGTATGTTTGTATGATGTCAGCTAATAAAATAGCTCTCTAATTCTGATTTTTCAGCTGTTAGTGTTGTCAGCTGTAGATTAAAAAATGCTTAATTAGATATATTGATTTTTTAGTATTTTAGGAGACTGGCTATGACTACTATGACTGCATGTAAATACTTTTAGGTCACATAGAATCATGAAAAACATTCCTGCAACATTAATCTTAATTAATTAATTAATCTTAATCTAATAACATACTATGCCTTAGAAAAGAAATGAGCATCACATTTACAGGCTTCAAATTTGGGAAGATTTTCAATGCTTCCTTTCCAATCACCATCCAAAGCTGAATAATGTGAAAAGTTTGTTTCTTTGTATGATCTAACCCATATTTCACTCAGATTCATGCTCTGTCCTATTCTTGTGTAAGAAAAAACTCTTTTTTATTTTCTGATAATTATTTCTAACATTTTTCTGATATGTGCAATCTGTTTCATTTTTCTTATCTGACTTCATTTTTCAGTCTTTTTTTTTTTTTTTTCCCTGTCTTAAGCTTGGGTTTCTTAGTTTAATATCTCTGTTTTTACTTGTTCACCCCCCTTTAAAACTTTATTTCTCCCTTAATCCTCTTTAGGACTCAAAGCACCAGGTATGTTCACCTAATGGTGGCTAATTGATCTATCTTGAAAGGACCATAAAGATGGCAGGAAGATCATGTTAGTTATTTAAACCCAATCTGCAAGGCTGCTGAAACCTGTGGAGCATTTGCTTCAGCTCCACAGTGAACTTGGTCTATAGAAGGTCTCCAGTATGTTTGACTTGAAAATCTTTATTAGACATCCTGCTTTGTAGAAACTACTAATACACGTTTAACTGAAACTTCAGACTTACAGTATATTGGTAAATAAAGGCATTAAAGTGCTTAATATAGACAGAATCATTATGTTGATAAAGGGTTTGTTGCTGCCAAGGGCATCAGCCTTGATCCACTGATGATCTCTGTCACATCCTTCTTTTTAACCATGAGTCCTTAAAATGCATTTCAGAGAGTTGCCTATATCCTTTAAATGAAGTAAATGCATAAGTGTGATTCTGGATTAGAGCCAGAGGACTCAGCACCTTGGAAGATTAAATAAAATTTAAAAAAAAAAAAAAAAAAAAAAAAAAAAAAAAAGAGGAAAAGCAATACTGGCAGAGACAGGCTTGCTGATTTTATTCATAAGCCTCAAAAAAAGGCTGATTTCACTTTGGATTGAAGAATCCAATCCTGCTCAATTCTTTGGTAATTTGTGGTGCAGAGAGATATCCATCCACCAGGTGTTGATTATCTGACTACTGATCTTACTATTTGGAAAACTACCTCAACTGCATAAAAGCAACTGCAACCCTGCAACCACATACATTATTTAAGTGGTTGCATTCCTGATATATTACAGCCTCTATCAACTATTTTGCAGTTTATAAAGAGAAAAAAGACAAATGCCACTTTTTCTTTTTTCTCCACGGAAGTTTGCCCTAAATCATAATCCTGTCCATTTATGCCAAGATCATGGCTTAGTTTATCTTAAATATGTCATTCATTCGTCATTGGTAATAAAGCCTGAAGTGCTCAGTTTTCAATGAGTTTAAGGTTTGAGAAACCTGTTTAACTTACTATTATCAGTAAAATCTATGTGCAAACTTTAAGATGCTTCCTGCAGTTTAGAGCATGTCTACAAATAGATATTGCAGCTCAGCTCACAATCCATGACTTCATCGTTCCTTGGGTTCTAACATTTATAAACTGAAAATTTCCAACTCTGAAGTTGAAGTTAAACGCCCAAATCATTTACGGTTCTTAGAAATCTTTTCATGAACAATCTGCTTCTGAAGAAAAAATAATTCATTATTTTTCTTTGTAAAAGGAAAAATGGAAGGAAGTATTTAAATATATGAGAGGAATAAAGCACATTCTGTGTGTGTGTTTTATGGTCTCTGTTAGGTACCTCAGGATGAGTGGGGAGGATACCCAGCTGGTGGGAAAGATGAAGAGATCCCGTGCAGAAGAATGAGAAGTGGGAGCTATATTAAGGCCATGGGAGATGAAGAAAGTGGAGATTCTGATACTAGCCCCAAGACATCACCAAAATTAACAGTTCGACCTGAGTCATTATTAAAATCCATTGGGCAAAGACCACTTGGAGATCATCAAAAGTAAGCTTCACTACACCATGTTATACACCTTTCTGGAAGTTGTTGTGACTTGGATAACTTTTCTTTGTTTCTTACGGGCAATGGTCAGCATCCATAGGAAAAAATTATCTGTAGTTTAAAAGGTAATTTTATGGCTTCATATTAAATGAGGTACAGTTTCTTATGATTAGTGGATGAAAAACTGTCATTTTCTTCCATCCATGAAATTAACCTTCTACTTCTGAATGAGCTTGTTATATTTACTGAAGGAAGTATATGCATTTTTTTTGTCAAAAATTCAAAGTTCTGATTTTTTTCTCTAGAAGGATTGGTTTATAGTATCTTTTTTTGTTATTTCATTACTTTCTCTCAAATAGACAGTATACTCTATTCTACCCTAGATATAATAGTAAATATATAATCATACCATATATTGGGCATTTTATACTTTTTTATCAGTATAATGCTTTCTGTACCTGCTATACTCTATAATATTTATTTAAACACGTTGTGGAGGATTTTGTTTGACTGGGTTATTTTTCATTCAAACTTACTCACAATATGGCCTATTAAATAACTAAAGCAAATCTTAAAACTATAGGGAAATATGTAGCTATATATGTTTTCCAATACATCTTTATTTACTCTCCTTTTTATCTTTTCAATATATCATTTTATAAGTAAACTGTAAATATACTTGTGAGGAGACTTTCAAAGTGATAGCCTGATTTAAAATCTGTGGATTCTGTTAATGTGACTGGGTGTTTCTCGTGGCTTAGCAATTTCATCTTTTCACCTGGGACATAACCTAAAGAGTGAAAACTTTGACCAAGTGTTGTTTACTGTTCTGTAGGTAATACCATATGGTTTACCATAGTGACTCTCCTTTTCATAAAATAAAACAAAAGCCCTAGGCAAAAATTCTTTTGGTTTCATTAAATTGACTTTTTTACCTTGCAATCTGCAAGAAAACCACCAACTGTGACTATTATCAAAGGGAAGAGTTTGCAACTTTATTGTTTCATATGGTACTGCCCCAGCTACTGCCTGGCTGTGTTCTGGGCACTGTTGGTAGGACAGGGATCATTCCCAGAGGCAGTTTGGTTGCAGTAATCCCAGTTTTGGAGGGTATGTCTAATCTTATTTGTACCACAAACTAAAATCTTCTCTTAGACACTGTTCTAACTTTCCAAGCACTTACACCAAATAAAATACATTCTATGTTGTTCTTTGTTTCCAGCTAAGAATGGGCCTCCCACAAGGGAATCTGGGTAGCAGCAGAAATTTTCCAGTGGGTGGCAGGTCTTGGCGCCTGCCCTAGACCCTACAGCTTATAAACAGATTCAGGCAGCAACCAAACATATATATTCAAATAAGGAATATATTTCAAGAAAGAAAGTACTCCTGATTTGTTAAATCCTGAAGGCAGGTGGTTATTAGTAGGCCAATACTAAATGTTGTGTCTTCTGTCAGTTTTCCATGTATTGCAGATACACCACTCAAAATTTAATTGATTAAAGCACGAGGCATGGCTGATGCATCTACTGGGGTTGACAGCTGTGCTTGTTCACAGCCCCAGAGGATTTCATGGCATAGTTACCACTAACCAGCCAGAAAAGGAGGAAGATATTTCTAATACTGTAAAATATTATTAGGGGCTCTGTTGAGAATTTGTCACTAACACTGGACTAGGAATAACTGAGCAGCCAGGAGGCTGCTGACAGATATCTTTTCAGTCCTCAGTTTTTCCTTAAACTGAAGGGCAACACCTTGAATCTGCCAGCCTAACATACATGTTTTTTCCCAGGGAACTTCAAACAGAAATGTGACAACTATTCTGGTTCTTGTAGGTCTCTCTTGCAAAAATCTACAGATTTCAGCAATCCTAAAGCAGACAGAAAATTCCTTGTTGTACAGAAATACAAGGTGCTGATCCTAAACTTGGCATTTCACCACAAGCCACCTACTCCCAGTATATCTGTCTCCTGGTCACTGTGGTTGCCTTTTCTGTCTGGAGGATTTCTTTGAAGGATATAGCAATGGATAATGGTTATGGAGCCTTCCTGCCTCCTCCAGCATAGCTCAGTAATCCCTACTGCATGCCGAGCACCATTTGTACGGCTGATCATGCTGCTGAACCAGAAGCCAGGCTTTGAACAGCATTCCTGCATGTATAGCAAGGCTGAATAGCATTTCTGGCATGTGTCATGAGAAATTACATAATTCAAGATGTCAGCTGCATTAGCTGGCTTTTTAGCTTGTTTACCCAGATGGAGGAAGCTAGTGCACAGAAATAAAATGGGGGTTTAATTCTCTTAGTCCTCTGCTTGGGTGAGGGTAGCTCAGAACTGAGGTCTGCCAGAGCACCAGCAGACTTGTAATAAAAGCTGAATATTGATAGTTTTGGCAGCATAAAAACATTTATTGCCTGTAAAACAAAGGTAGATGGATTTCATAAGAAAAAGCCTAGTTTTCTATCACTATCCTGAATATGATAAAATGAAAATTAGAACAGCCTTCACTTAACCTTCAACAGATGTTTGACACATGTGCATGTTTCTCCTCTGAGTATTATTAGGCATCTTCACAAGGATTTTTTTTCCCATTTAAATTCTGTTTATGCTTTGACAAAAGTAAGCCCTATTTTACTGGTTTGTGTTGCTCAAAGATTCAGCAAATCGAACATTAAAAGTTTCTGAACAATGCATATTTGCATCTGAATAAATTAATACAAATAGGAAAATGTAAATGATATAATAGAGGCATCAAGATTCTGAAATAATCTCTTTTAAGTTGCTTTTGGAAAGGAGTGTATTTTACTCCAAGCTGGAAAAAAAATAAAAGGAAGTGCATAGTCTGCCACTGCTGGTTTATGCAGCTGTCAGAAGCAGGTCACACACCAAGCCACAGCCATCTGATCCCCACCTCTGTCACAGAGATGGCACAGCCAGCAGCACCGCCAGCCTGCCTCCAGCCTAGGCCACCTGTCACCTCTGGATTGTGCCAATACCTGGTTCAGGCACCAGCTCTGTTGGACACAGCCACTCTCACTGTAGGATAAGAAAGGTGGGCCAAAGGATCAGGTCACAGACCTGGCTTATTTGTGAGGGGTTCCATTTTTTTTTGAGTTTTCAAAAATGAAATGCACCTAAATATCGAGATTATTCACTGAAGAAAAATGAATTTCAGTTCTTTTTTTATGGATGTTGTTTCAAAAAACTAAATAGTAGGTTGCACTACTTAGTTCTACAACATCAAGTTGAAGGCCAGAGTAATTTATTAGTATTATTAGGAAATCTCATTTGAGCAAAATATAATGCAATCAGACTTCCTGTGATGGAGACAGGACACATACCTGAATCTGCTTCCTTTCAACTTTTTGGTTTTTTTGGAATGGTGCCAGAACTTCTATTTAATGTGGAAATTATGTTGACTCTCAGTAGCCCAGGAAGAAAAAAAAAAATGTTGTTGGTTTTTTTTCTTTATTTTGCACTACTGATTTTACAAAACTGTTCAGATGTCAGTTTTGGTATACTAGAAGTGAAATGCAAGCCCTTCTATTCAGTCCATTGTTTTCTGCTGTACTCTGATGCTACTGGAGATGAAGTTAAACTGTGTTGGAAGGCAGTAGTTTGTAGAAGGTATGCTGTATACTGCTAGGCATTTTCATTTACAGTAAAGGTCAAATCAGCCAAACAGTTTATGGAATGGATAGCTGAAACAAAGGGAGTGTCTGTCCTGGTCCTAAATAGGTTTTGTGCAATCCTGGAAAAGAGACTGACCCACATAATTTGTAAGGGTATCCTTCCAACCTAGTAAATGTCATTTTTTCTGTATTTATGACAAAACCAAGCAAAGCTGAGATGGAAGCATCAGAGACACTGGGATCCAGAAAGCAAAGCTGAAAATAAAACAAAAACTTGGTACTCTGAAATAGGAAAGCAATTCTGAAAAACTAAAGATAATATGGTTATTTGATGCTTTTCATTTTCAGGAAAAAAGTACTTAATATACTGATTATGTAAATGAACAGAATAACACTGTAGAAGTAGCAAATTCCATTTTCAGTATCTCCTTTTTGAAGTGTTGTGAAAGACTCTGAAAACCATCTCACCATTGAGTCAAAAGGGATAACAATAGCATTTAGCCCAAAGTAAATAGACTCCATTTGAAGATCATACTGGTATCACTCACACAAATGAATAGTCGTGCTGTGCTGAAGTTTTCCATTATGCTCTGAAGTGACTCACAGGAAACTATGAATATGAAATAGGTTAAGCTACAATAAAATAAATTCAGTGACAGCAATGTATACTTTTGTTTTGGGAACCTCTAATGGCAGACTTTTCTGTTTCTGGTAGTCCAGACACCTTAAGCTGATGGGTGGGCAGGCAGAAAGATGTGTGAGCACAGAGACAGTACAAAAATGCAATGTTTTAATGAGGAAGGAAATCTGCCACAGTACAAATTATTTGGAGTACTGACACAGTACAATATCAGTGATAGTTTGAGTTGTCCTGACAACCCAAAATTAAGTTTTTTAATTAATCCTCTGCCAGATTTTGGCCACTGTATGGAATGAGTATCTTAAATTATGAATCATGCTCACAGAGAGAGTATCTGTGCCTCCCTCAGATGTTTAACATCTTTGTGTTGTAGATTGTTTACACTCATAGCACACCTGAAGAGCATGATGCATGTCCATATTTCAGCCACGCTTATTCACAGCCTGGTATCTCAATACAAAACAGTTTATTCAGTATTTTAAGCTAATATGTATAAAACCTGAACTGGTTGACATGTCTTCTGGGCTTATAATAAACCAGAGCAAAATAATGACCTTTCACTGCTCTCCCTCTTTTCAGAGTAAGAGATTGCATCTATCCATGGCCACACTAAATTAATACTTATCTGGACTGTTATCCAAGGCATGTCCTCATGTTCTGTTCTGCAGAATTTACTATGGCAACAAAAATGTTGCCAAAGCACACAGCAAGGGGACTAAACCACAACCAGATCTGCCAGACCCATTGGCTCAGCAGGAATCATGCAACAGCACAGGCTTCTCTAAGACATATGGAAAATCTCCATTAAAAAAAATCTTTCCATTTGCAACCATTTGGGCAAACCATAACATGCTCAAACATGAGAAAGTGAAAGCCAAGAGGGAAGTTTGGAAGCAACACGAGACCAGCCCTGTGGGTTTTCATCCAGCTTTGCCCATGACAGTGCATACTCCATTATTGTTTAGTGCCAAATGAATTTGTGGGTATTTCTCCTAAGACACACCCATTGGCAAGTGCACTCAGGAAAGGCTGTGGGTAACTGCATGTGTAGGGGAGTGGGTGTGCTACAAAAATGTCACAGACTGAGAGTTAAAGCATACCTTCCTTGCTAGAGAAATTAATGTCCTCTTTCAACATTACTCATTGCTGTGCACCAGTGGTGCAAGCCTTTTTTAATTTTTAAGGTAAACTTCAATTTGCCATTAACTCTTCCACATTTTAAATTAGAAATGGTTTTGAAGCCACTACTGAGAAATATTTTTAATAGAAGAGATGAGTAAAATCACTAGAAAAGGAATCCTCATCTTTTATATGCTTTTTATTTATCTTTGGGTTTTTTTCCCCCTCAATCTTCTGACTCTAAAAAGCCTCATTACACACTTCATTAGTAGCTTTCTGAGGCCCTGTAGTGTAGTAGCATCTACTCAGAGTCTCTGAGGGGTGAAATTGGAGATTTACTGAGGAGAGTTTGAGGGCTAATTACAAAGCCTTATCAACTAATAATGCAATCAGAGGGCCACAGGCATAGTGATAGTGTTCTCTGCTGCAGTCAGTAAGATCTGGGTTAGATTAGTCTGCAGGGTTAAGAGAGAATGCTGATGAAGGGCAGACAGTCATCTGGCTACCTAGGAAACATCTTTTGTGGGGTCAGAAGACATCCCCATCCTTTCTTCCTTTGCAGAATTATAGCAAATGCTCTTAAGCACTGTTAGGCATCTTGTTCTCTGAGAAGTAGCATAGTGTTAAATGCAGGGAGTCACTGAGCCCAGATCTCCTGCCTCATTTTAGTAAATACCAGCTTTATGTTATAGGGCTGAAATGTATTACCCTGGATTAGGGATGGAAGGGGGATCCTAAGGCTCTGAGCAAAGTCCAGAGTCTTTTCAGGAATAAAGCAGGCTTTTCTCAGAAAAATGCAATTACTTGATGGATTGTGGTGAAAATGCAGTAAGATTCAGGTCAATATCACAAGCACAAATAGTGACATCCAAGGGAAAATGGGCTTCTGGTTTTTGGTGCCTATTTGCTTCTGCTTCCAACAAATAAGTTGGTTTTACTTATCATTTGAAAAGGATCAAAAGCTGATTTTCTCATTTGTTTAGTTTTTAACAAAAGCTAAATAAGACCATAAAGGATGTGTACAGGAACACTTCTCCAGGCAAGGATTTGAAAATTAAGATGCTTTTGGTTAAAAAGACAGAAATTATGTATTTTTTTTTCATTTTTCCCCATTCTACTCAATTGCTTTTCAAGAAATTACATAGTCTCATTAATACCTTCAACTTCAGCATGAAGCTTACTTATTTGCTTTAGATCTACTGGTTTTAATGGACTTACATGTGTATTTAAATTAAGCTTATGCTCAGATGCTTTAATGAGTCCTGTTAGTCTGTAGTCTACACTTGTTCTACCCAATTAGAACTTTTTGCATATGCACCAAACAAAAAGAAAAAAAAAAAAA
>VXAC01005035.1:585220-622312 GCA_013399225.1 Rhipidura dahli | reverse complement strand
CTGACGCCCCTGTGTTTTTTTTTTTTTTTTTTTTTTTTTACCTGAATATGGGATATTTTAATCTTTTGTAAAACTATATCAATCCTTTGAAGATAAAAGGTCTCTTGATGCCTAACACCCTGATGAAAACCAGATTACAAGTAGCAGATTTTATCTATGAAGAAAGATTTTTAGTTACTTTGGTTTGTGCTTTAGCTCTGTTTTTTGTTCCTGTTGACCTAGACATTGTCTTTTAGGATTGATGATGTTTAAATACAGCAAAGACTTAAAATTTCATACCATCTAGGTAGCAGAGCCACAGATTCTCTGCTTGTGCAAAGACATTTGTCTACAACAGATCTATGATGCTTTTATGGAGAAAGATTTGGGCCTGGGGGAGTGGGTTTGTGAGTCATACAAATTACTGTCTTCAGTGTCCTAATTGATTCCATCTGTACTTTTACACCCTTTCCTTTTTTCTTCCTCTTTCCTTTGTAGTCAGAGCTACCTTCAAACTGCAAGTGACGTGCCTGGGGGTCACAACCTGGATCCCTCTGCAAACTACAATTCCCCAAAGTTTCGCTCAAGGAATCAGAGCTATATGAGAGCAGTGAGCACGCTCAGTCAGGCCAGCTGTGTTAGTCAGGTGGGAAATTCTTGTTATAACTTTTCTTATAGGTTAACTGCAGATATGAGAGTTGTTATTAGGGGATGGTTTTAGTTTTTGGGGTTTTTTTAAAATTAATATCAAACTGAGGGTGTGAATTGTCAAAGTAATTCAGTTCTACGGAATGTTACTCAAAATTTCAAGGAAAATACTGAATGCTAGAGGTGAAGAGATACTACTACACATAATATTTTCCATTTATTTTTCATTAAAAATATAAATACAGGTGTTTTTCTTTTCAGTCTATGTTAAATATTTAAATGTTAAGAAGATTCAGACTGAACATGAGGAGTACACTCCTCCAATACTCATCCTCTGAAAATACCTGCTCTGATTTCAGTAAATGTGGATTGTCAGATTAAGATACAGATTTTAAAAAATTATGCTCCAAAGGAGCAGTGGTTCATCTTAAACCAAATCCCTCACTCTTCTTGGGTGAAAGAATAAGTCCCATAAAAATTCTATGTATGGGGTCTTCTGAAAAGATACAGGTTTCCCCCCTACTGGTTTTCTGTCTGTTAGTTAGTGCTAACTCGTGGTAAAGTGAGGTTTGAATCAGACCTGAAGTGCAAGCAGCCATAAGAAATATGTGCATGTTCTGTGCAGAGGACTTCACATAAAATTCCCAAAGTTTCTGATGTTTATAGGTCCTGAATTTTCTTTTATGCTGTTTAATGACAGATGGGCCCTGCCCTCTCCTCAGACATGTTACTTAATATTTCTTTGACCATTTAGTGAGCCATCTAAGGGTATACTTACACAATGGTTGTGTTAAAAGAGAAATCTTTTTAAAGCAATTTTATGTTCATTTATATTAGATTTGTACTGCATGGCTATTCAGGCCTGGATTCAACTCATCTAATTTGAGGCTTTTAACTGAGGCAACAACTAAAGCTTCCTCTGTAGTTAATGGAGTGAAAGAGTTGCTTCCAGGACAGTGCACAACCCAAATGGGCTGAGAGCCCTCTGGAAAAGCTTGTCAGTCTCCAATGACTGCAGAGAGCTGGGAGGGACAAGTCACCTGACTAATGCCCTTCAGTCAAATTCCTTCATTTATGTGAAGTAATCCTAAATATAATCTTATGTAGCACACATTGGAATTAGAGTCAGTCATTTTCCAAACTTTTCACTATTTTTTTTCACAGCTCCCTTGTGAAAACTGTTCCCATCATTCTCATGCCTTGGTTTTTATGATGCTTGTTTGGTTATTTTCTCTTTTTATTATTTTCTGCTTTTGAGAAAGTTTCACATGGATTAGATCCTGCATTCAAAGCAAATGCTGTTGGCTGCCACCTCAGAGTGTTATCACATTGAACTATTCTGATGCTTCTGCCTCTATGACCATGCACAGAGATGTTCACTGAGCTGTCCACAGTGACTAATTGGTTTCAGTAGTGGTTAAAATTCTTCATTTCAGTGTGCATTATCTGGAAGGCTTCCACAATAGATTTCATTTGCAGGTAGATTGCTCAGTTGGCCAGATTAACTAAACCTGCTGGAAATAGTTCCTTACTTTGTCAGTGTTCACTACCCTATGGAACTTTGTGTTAGCCAAGCACTTTCTGCCTCACAGTCCCATTAATAAATGCATTTAATAGATATTACCTAAAGCAAATGTATTAAAATATCAAGTTCTGAACATTTGCTGTTTCCTGTTCTTTTTCTATGACACCAGCCTCTTCTTGTTCCATCTACATAATAGCAGTTTGTACAATTTGTGGTATTTTTTGTGCCTTTTTGTTGTGAGATCCTTCCTTTTTCACACCTGAAGAAGGGTAGGCTCAAGAAGAATGCTGAATTCCATGGTTTATATTTTTAATTTAAGTTTGAAAACTTTTATTTTTCTATTTTCAATAACCTTAGTTTGAAAGAAGTGGTTAAGACTTACAGGGTTTATGGACTAAATTACCATATATTTCCTGATCAACAATATTGAAAGATAGTTCAGAATAAGACTTTTTTTAGTCCCTTTGAGATTGCACTAGTCTACTTAACTTTATTAAAAGCAAATTTTATGAAGGGTAATGTAATTCCTTTCAGAAGAGTTTTAGTAGCCAAAATGTCTTACACAAAATTAAAATACCAGTTATTCATAATCATCAGAACTTCTGTATAAAATTTCCATTTACTTAACCAAAATCCTAAAACATTTGCAATATTTGCAGGGACTCTCTTTCCATAATAAAGCACTAGGAGCACTTAGCAGCTGTATTGGAAAATTAATATTAACTGGATGTGCCATTTAGTGATGGTATAAATTTAACTTGTAAAATTATTCATACTGATTCTGACTTCTAGCACTCACTTTTTAGAAAATAATATTTTCAGAAAGTCGTGCAATTATCTGTTCAGTGTTAATTTCCTATCTGATTTTGGATAAACACGATATTAAATTATTCAGGTACATTTACAGGTAGTTAAGGCTGACTTCACTGAATCTTTTTAAAATGCCCTAGGTAGAATTAAGGCACTAATCTTCAAAACAGCAGCACATGGCTACCTACTGAGAGGTTCCCCAAGCCTGACCACTCTTCCTAAGCCCTGTTTATCATGAAAATTGCCTCTGAAAAGGGCACAGTGTTGCATCATGCCCAGCCTGCAAGGCAGGGCTAGCAGGTAGATGCTGGGTACTGCCCAAACCCTGCAGGGAGCTGGAGGGTGCTGCTGAAATACCCTCAAGGGGACACCCTCTTGGGTTAGAGGGTACAGGAGACACAGCTGGGCTGCTCTGCCAGACAGGCTTCCACAGCTGGGAGAAGTATCAGATTTTATATAATGCTGCTGAAGAAAAGATTCTTCTGTGGTAGTGAATGGCTAACCCAGTTAACCAGAGAGTGAGGTTGGCTTGGGCCCCTTCTCAGCTATGCCAAAAGATATTAAATGTAGCATTAATGTATGGCATGTGTGATGCACTTAATATATACGTGTAAACAGCTGATGTCAGTTAAACAATGTGAATGTGATCAGAAGGGATTACTACATTTTAACTATTTGCTAAAACAGTTCTTCATCAATGTACAGGTGTCCATTTGAGATGTTGAGGCCGTGATGATCACAAAAAGCAAGTCAAAAATCAAATGCATTGTTGTTGTTTATTCAGATGAGTGAAGCAGAGGTTAATGGGCAATTTGAGTCGGTGTGTGAATCAGTGTTTAGTGAAGTTGAAGCTCAGGCAATGGATGCCCTTGACCTCCCTGGATGTTTCCGAACAAGAAGCCACAGTTACTTGCGTGCCATTCAGGCAGGCTATTCCCAAGATGATGAATGTATACCTGCGCTGACATCTTCCAACATCACCTCAACCATCAGGTCAACCACAGGTAAGCAAATCTCCACTGACCCTTCCACTGCTCTGCATGTAAAAATATATCAGCTCGTTTTCTAAAAGGGTATTTGACACTGGAAACATTTTCCCTGTGTAGAGATAATGTTTGATACCACCATTCTTAAGTTTGTAACACTGTACCATTGTGGCTACATCTTGGAATAAGCTCCTTCTGGGAAGAATCCTGCATGCATAATATAATGGACTTGGATTTTTGACCTCCATTTCACATACACAGAGTTATCTAGGTGCAAATATAAAAATGCAAGTGCAAATGATATCATTTCAATCTTGTTAGACATTAATGAGGTTTATCTATCAAGCGATTGATCTTCTAAATGAGATTAGTTGTGCTAATTTTAATTTAGGTTGTTAAAGCACCAAAAAAAGAGAAGCAAGATTAAAAATATTTGGTCTAAATATTCGAAGGCAGTTAATTTAAAAAGTAATTAATTACTTTTAGAGCAGGTGTATCCAATT
This sequence comes from Rhipidura dahli, assembly GCA_013399225.1. NCBI lineage: Eukaryota > Metazoa > Chordata > Aves > Passeriformes > Rhipiduridae > Rhipidura > Rhipidura dahli. The sequence continues at coordinate 617,861 of VXAC01005035.1, read as the reverse complement.
GTATCAATGCACTGAATTGTAAACGTTTTGGCAAGCTTCATACATCTGATATTACTCATCAGTAGTCATCAGCCTTCATTGTTATAGCACTCACTGTTAAGGTCTTTTAACATTCTTCTGGCAACTTTGTTTTCTCTTATTAGTTGCTTAGCGAAGATGACAGTTTTATTCATTTTAGAATATTAGCATGTATTGGTAGAGAAAAGATTACACAGAGAGCAGTTAAATAATTAAAATGAAATCTATAGGAAATATGTATTCTTTGTAAACTGATTCCAATTCACTTCTATGTTTCCAAATATGTTAATGTCAGTTCCTAATTATAATATTGTCCTTTCCAGATACTATTAAGTTGTAGTGCAGGCTACCCATCTACAAAAGGTGAAAGTGAGCTCAAAGTATATCACATAAAAATACTTTTAAAATTATTTGCTTGACATACCTGTTGTATAACAGAACAGTGGGAGCTTAGAAAGGAAGCTGCAGTTGAATAGCATACATTTGCATTGCAGAAGTAGCATAAGAGGTTATTTTATCTTAAGCATAGTATTTTAACTGTTATATAAAACTTTGTGTAAAACTAGAAATTGTTGCTCACAGTGCTCCCTCGAGGGATGTTTCTGTCCTTTGATTAATAGAGAGCTATCATGACATAAAATGAGAACTTATTGCTACCCCAGAGACTAATTTTCATCTTTATCATATATTACTGTGTGATCATTATGAAGACACCTTCCATGGCAAAAGACACAAATAGATACTCACTTTGGAGTCTGACTCCAAGAACTGAATTGGAATATTTTCAGAATTACCTTGGTTACCAAGTGGACTGATTATAACGTAAGCTGTCTTGAGTTTATATGCTAGATAAGCCCAAAATTCTCACTGAAAAGAATTTATTTTATTTTCCCAAGAGTGACAAAGCTGAATAATAGAATATTTTTGGGAAAATAAAAGTTTAGGTAATAAGCGTGTTTGCATCACAGTGTTTCCATAATTATAAAAAATGTTTTGCATTGATTAGTAGCCTGCTGGTTAAATACTGTGGTTTTGAAAACGTCAAACCTTTTGAAAAGTTTTGAAACCTTCATTTCACACATAATTTCTTCCTCATCTCAGAAATGATTTATCAGATAGATTTTCTTGCCCACAAATGTAATTCTTCTTCTTTGTTGCGGTGGGGTGATATTGACAATCTGAAGAAATAAGATTATTTGAGGTGTTTTCCTGATCCAAAATTATTTCCAAGCCTATGGACTGTATACAGTTCTGAGTGTGGTCCTATATTTAAAATATCATCTCTGTGTCACAGAGCAAGTTTGTCCTCAACTTCTATATAAGGTAAATAGACAAATCAGAAATAATTATCTGATATACAAAGTGAGTAAAGATTATAAGATTCACTTTTAATGGGAAATTGCAGTTGCCAAATAAGTTCTTGTTTTTAAAACCCTAGGGGTGACTCTTCCATTTGTTCTCTCTTCAGCTTCTGTCACTTTGAAGGGAGATGTTTCATTTCTTATCATTTCTATAATACAAAAAAAAATCTTAGTTCTTCATTCCTCTCTGAAAGTTGTAAAAGAAGCAGTTGCCTGAAATGTGAAAATGGTGTTGGCAGATATTTGACATTTATATGGGGTTCATTCAAATAAATGTCATAAAGGTCAGCCTTTAGTTCCAATTCAGTCTTTTGAATTCTTAGGAAAATTACATTAATTTCTTTTTTGCTTCTGATGTAACAAATTCTTCACAGCAAAGAAAGCAAAGGAATTCTTTAGAAAATTAACACTAATTTAAATTTAATTATCTCATTCAATTTTAGTGATATAGGTCATGACTACCTCTTATCATTGTTGTAAAGCAATTAATTCATAACACATAGGCTTAGCTAAAAATTAATTCTTGTCACTAAAAATGTAAACCTAAAATAAATATAGTAGTATTTGATCTATGAATTCAATTATAAAAGTATAGAATATGTATTTGCAGCATGCAGTTTTCTGAAATATTCCTAGATGCATTAACAGCTTTCAGAAACTAGAAAGGTTGCACCTGTAATGAATATTATGTAGGACATTATTAATGGACTCTGCTAATGGGGCTTTCTAGTAGATGGAAAAAGAGCTACCAGTGTCAGGCTCTTCTTAACTGCATATAACTTTTCAGAGACAGCCCAGTGAAACACTGGTACTAAAGAACCAACTTCTGCAGGGATCCATGCCGTTTAATTATTTGTGGAACCAGTCTTCTCTGCCTCTGCAGGAGATTGTGACAAGGCACAGGGCACTCCCTGTGACCCCAGGTGTAACTGGGGGAGACAAGTGGCAGTGCAGAGGAGGCAGCCAGCATTGCTGGCCCATGGTAAGCTGGGGCTGGGCTCTGTGTGAGCCCTGCTGAGATTCTTGCTTCATTCAGGCTGGGGCACTTCCAGCCATCACGTTTCATTTTGTGAAGAGATAATGAACCCAGTAAAAGACACTTGATGTTAAAAGCCCTGAATGACAGCATATGCTTTCTGTCTCTGAACCGTATCCAGTCACAGCTGTCAGATGCACAGCTGAGAAAATACAGCTCCAGCTGCTGCCGCCTCCCACCTCGTTCCTCCATCACAGACAACATGTAATTTCCTGAATGGGAAGTCACTGAGTGCAGTAAGTGCTACTGACTTACAGCTCTGCTACTCCTGCAAGCACTGCTTCACTTTCCAGGAAGAGTTCATAAGAACCGGGTTACTTTCCGGCAGCACCAGCCCGCTTGCCTGTTGTCGCCAAGCCCACCATCCCGCCGCCAGCCCAGCAGGCTGCTCCCGGTGACACCCGCGGGTGTGGCACGGGGCTGGGGGCGCACGGGCTGCCGGGGCTGCAGGGAGCCGGGCCGGGGCTGCAGGGAGCCGGGCCGGGGCTCCGCAGGGAGCTGCCCGGGCTGCCGAGTGAGTCCTGCTGGGAAGCGCAGTGCAGTGGGTCGGGAGCAGTGCGGCGGCAGCACGGTATCCCACCTGGCTTCTCTCACTGAAAAACAGTTCCGATATCGTGGTACAACACTTGACTGTACTGTGAAAACATAACCAACAAGGACATCTGGACGATATTAATCACTCCCTTCTTTGTTTCCCCTTTGTCTGAGGTCAACTTATTTTTGTTACAAGTTCTGTAGGTAGAGATAGTCCTTTATATTACTCACTCCATATGTTAGAGACTATTTCAGGGTGTTTCTTCACAGGTTTTTTAGTCTGGTTTTACTGTGAATGCAGAAATACTGAATTGCAGTGGTAATGGAGGTAGCAGTTTGGATGATCTCTTGAGAAGCAGAAGAACGAGCTAAAATCCCTTCCCTGAGAGAGAGAGAGTAACTTGCTGTTTGCACTTCTGGCCAGCATGAACACCAGCTTATCATCTGTTCAGATGTGGGGTCACACGTATTTTCTTCTGATGACATTATTATACATTGTATAAAACACATTTTTATTGAGAGAAACACTGCCTCTCTGCACCACTGCTCAGGATGTTCACCCAGCAGGTGGAATATCTTCTCAGTGTATATTGCTTTTTTAGTCAAATTGAAACAGCTAAGCCAGAAATACTAAATATGTGACTCAGTCAGGTGTATGAAATCCTTCTCCAGCAACAAGCACGGACTAAGTGGCCTCAGTTAAGTTCTTTGGTTTTTAGCCTGATGAATAAAAGGGAGAAACATTTTTAGTTTCTTAAAACTACCCCATGTTTTCCTCTAACCCAAGTTTTTGGCTACAACAGTATTTTTTGACTGGATTGATTATAAAATATCCGCCTAGCTATGGACCTCAGCACAAAGGAGACTTGGTCAGGATGCATAAAGGCATCCTGAATTTCTGTCCTATATTAAATGTCAGTCTAAAGTAATTTTTTCCACTTCAGAGATTGCCTGCTAATCTTGAGAGAAACTTAGCATGAAGCATTGCTGGATTTAGGGATTATGTTTACTAGCCTTAAGTTGCCAGTATAGTGCATAAATTTTTTAAATTCTTATAGAAAGTGTAGCATAATGCAAATCTGTCAGATTTTTCCAACTTTAATGATTCTCTCAGTTGTACATGTACCTCCTTTTATCTGATTCATAGTAGGTAGCTCAACTAAGCTCGTGCTTGCTAAAGACTTCACTGAAGAAGATGAAAAGTAGAGAACTGTCTTTTGGCTATTTTAGTTTTCTCAGTCAGCTGGATTTTGCTTGGCAATGAATAAATTCAGAGAATTCCACATTTACTGAACTACTGAGCACTGATACCAAAACAAGTTAATTCAAACAAGGTCACATTGGATGAGGAAGGTTTCAATTAGAGCTCCAACAATTACTCAGGATGCCTGAGGAACTGCAGGTTTCCCTTGTCCTGACTTCAAGCTATTTTCAGCTTTTCATTTTCAAGTTAAGGGCTAGTAGGGTGAATTTTAACAGCCCATGTTTGATATTTAGCTAAAAAAATCTCATGGTCAGTGAACTGATTGCACAGTTGTGTACTTACAAAAATAAATGGATGAGAATATGATGTTTCACAGAGAAATTGTACTGTTCCATAGCACAGCTACCCATTCAGACCCTGAAAGGACTGATTCACTGGTTGCTATCTGAACACTAATAACATTAGTTATTATTCTTAGGTTTTGCTGGTTTGTTGGGTTTTTTTCAATATATGAGGATGCCAAAGGTGGGCAAAAGCCACAGTGCTGCTACATATGACACCCCTCCCATGAGAAAAACATAAGAGAGTTGGGACTGCTCAGCCTGGAGAAGAGAAAGCTCACAGGGAATTTTATAAATATGTATAAAAATAAAAATTGAGAAAATAATGCTCGTCAATTCTTAAAAGAAAAAATGGTTTATGAGCAACAGATGTGTGATTTTCTTTTCTTTCCTCAAGTATGAGATACTTCATCCAGGTGGCAGTTTGGATCTTCTTAACCTGATGCACTATGGCTAGGAAAACACAGCCAAATGGGGGGAAACCTGTGCATGAAGTTACATCTCCACAATTTCTGTTCTCTCTATAGAAATAAATACTCAGTCTGAGAGGATTTTATTGGTATCTATTGCTAAGTAATAGCTAGCAGTGAAATCCACAACAGGTATGTTTAAAAATACAAACCATTGAGTCCAAATAAGATATAAAAGTCTGTATTCTCAATCATAATTTATTATGTTGACTTTCCCTAATTAGTGTTGGGGCTCCATGGAATTATCTGACACTCCAGCTCTCTGCAGGAAACACACCATCTATCTCTGGGAGCACTTGGGCATCCTGACTTAATCCTTTGATGCTGTGCCAACTTGTGTTCCTATACTGTGATAATAAATCTTACCCTTACAAATGGTGAGCCTAGCTCTACTCTTGGATATGCACACATAATTTTCATTGCTCTGGGTATATCTGGAGGGCATAATTACTCTTTCAAGTTTTTTAAACATATTGAAGTTCTGCTGCTGTGCTGACACTGGTGTTCACTAGCAGCTCTACGTGGTGGAAATGGCCAATGGGGGTCACTTGGATGAAGGTCACACAAACATTTTGGTTCAAGGAGTTCGACAGAGGATGGCCAAGGGGCTGTCATAACTGTTCACAACTCTGGGATTCCTGGAGATGGAGTAAAGCTGTGCTAATCAGGGCTGCCTGGCCTCTTCAGGCTGATGAGGCATGAAAGCAGTTGGAGCGGTAGCCAGGAGCTTTTCATAATTTTCATTCTCCCTGGTACAGATTATCTTCAGTCAAAGATAAAAAAATGAAGTCACTGGCTTGCATCTATGGTTAGTTTAAAAAATGTGTAATGAGTGTTTCTCTCTAGCTTAAAAAATGTGTAATGAGTGTTTCTCTCTAGCTCCTGCTGTTCTGTGCTTGACAAAATTCCTCCGTAACCCACTGGATTTGCCAGACAGCTGGTTCTTTTTTTATTAAAAAGGATACCTATGCTCTCTCCCCTGGCAGAATTTGGCTTCAAAGCTAGTCTGTTCACAGTTTTCTCAGCTATGTTTTCTTTATGGTATTATATGTTAAAAAAAAAAAAGAAGAATTTATCAGAAAAATGTAACAAGCAGAGAAGGTGATTCACTGCTAAGTGTTTGAACCCTTCCTGACATGGTAGAAGCTGACACTGAGATGTAAATCTCAGCCCAGCTGTTTACCCTGAGGTTGCCAGAGTGCTTTGTCCTCTGGCAGGTCTGTGCAGCTAGGGGAAGCACACAGGTTGGGTCACCACAGAAGCACCTGTTCATCGTGCTTCTTTGCAGTGAAAAAGAAGGAAGGACCCTGCCCATGCTGCTCCTTCTGGGTTCCTCTGTGAAAGAAAATAACCTCTAAGAATCTTCTCAGAAGCTCTGCATGTACTCAGGTTTTTGTTGAAGGTATGTCAGGAACCGTTATAAAGATATGTGCACTGGAACTACATTCCTTGCCATGCAAGGTGCACAAACATCATTTGATCCATTTTTGCATTAGGAAACTTATTCAGACTTACATCTACCCTAGAAAGACAATTGATAAACCCAGTACTTAAAATGTACTTAAAAGATTTTTTTCCAGAGCATCAGAGAAAATAAAGATGCTAAAATTGGTGACATTCCTAGGGCATAACCTGACAGAATTAGCCTTTTTTCAGACAGGTTAGTTGAACTGTGTTGGGTTAGCCTGCAGGCCAAGTCAACTAGACATAGATGCTTTTGTGCAATCTAGTAGTCTAAGTTCCCTTGACAACAGACTCTGAGTAGTCCAAAAACAATTGGCTGGTACTGTTTGAGACATTTTACACAGGACCTAGAAGAGAACTGCATCATTCTGGACAAGAAGCTGTCTAGGCAGCCTTTGACTCAGACTGAATATAATGTATGGATCCTATTGTGCACCAACAGAGAATCAACAAACCCCAACATACACTGAGGTGCTTATTGTCACCTAAATAGCACTTTGATAGTTCCCATCAAAGTCTTACTTGCTGTAAGGTCAAGGTTTAGTCTCAGTATATAGTCCATTAAAATAGACCCACTGGAAACCACAATACCAGGGCAATCCCAGCAGCACACTACTCCTCCTCAAGGGCAACTAGAGGACATCCAGGGTTTGGGGAGATACTGAGTTTGAAGTGAGTAAGCCATGACTTGATCTTCTAAGAATGAAAACAGCATATCAAGGACACGTCAACAAGTCATGATTTTTATATACATTTCTTTACTTTTTGGGACATTCCTGTATCCAGAAAAATACATGCATTTCCATTCTCTGTCTCCTTCCTCCAATCAAAGAAATGATACAAATTTCAGTCCTAAAAGTTCATCTCACATGATACATATATCTAAAATGTAGGTGTCAAAGGCAATCACATTAATATGCAATTTTAGCCAATAGATATATATCCTTTTTGATTTGAACCTGTTATTAAAGTGGTCCTCTGGACATCCCTGTTTCTCTCTGTTCTCTATTAACATGGTCTACAATGTCAGCATTGCATAGCTAGCTAACTTTCATAAATCCAAGGCAAGAACTAAACCTATTCAAATTGCATGATAGGATTAAAACAAAGGTTAAATTCTGGTCCTGCTGAAAACAAGGACAACTGAGAGAGCCACGCTCCTACTTACAAAGCTGAGATGTCAAAACACAGCTGCATCATTTTCTACACCTAAATACAGGGCTGGGAGCCTGCAAGTAGCTCTCTTAGCACTGGCTTTGACACTCATACTGACTCCATCTGCTTCTCGGGTAAAATGATTATTTGAATTGACAAAAAAGAGCACTCTGAGTTTGTGTCCAGACTTGCAGTTCTCTGTGGATTAAGTTAATTGTTTAAAGGTATTAAATTACATTTGTTTAAAATATTTAGCAGTCATTTAAGTTATTTAATGTCAGATTATTATAATAATGTAGTGATAAAACTATGCAACATTTTCTTAAGGGTAAGTAAACAAATTGTTTTTCTCATCTTATTCATCTTAGAATTCCTTACTGTAAGTCAAATAAAATTACAAGCTACATACAGTTACTGCAAGAAAGAGAATAGAAAATAGGAAAACAAAAACATTGTAAGCCTACATAATATATTCATGAGGGGGTTTAGGAGGCTGATGGAAATTAATTTAACTGAATGAGAATGGTATGTGGGAGTTCAAGAAGAAATTCTACTGAAAAACATTTTCAATTTTTTGTTTTATTTCAATGTGAGAAGAGTAGCACAAGAAGAGCGAGTCTTAGTGTTTGGAACTCTTTTTTCTCTTTGTGTCTTACTGTGTTGATGATGTGACAAATGCAATCTGTATTCCTGAAAAGCCGCACATACATTTTGAAAATGAAATATAATTAAAGGAACATTTTTCCTTCCTGTAACTGAAAAACTGAGATGGTGTTTTTTAATGCAACTTCAGTATTTTAGAGGCACATAGGAACTGTTTAGAAGAGCCATACAGCTGTCAGCACTTTGCCATGCCATCTACAGGATACTGGTTAGGCTATAATTTCTTGCTAATTAACAGATCTAAAATAGAACCCTTTGTAACCAGTCCATCAGCAATCTATGTGGTTTGTGTTGCCCACATCTTTTAATTTTAGCAAAGGCCTACAGTTTCTGATCTTGATGTCTTGTTTGATTTGCATTTCTGTTTTGAGACTAACATTAATTACACTGTCAAAACAAATTTTATCGTTTATGTAACACGGAGCTGCCTACAGACCTAAGTTTGCTCAATAATGAGGTAACATCTTGGACACTGAATTGATTATAGTAATTCCTTTTATACTTTTCTTCTCCAGGGAGACTGTAGTGGCTCCAGCTTTTTCCAAATTTAGTGGTCGCATTTCCACTTAATTGTTAATTTCCTGTGCAAAATCAGATAGAAGTACAGAATTGAAGCCTAAAAAGGTCTACTCTGAATATTGAGACTAACCTGTTGCACACACTGATTTATTTTCTTAAAAAAAAACCAAAAACAAACAACAAAAAACCCCTTATCCTGTAATTTTGCCTTAATGCAGTAAATTTTAATTGAGGTTATGTGTCATACTAATGATTTCAGTAGTTTTAAATGTGCTGTACAGATTCCGTTTAGCAGAGAGTTGTCAAAGACAGATGCTGCTTAAAAAACTAGGGGTTTTATATGTAATTTGTTTGGCAGCAGTGTCTCTCAGTGATGTGCTATTTTGAAGAACTCTTTTAAACACTTGTATATAGGAAGCACAATTCTTGTCTATGTCAATAATATGTTAATATAATAGTCCAGACCCTGAGCTGGTATGAATTGGTCAGATTCCACTGACTTTGATATCAACATTTTCAATGGGATTAACATCATGGTCTACTGCTTCCAACTGTGCATTAAATTTAAGAAATTACAGAAATACAGAAGGTCTGCTTTTCATACGTATCTGGAGTTACGAAGATACCTTGGGCAAAGCTGGTACTGGCTGCTGTGTAGTAGCTTTAGCAGAAGGGATCAAGGTGCAGGAAATTAGGTTTCAGTCATTACTGCAGGCAAATTCCATTCAGATTTGCTTTACCATCCAGCTCACAGGGGATGTGGAGTGGGGGAGATGAAGCTCCCACCTTTCCCATGAACACTGGTAACAAAAGACAGGAGAGGTTATGCCCCAGTGCAAACCAATGTGTCACAAGGACAGAGCTTTTGGCTGGGTTTTATCTCATCCCTTTAGGCATTTCATAGCACCATAGAATCATTAAGGTTGGATAAAACCTCCAAGGTCATTGAGTCCAACCTTTGACTGAACACCACCCTGTCAACTAAATGAAATGCCAGGCCCACTCTTTTCTTGAACACTTCCAGTGATGGTAACTGTCACAATTAGGTGTCCTGATTTGAGCTGGTTGTCCTTGATTGTCTTCATGGTTGACAGAGAAAAGCATAGGATGATTCATTTCCTGGTAAAATAAGCATCTAAGATGGGTGAGAATTGCCCCCAGAATTGCTTTTTTTCCCTCACAGTAGTTCTAAAAGAGATTGGACAACTAACTCAGACCTGGATGATTGGATTTTTTTCAGTGACTGATGTGAGATGAGATGGCTTCCCATGTATAGTTCTCAAAAACTGTCTTGAAGGTATGATGTAATTCACTGTTGCTAAAAGACCCTACTTAAAATATTGGCACAGGATAAATGCAACATTTTGCCCCCACTGTGTCAATATGAGACTAGCAATTAATATCTGACTTTAGGGTATAACAAATATCCAGGTCTACTTAATCATAAGACATGTAAAATGATCCAACAAGAAAAAAGGTTACAAAGTTATAGATGCATACTAGCCAGACAATGCTTTCAGTTATGTAGTATAAATAAAATGCAATCATATAAACTGTGCTGATAAAAATCATCTGGATGTAAGCAGTCTTTCAAAAAAAAATCTCATAAAAATATCACTCTGGTTTTTTTTATCTCATATATATATATATATCACGGTGATAAATGTATATCATCATTTCTTACTGTTTAATCTCAGAAGGAAGAAACAGGGTCTTTTCACAGATATCCAAATTCAAGACTCTCTCTCTACTGAAAAACTTTCTGGTCCCTTCGCTGGCTAGGATTCATCATGGAGGGCTGAATGAGAAAAGGGAAGAAGCAGGAAGATAGGTTAACAACTAAAGTTTGTCTCTGATTATGTCGGAGAGAAATTTATTCAAAATTTAATTAAAAGAATTAACCTAATTGAAACCAAAACTATCTCTTGAATTTCAATTGCAGTGTGACATTGATAAGTTTTAATGACTACTTTTGCAAGGTTTGAATATCCTTACAATGAAAAAAAACCACTCTCAACTACCTTAAAAATGGAAAAACTCTTGAACATGGAAAGCCCTCAGAAATTACAGGATCTTTCACTACCAGAGCAGCAAGCAAAGGTGTGGACCTTTCCAGGGAGCAGCAAAGGAAAGGGCTGGAGAGCCCTGGACTGTATGTGACATGCTTCCCTCGCCTGCCCTACATTCACACATAGACAAGGTTTCAATTCAAGTGCAAGTGGGTGTGCTAGAGAAGCACTCTGAAAGGATTTGCATTTCCATTCACGTTCCTGTCTGGGCACTAATTTGCTCTAATGGGGCAAACCACTCTTTTTTCTGTGCAGCCTGAGCGCATTCTGCTCCAGCATTGGAAGGAGAAGGTAGAGACCCCATCATTAGTGTGCTTTTGAGGTAGCCACTGAGGGCACACATTGAAAATGGCAGGCTTGGATCCAAACAGACTGATTTAACCTTTTCCTCTTCATTCTAACAGATCCATTTTTCTTAATTAAATACCAGAGTCTACACATGTCAGAATTAAATATTTTAAAATCTTTTTGTTATGGCTGAACTTTAAAGGTATTCCTGATTCCAGAAGGAAACCCCTTACTAACATTTCAAACTTTGACTAAGAAAAGCAGATTATTTTGTACCATTAAACTGGCCTTTTTGATACTACAGTCTCCTTTTAATGATGTTTGGCATCAGAGACCAGTATAGATGGAAGTTGAAAACAGGCATATATAAAAAGATGTGTCCCAACACCCTCTCTTTTAAACAAGGATTTGTATTCTTAGTTTTGACATCCATGGCTTGTTATAAAAATCATCAAAGAGTTAATTCTTTTTGTGAGAAATAAACTCTTTTAGTGTCTGAGATTTTTTTTTTCTTAAAAGTCCCTTTTGATTTCCTAATGTTTTTTTAATGATCATCATTCTGTGTTTTGAGAAGTAACTGTTAGGCATCCATATGTACATTTTTATTTTAGGAGTAACTCAGGAGTTCTAATGACCATGATGGAGAGCAGTGCAGAGATTTCAGGGCATTTCAGGGACAGTCATGTGAGCTGGGACTTTCAAAGCCTTTGGCTAGAACAGTATACACCATGATTGAAAGACTATTCCAAAAACTGAGTACTCTCTTGATACAGGATTAGATTTGATCATGGCCTTTCATTATGAGAAGGTCTTTTTTTCCTCTTCTAAAATAATTTCAAGGTTGGTGTACACCTTCCCTGTGTAAAGCAGAAGGTCTGGTGCCAGCCTGGACATCTGCATTGTGTTCTGGTTCCTCAGAGGAACCCCGAGTGCCTTCAGCAACATGCCCCTGGGACCTCTGCCTCCAGGGCAGCTCCAAGCTCCCTGAAGAGTAATTATCCTCCTTCTGAATAAACCTCCTTACAAAACAGAAAATCCAGTTTACTCCTGCAGTGTTGTCATAAGGGACAACCATTTCCTTTAATTGATGGTGCTTTCATGTAAATTCGTCATGCAGCTAACTTTGTGATCTCAGCCTAAATAATGTTATTTTGAATAAGTGCTTAATGGTTATATTGATTTGTAAAAACCCCTCAGGTGATTCTGTCTTGCAAATGGACCAAAAGTGGTGATTTATTAAAAGGCTGCCTTTTGAAAGGTGTTCTGAATATCACCCACGGCCATTGCTATTTCATCAAATAGATCACGTTCTCTCCTTCTGCCTTGTGTCTGCAAAAGTCTATGACTAACCTGAAGTTATATCTCAATTGACTTATTTTAATAATTTTCTTTCTAGTATAAACTGTTAGCACTGATATATGGGCAGAATAACTGACTTCTTTGGCTGTATCAACAGTAACTTTTAGCAAGTTTAGACAAATGCAGTGTCGTTAAGAGAGATATTCTGCTTTCAGCTATATCAGTTAAATTTTCAAGTATCCTGATGCTTATGAATTATCAGGAAATCTCCCTTGTATTTCTACTGTGTGTACCCAAACCACTAAATTTCCAGTTCTCCAACGCTGGAATTGTCTTCCTGGCTACTCTGCAGTATTGCCACAGTGCCTGATACCCTGGTTGTGGCTGGTGCTGCCTGGCTGGCACCACAAAGCACATGAGAAAAATAATGTGTTTTACAGAACAGATCATTCTGTGCCAAATTTGGCACTGATAGGCAATCTTGTGTATGTGGGGGTCTGCCAGTTAAGGTATCAATCCTTACAAAACTAATTTGACATTTTACACCTTTTCCTGACTGGGTGACAAATTAGTGCATGTTATGCTGCATTGCTTCCTGCTCATTTCTTCTGAATGATTTATACCTGGCTTGCATCATCGTTCAATCTGGCCCACTATGAACCAGCACAGAACCATTTTGTTTTCTCTGCCTTTCTCTAACAATGTCCTTCCTTAAAGGAAAATCCAGTGGAGCTAATTGCATATGTTTATATTTAAGTGGGGCAAGCACCTAAGCAGTTAATACTTTGATTCAAATGAAGTCTGAAATATCCATATGGTTTAGAATTAGAACAGTTTTTTACAATTTTTATATTTTTTGATTGATTATTATAAGCTAATAGATGGAGACAGAATGTATGTTAGGAACTTTAAAATTTATTTTTCCCACTTTATTAAATAAGGCAAAAAATAAATTCTGCTTTCTATACCAAGATAGCCTTTGAATACAACTGGAAAGAAAATTTTCCTTTCTTCTTCTAGTTTATCCATGCAAAAGACACATTTACGTCTTGTGCCATCTACTTTCTTTTTCTTTGCATTTCAGAGCAGCTTTAGATTTTACAAACTGATTAACAGCATGACAAGGGGCTGTTGCTTTTACTTTGCTTGAGCCTCATTGCTCAGCAGCTGGACTGGTGAGGGAAATATCAGGAATGTTCAGGATATGCACACTAAAACCACTAAAAAACTAAAGAAATCAGAAATCTTTGGTCAGTACCAGAATCAACAGGAGGTTATCCTGGATTGATGTTTAATGTGTCCAAACATGGAGTGGGTCTCTGGCATCTGCTCAAGTCCACAGTTTAAATCAGTCTGAATCCATCCTATGACAGCTCTGCCCTCCTGGTGCTGTGCTCCTTCACACCCCAGCCTCGTGCTGGGTCTCATCCCCTGCCACTGTGCTGCCTCTGACACCCAGCTTGTCCTCACTGAAAACAAGAATTCTCCATCCCAGTCTTTTCATTCCCAGTTCAGTTGTCATCACCAGTGCCCTGTGGAGCCATGGGGCACTGTCCTCAGCCACGCTCAGCACCCCGGGACTGCACTGCCCAGCACCAGCCCTCTCTGTGGGGCCAGCAAAATCCTCCACAGCTCTGGAGTTTGCAGAATGATGGATTAAAAAAATGGAGAAGATATGAGGCAGTGCTGAGGAGGTTTTATATGCTTGTTTTGGATAAAGAACTACTAAGGCAAATAAAATTTACAGGTTAGAGAATGACGCAAAGCTGACAGGAGCCCCTGTCCATCAGCATAAGTGGATGATAAATAAAAAGTTCATTTTATATTAGAAGGAAATGTTTCTTCCTATACAAAATGTGTTGTATTTACGACTGCCAGGACCAAGAATTGGACATGATAGAAAAAAAAGTGTTATTGTTGATTACAGGAATATTCCCAGATGCCATTATTAATGGAAACTATTTGCAAGTGACATAAAATTTCATGCTTCAGACCTTAAGGCAATATTTATTAGAGATCAAAACCCAAGCATGAACTGTAAACTAGGCTTTACTGTGTTACTTTCTCCTTTAACAAGACCCTACTCTGTTATATAGTCATCTCTTAAGTCATGCCAAGTTATCCCATTGACTTCACTAGAACCACTTGAGTGATTAAAGCAAAGAGAATTTGGTAGCATGTCCCTATCCTCTTACTTGATTTTGTTAGTCTCCAATCAGTCCCAGATTTCTGTCTCTGAAACTGTTACTGCAGATATGAAATCATTAACAGTGTAGAGATGTGGTTTTTTTTTTTTTTATTTCCTGCTCAATAATTGAATTCTGTGACTGCATTGGAATTAATTGGATTTCTTCCTGCCGTATTGCACTGTAAATATGTAGCCAGTTTCTCACAAACTTCCAGTCTTTCTCCTGGTTTCTTCTACTTGTTGAACATCTGTGGGATTTTTAATTCCTGTTTAGTCCACGATCAAATGCTTGCCAGAATACTGCAGTTACTCTAATACTTGGTGGCTTTAAAACATGTCACTTCACTGAATTAATCAGACTTTTTAGAATAAAATATTCAATCCTAGAGGGAGAAAAAGGAGGAGGGGGAAGAAAAAAAAGGCAAGAAATTGTTTTGGTTTTGCCACAAGGAGAATTTTTCTTTTTCAGAAATGTAAATGAAGATTAAGTCAGTTATGAAGGGTTGCAACAGCAGTTTAATATTTATATTCATTAGACAGAGAAGTGATCTGCTGCTCAAGTAGCAGGGATATACCTGCTTGTGATGTTTCATTATCACGTTAACATATGTTTCATCATTCACTGCTATTCTTTTACATGAAGACAGGTGTAAAAAATAGTAACGTAGTTATCACACTGATAACCTCTAATGTTACAGGTAACACTGGCTTCCTGTACTGGATGTTGTTCACCCTATTTCACCCCATTGTCTCTATTTCTAATGTTTCCCAGCACTTTGATCTTTTGCATCTACATTTGCAGAGGGAAGGTGGGGGAGCAGCATTATGGCAGCTGTCTTAGTGGAAACATCTGCAGAGCCACTGCTTGAGTTCATTAGACCCTGTCTTAATTTCCGAGATTTACAGCCTCCCCCTTCTGTGAACTTTCTGTACTCCCTAAAGCATCTGAAAAATATTGAGTTTTTCTTTCTTCTTAACTGCTGGTTACAAAACTGACAGGAGATAAGATTGGTGATAGGACAACAAAACGGCACTTCAAAAGATTGGTGATAGGACAACAAAACGGCACTTCAAAAAAAGCACAGTCTCACATCCTGAAGAGCATGTTTCACGTGTTTTACGTGTTTCACTCTGTTAGAGCAATTTAGCTCAGAGCAAGACTCTAAATCTCTACCAGAACTGAGCGGCATCAGTAGTAATTCAAAATGTTCTTTAAATGAAGGTTTTAACTTCCTAGCTCTGCCTTGCTCTCTTTTATATATAATAACACTTTTATTTATGATTATCAAGAGTCAACATTTAAGACTCATTTTCTCTAGACTCACTGTTCATGTAGACTAGCCTGGTGATACAGGCTCAGCACTCTAAGGTATTGGTTCCTAAGCTGATCTCTTCACACCAGATAGCTGCAACATAGCCTCATATCAAAAAACACAGCTGGGGAGGCTGATACCATATGGGTGTAATGGGAAGAGGAACTCTTAAAGAATCCTTTTTGGACTCAAGTAACCCCAATTCCAAGGTTACCTGAGTCACTGTTGCAATGTCAATCCATTTAGTAACACTAGACAAAGGCAAACTTACTCCTGTAACTATACAAGAAGTGAATTGGACTTGGTTTCCCCATACAGGAATAAAGAAATACATGACACAATGCATTTTTCGATCAGCTGCTAATGTTTTAAATTATGATTATATGTGCCTTGGGGAAAATACTCTTCCACAACAGAAATACTCTTACTAGTATAAAAAAAAAGTGTATAGTGGGCTTAGACAATTCGAAAATTCAGCTGTGTGATATTAATCACTAAATATTAATCTCTATGAAATTTTTAAAATTTTATAAGGAAGCAGCATTGGCGCAGTTCTGCATCTGTAGAGTTTTCTTGGATGTGTTATTGAGCCTTCTGCTGGAAGGCAGAATCTGTGTTAAACCAGCCTCGGAACTGCTCCACTCATCAAAGTCTTAATAGCTTTGCATATATTATAATATTTTTAACATGCCTTGAATTTCCTTTTGTTAACTGTGTTGTGGATATTTTTTAAATATATGCTTCCTACACAAGTAAGTAGCCAAACTTCCCTAATTCCAACCAGTGCACTTGGAAGGATTTTAAAAGGTCAAAGTGTGGCATACCATAAAGTAGAGTTGTTGAATAATATTTTGTTCCTGTATATTGATACTACTTTCTTAATGTAGTGTATCCATGCAAAGCTCACAGTTCAGATGATCAGAACAGGGGGGAAAAAATCTTCTTTTATTTCTCTTACGAGCTTTATCCCATAATCTCAGAAGCCCCCATGTGTACCTACCCAGCACAAGTCTTAGCACACTTAGCCTCACTAACTCACTTTCATCTTCACTGTGATTTGGGACTCCCATTTCCACCCCTTCCTTCTTCCTTGTTGAAATAAAATGTTTCTGTGGTTCCTCGTCTGACTGTGGGAGACACTTTCAAATTATAGTGAGGTTCATGAGGAACACAACATTACACCATCATAATTTTTAGCAGCACAATCTTAAGGTGATTTCTGTTATCAAGTTTCCATCAGATTAATCTTGATTCCTCTCTTTCTCTTTTCTTTTTTTCTTTTTGCTCGTTTGGTTTTTTTTTTCCTTTGAATTCTTTCCCTAGCTGTAACTTATACAAGTTACAAAAAAACCCCACCACCAGTACCCCCTCGTACCACTTCCAAGCCCCTGATCTCGGTCACGGCACAGAGCAGCACAGAATCCACGCAGGACGCCTATCACGACAGCCGGACTCAGAGGATATCCCCGTGGCCGCAGGACGGGCGAGGGATGTACAACTCCACCGACAGCCTGGACAGTAACAAGGCCATGAACCTCGCCCTGGAGACGGCGGCTGCCCAGCGCCACGCGGCCGAAAGCCAGAGCACCTCCATACGGACCAGTGACAAGGCCATCCTAGTGACAAAAGCAGAGGAGTTCCTTAAGAGTCGACGTTCCTCTATAGGGATCCAGGTAGTCTATCATTAACATCTGCCTGTGATGGACTGCTTGCCTTCTTTCTGTAAATAGCATGGAATGAGTCATTCGGCTTCACTTGCTCTAATAATATAACAAACAACCCCTGGCTGCTCAGCGTTAATTGCAATTCACATCATGGCTGTGCAGAAAATTCTTTGGCTAGTACACTGTACCTGGGAGAAAATGAATGAATGAATCTCTAGGGAGGTTACCTGTCATTAACACTTGATATGAAAATTATACTGCAGAGCTACAGGTGAACAGCATGTTCATCTCCTTCCCTCCATGAATTCACAGTCCTTTTTATAGATATTCACCAGCTTTAAAATGCTTTACCATACTTTTTCCATTATATTTCTCTTTTGACCTTGAAAAATGTGTAAAGCCACTCAATCTTCAAGAATTCTACCTGAAAGGAGACCCTTGCCCTTTTAGTTGTGCTGGGAAAAAGGTACCAAAAAAGAGAAAGAAATGTTCTGGTGTAGATACAGCATAATTAGAGATGGCAAGTAATGAAATAACATTAATAATCACAGCCTTTGAGCATTCTTCCATTTGTCCATCAAAACCCACAATATTTATTTCACCTGACAAGATGTGTGTCAGACTGTAGAAAGCTCAGTCAAGTTCTGTTGTTTCAGGTAAATGAAATAAGGCAGTCCCAAATGCAAATTTTGATTGCTATTCCTTCTACTAAATGGAAGGTACTAGATAGCTAGAACATTTGTTCAAATCTTTAGAAAATACCAAGTAATAATAAAAATTTGAAAGTTGAACTTGCAAAAATTTGAAGTCCTTTGAGGCAGGAGTAGAGGAAAAATTAGGCTTCTGTTCTGCTGAATCTTCCCTTTTACACCACTGGGTTCATTTCTGTGCTTACTTTTGCTAGATCAGCAATAGAGAAACTGACATTTATTTTGACATAGGTGTTGTGGAGACAGCGCAGTCTCATAGATCTTGAGAAGGAACATAGATCAACACAGATCTTGAGAAGGTAATTTTCCATGTAAAAAAGCCCAGTGAGTGACAGTATATTAGAAATATACAAGAATATAAAAGAAAGTATGTTATTTTCTTTAAAAAGTAGTTTCATTTCATTTCCATTAATTTCATAATATAGTCATAGAAAAGTGTTTGGGTTAAGCATGTCACAGCTGCCGATTGAACTTAACAGGTTACCATTTTAGTGTACTGTAATTTTTCTGTTCCATAATGCATTAGACTAACGGGAAGGAATCGCTTTGCCAGAAAGCTGTTTGTCCATTTCTTGTCATAAAAGTGTTTGCTTCTAATTCTTCAGATGCAGAAGAGCAGAATTAAATTTAACAACCATGGCAAAATATTCAGATGGCTACTTTTCAAATGTTTTACAAAGTAATTAGTGCATTCTAAATTGTTCAGAGAACAGGCTTGGCAGATAACACTGAAAAGTTCAAAGGAGTAGCAAAGAAATCTTTGGTACCTTTTAGCCCCTAACCTGAAACTTACTATTCAGAAAGGAATAGTATCTAGTGTTGTTCTTATCTCTCCTTTACAGCAGCTCTGCACAGTGGTATTTATCAATGTAGGTGTCTTGATTTGGTCAGTCCTGATGTTCCAGCAATGGATTCTGGAACTTTGATTACATTGCTTGATCCTGTTTATTACTACAGGTGATGACCAGTACTTTTCACTGGGCCCTGACCCTTCCTTATGTGTGCTGTGTTTAATAATATGTGCTTATAACCCACAAAAACACCCGGGCAATTATTTCCACGGAGGCAGCGGATCTTCCATAGCAACTTCTCATCTGACACTTGGCCTGCAGCATTGGTCCTCAGATGCACACATGGGGAAAGGCAAATGTTGGTTGAAACAGCAGATCTTAGAAGGGTGAGCTGTTTGTCATTTTTCAAGAAATACAAACTGCTTGGCTGTACCCTTTCACATTAGATAAGGTTGAATTTTCAACAGCATCCTGAGCACATTTCGTTGTTTGGGATTTTTTTCAGCACTAAGCTTCAAATCTCGCATTTGAAAAATACATTTCTGCAATATTTTCAAATAGAAAATGCATTTTGTTATGTTGCTATTGCCAAGCTGTACAGAATGAAAATACAAGGTAGAATGTTCTTATTGCAAGCTACACAAATAGTAATTTATGCACTCAAAGTACAGTTGCAGTATTTAATTTCTTTTAGACTTCTGTGTCAAAGTACTTTGGAAAAGGATGTTTTTTATTTGCATATTTCCTTGATTGACTAATTGACTTGTTTTCTCATTAGCATTCCATGCCAGGGTAATGCATTGAATTTGCATTTATTTGCATTAGTTAATTTGCTATCAGGATGGGTAATTTGTGCATTTTTTAATGTTCCACTCCTTTAACACATTGATGGGAGAATGCTTGCCAAGAGAGCTTCATACAGGAGCAGAGAGTAGCAAAGGTACAGAGAAACCAGTGGTGCCACTGCAAGTGGAAATGCAATGGGCCCACCCCAGAGCTCCCTTGTCTTTCAGATGTATGGTTTGGGTAGTGTATATTAAGTGAACAGGAGTCCTTTTAAAAAGCCCTGGCATGCTAACCATGTGCCCATAGGGTTGGTATTCGTGTGCACAGAGCAGCCAGGCTCCTAGGGAAGCACTGGAGTCGCTATGAACATCAGTAGCACCGTCTGCAGAGGCAGAGAGCAGCACAGATACACTAATCCATCTCATGGTGTGTTAGTCCTATCCCAGATGGGAATTTTGAACAAAAATTAAAAATAAAAGCTTTGGAAATTAAGCTTTTCCAGAAAATAGCTGGGGGCCTTTGGGATCTTTTTGATTTTATTTTTTTTTCTACTGACATACTGAAATCAAGACAAATATTGTCAGGCATGTCAATAGGCGCTGGGATAAAAAATGGTGATTTATAAATTCAAGTGAGCTTCAAAATACTGCTTTTGAGATTAAAAATTTAGTCAGCAAATGTAACAATATATGGACATAAAAAGAACAAAATTCTTGTAATATTAGTAGCTATAAACTTCATACCTGTCTTCTATCATGACAGCAAAAGACTAATCAAAGTATTTGAATTAAAATGGAGAGTACAGATTGTCAAGAGTAAAATAAGCACTAAATCAGAACAAGGTTGTAGCTAAGATATTTTCTGGGATTTTCCTCGCTCTTTTGCACACCCTGGTATATATGCTAATAATTAACATTCAAAATCTGCTCTAGTTTTAAACCATTTCATATTAAAAGCATTGGGAATGTGAAATATATGAGAAAACATGTCAAGAAATTCCTCCTTATTAATTTCAAGTACTTTAAAACATGCAGTCCTTTGTTTCTTCTCCATTCAAAAGGCATCAAGGCTTCTCAAAATGAACAGAAACCCCAGAAACGAATGAGATGGAAACAAATGTTTTAAGTGTGAAGGCTGATTCATGGTGGCATTTTTGGAGACAAGCACTAATTGTAGCATAGAGAATGGACTCAGCCATCTTCATTTATCATCAGAAGATCACGCTTCAAAATACCTAGTGGGTTTTTTATAATATCCAGAATCTACATTAAACAAATTCTTCTTATAAATTAAAGGCTGTATCCAGGGAGATTAGTTCAATAGCTGACCTGCCCAATTTTTTTTGTGACGAAACGGGACTATTCTTTATATATATATATATTTTTTTTTAAATGAAATTATTCATCTCCCATGGTAAAAACGTTGTTCATAATATTCTGCACTCTCAAACTAGAATTCCCCTTTAACACAAAGCATTTTGTACCCATATGGCAAACGTACTCAGATAGGCACCTACCTTTTCTTTGTAAAGGTATACCATCTTTGTCACTGCTCTACTCCAGTATATACACAGCAATCAAAATAATTATTTGCATTGATTACAGTGGTCTTTGGATCATAGATGATCCAAAGTTATAGAAGTAAGTATTGTTTATTCTCCTCCTTAAAATGACTGTTAGACTGTGCTTTTGTGAGAGGAGTGTATGAAGTCCTTTGCCTGGAGAAGTCAGTGAATATTCGTTGGTTCAGAGCAATTTGACACTTAGCATTAAATGCACAAAAAATGTTATCAGTAGCCTCGACTGTGTACATTATTTTCTCGCTATAATCTCATGCTAGCTTGACATAAATCCTATTCTTAAACTCTGGCTTGTCTTTTTAGTAAAAACTCCTTTCTTAAAAGATCAGAGGAAGTTTTCAAGCTGCTCCTTTTGGTAATTAGTACTTACTGTGCTGTGCCACGTATTTGAGTAGTCCAGATGTTCCGCTGGGAAGTAGCAGAGTGGCAAAATGGAGCTCAGTGGTGAGACACAAAAAATCTCACAAGTGTGAAAATATAGGTTTATTTTACTGGGTTTCTAAAAATTATTTCAAAAGAGTGTATGTTTCTGGCTGGTTAAAGTATTCCATCAGTTAAGGAAAGCAATAGCTGTTAGTACTGTAGTTTTATTTGAAGTGGTTTTCCTACTTTGAAATCACTGCATACAGATAAGATCTCCCCATACGTAAGAATGGTTATCTGAATTCACAATTACATGTTCTTGATCTAGTGTCAAAAGCAGTGTTTTCTACTCTCTTTTAGTCTTGTTATCGCTGTGAAGCCTGTGCAAGAGAGGAAGGGTGAATTATTCCCCTTCCTGTACATCATCAGAGAGATTGTTTATTAAATTCTAATTATAGAATAAATTGGTTACAGCAGTGAAAACCCATTGAGGGCAGTGAAATCACATGGGGAGAGATAATGTGGCCTGAAGGACTCCTACTACTAATGTTTATAAGAGAGAAGCAGAAGTCAACAGGTTAAAATCTGTTTTCTTATGCATGGAATATATTAACTTCAAATCTACCTTTGAGACAGTACGTATAGAAGCTTAGACTGGAATTTTTAGGATGCTGCAACGTTATGTTGCAGTGCTCATGTTTAACAGCAGAACAGGGCTTAAATACAGAAATAAAAATTGTTTTTAAGTAGTTGAAATTATTATCTAAAAAAGAATAGTAAATACTTTGAAGGAATAATTTAGTTCATACATTCTTTACTAGAATGAGTGCCTATAAATACACTGATTGATTATAACAAGTGAGTTTCTTGCAATAGTGATTTGCATTTATTCAAATAATTTTGTGTTCCTATAATTTACTTGTGGATCCTTTATGATCAAGGCAGTATTAGTCCCTGATACTTACTTTTCAGATTGAGAGCTGTATCAGTCAGCAGTGCCTGGTCTCTGGGGATTAATAGTGTTGTCTGTTCCCTGTATCAACAGCAAGGAATGTGAAGGGATGGTTATGTCTTTGTGAAAGGTAAGACATAGAATCATAGAATCCTGGAATATCCTGAGTTGGAAGGGACTCACAAGGATCATTGATATCACAGAAACAATCTCAAAGTGCTCCATTACATTTGCTATAAATATTATAAGCCTAGTGGACATAAGCACATAAGATAACATTTTTTATGACATAAAATGCCAATTTTTAAGGAACTTCTAGCTCTTTCTTTGCAATGTGAAAGGAAGATGATGTACTACATTAGATCTACTCCTTTCTTCTGCTTTTGGTATGACTGGCTATTTTTTCTTTCCTATTTTGTGTGGCACTCCATCATAAACATATAAAGATAAATTTTTTCACATTATTTTGCTTTACTGAGACTGTAGGCCAATTTGAAAATATTAAGGCTTTTAGAACCCATGTAAATATTAAAACAATAATGAATCAAGGAGAATAACAACAGATTTAGTAAGACTTATTTGAGTTTCAAGAGTCACACAATCAAACCAAATGTATTACTTTTTATCCTCTGCTCATTTGAGTTCAGCCTGGGAAATCTGATTAAAGAGTTTCCTGCTGTTTTTTAGCAGGAGTCTTTATAATATCTGTCATAGAACAATGTAATTTATTTGTTCATTTTTTTCTTTATGATTGCAAATTATTGTCTTATTTTCTACTTTTACTTGTGTTGTTATTTGCCTCCATTTTACATTTTGTTGTTTGACACAATATTTGCAATCCTAGATTTTGCCTACGCACATAGACACACAAAATTGGCATTCTCCTGCTGTTACAAGGCATAGTGTGAAAATGAAACCATTAAAATATCAAGGCAATCATCAGGTCATTTAGTTAGTGTCAGTCTTGGCAAGCTGGAGGGAAGGATAATTTGGCAAGAGTTTATATTTAGAGATAAGTAATATAATTTTATTTTGATACCTGGATCATCATTTTTCTGATAATTTTTTTTGAGTAAAATTTTAGAGCATATTACTTCATTTGTGCCTGTGAATTCTAGGTGTCAATTGCATACTGGGTAAATTACTCAGGATTATATCTCCGGGTGAATTGCCAATAAGAAAACACTTGAAAACAGATAGATGAAAAAGACTTTTTCTCAATGTGTTGCATCAACAGAAAGATACCAAGCCATTCCACATATAAAGGGTAAATCTGCCTCCACACATCAGAAGCAGAATTCAAAACAAGACCTGCTATTTCTTACTAAACCAAACAATGTAGCTGGCAAAACCAGGTATGTTTTTGATATGCAGTAAGGAAGAAGTGTTGCAAGTCTGCCCACTTTGTTCCAGAGAAAATTGATGTTCTCCTCAAAGGCCTTTCCTTGTTTATATCTTTGGACCACCATGTTTCCAACAACACTATCTGAGCTCCTGAGACATCTCTGTGGAAAGCAATGATCTATTTTCTGCCCACTGGCCACTGCTCACCTCCCAGGTTTAACTGGCCATATTTTACCCCCACGAGTATGATACCATTGACCCTCCTTACCCTATTTCTGTGTTCAGGAATCTGGCCTACACCTCATAGGCTGGGACTCACACTCCCTAGGTACCAAGGAGCACACTACATAAAAATAGTTATCCTCAGGATATCACTCTATGAAGGAAGTGCCGTGCTTTGGAAAGGGCTGAAGGCAAAAACTGACATGTGGAGATGTCAGCTTGGCTTCATCTCTCTCTGGCTTTGTCTCGGGTCTGAACTGGCACACAATGTCCTGTCCTTCCATACTGAACCTTGTGAGTAGGCAGAAGGCCCTGATAAGTCCTTTGTACCCATCTGTTCAACTTCTTCAGTCTGGCCACCCACAAACCTCTTTTCCCTTGTCAAACCTTAAGGCAAAGGTTTGTTAAATCTGTAATCCTGTGGAGCCTGTGCCTACATCACTGACACCATTATCTGGAGCTGCAGTTCAGTTGGACAAGTTCAAGGAACTTGATCAACAAGTGGAAATAATAAGAGATTATGTTGGTCTTTTCCTTTGGACCCAGTCCAATGGAATAATAAAATACAATAGAATTATAGAATAGTTTGGGTTGGAAGGGACTTTAAAGATCATCTAGTTACAGCCCCCTTCCATGGGCAAGAACCCCTTTCACCAGACCAGGGCCCCATCCAATCTGGCCTCAAAAACACTTCCAGAGATGAGGTATCCACAACTTATCTGGGCAATCTGTTCATAAATTGTGTGACTTAACTCAGACTGACTGGTTGCTTTGGGATGAATCCCAGCACCATAGCTCTTTGCAACAGTTTAGACTTCCTGCTTACTCCAGATGCAGAAAATGTTTACCCACCTCAGATATCATCTTCCTGCTAGCACTCCTACAGGTGACACCAGGAGCCACAGTCTAAGCATTTTGTGTTATCTGCTCTTACTCACCACACAGTCACAGAATGGGTTGGGTTGGAAGAGACCACAGTGGGTCATCTTGTCCAACCTTCCTGCTAAAGCAGGGTCATCCCAGAGCACATGGCACAGGAGTGCATCCAGGTGGTTCTTGAATATCTCCAGTGAGGAAGACTCCACACTCTCTCTGGGCAAAGTGTTCCAGTACTTAGTCACTCATGCACTAAAGGAGTTCTTTGTATTCAATGTCTGCCCATTGCTTCTGGTCTTGTCCCTTGGCACCACTGAGAAGAGCCAGGAAATATCCTCTTGATACCCTCCCTTCAGATACTTGTAGACATTTATAAGGTGCATAAGGTCCCCTCTCAGTCATCTCCTCTACCTCTGAGAAGAAGTTGAGTTCACTCTTCAAAGCATGTCCACACATATTTGACTGAGGTCTCATTGCAGGATTTAAAGCTGCGAGTGTAACTTGCCTCTCTGCTCCCTCAACCCCCCAACAGCCTACATGAGTATCTCAATCTTTGCCCAGTTAATTCAGGAAATGAATATGTTTTATATGCAACTTTCCACAAATCACTGAAAGGACTATGTGAATTCCTAGTCCATCACTTAGACTAGAATTTGTTATTTAAAGCTCTTTTGGACTCTTCTGTGCTATAAATAACTCTGCCTTTCCTGACAGATAGATATCTCTTTGTGTTAAAAACTGGACATCATGGCTGCTTTGCTTGGAGCAATGTTCATTCAGAGGCTGTGGCCCCCCAGGCAGCTGAATCTTCTCACTCATGTTGCAGCCAAGACCCACCTTAACTAGGAAACCAATTTGCCTGTCATTTCAGTTGGTTGTTCTGGCTTTTTTTCCTCCAACCTGCTACCTCTGTGGTGGAGGCTTTTTTTTTTACTACTAACGTCAAGAGGAATCTTTCTTTTTACACTGACGACACCACATTCTGGAGACTTACCAAGTCTGATACTTCAGTTCTCTCAGTGCCCTGCCCATCAGGGTGAGTATGGCCAGCTTCCATGCAGCTGCCAGGGTGGAGACAGATGGCAGCATGCACTGTCTCCCAGCCCTTATGCAGAATAAAGGGAACTGTTGGGAAATGTGTCTTACCCAGATTGTCGTCACACTCATAGCCAGAGGTTTTAGCACACCTGTGCCTGGTGCTACACTGTACAGTTCAAGCATGCCATTAACATTTACTAAAGGGTTTCTGCACTAGCTGTTTTCATGAACATCTCCAAGACTCACACACAAGTAAATATGAACATGTACTAATTGCTGGCTGGAATTCCCTTCCATGTGAGTGTACACTGAGCTATGGCTTAAAGATGGGAGGAGAAGTTACCACCAACTTCCTTCTTCAAGAAGTGTAGTCTACATATGCAGTCATTTCCCATCCTCCTCCCACCTTGTCTCTGCATCCTTTCAGAAACCAGGTGGGGTTGGGACTGTGCAGCTGAGACACAGCTGCAAAGACCATCAGGCTCTTTCCAGAGATGCCTGTGACTGCCGCAAGGGTAAACCTTTTTTATCTTTATCATCAGATATATTCTTTGAATTCAAAAATGGAGTATGCATATTGAAAAACTGGTTTCTAATATTTTTTTAATATTATTGAACAGTGAAAATATCATTCAGAAGGAAACGTCAGTTCTACCCTTTTTCTTTTTTTCCTGCCTCTCCCTTGCTTCAGAATAATTTGCATACTGCAGCACTTGCTCTGTCTGTGTCAGAGACTTGGGGGCGGTGTGGTGGTGGGGAGTGCTATATAAAATCCCACAGAAACTTGCAAACACAAGTCTCAGTCATGAAGGAAACTACTGTGAATGTATTTTGGTAAGTGTATTTCAGATGGGAATACTATAAAAAGCACATAAACAGCCTGCTTGATATAGCATTTTCCGGACTGTGTTATTAAAAAAGGTGAGATAGGGCATTCTGCTGTATCCCTCACATCATTTAATGGTTTTATATTTGTCAACACAGTTGTCGATAAAATTTCATTGCTCCATTTCTTTTTATCACTCACAAGCTTATGGGGCTACTTGAGATTTTATTTTATTTTGTAAATCAAGGACTATAATGAGACTGGTTTATAATAGTATAAAAAGGGGTTACCCTGTGGATTCCTCATTCTAAGAACAGCCCTTCCAGACCAGGCTTACTCCCTGCTTCCACCAAACAGAGTAATTACTTCTAGGTTTGAAATAGGGAATTACACAGCAGAAGTAATTGTGCAAAACTTTAATAAGACACAGCACCAAAACAATGATGCTAGGCTGAATACCTATTGCATTTATTTTACTGTGCTAGGTGTTTCTTAGCAGTAAGACATGAAATATATAATTAATTTTGAATGAGTGTGTGTAGAAATAGTGCTGAGTTGTTGATGCTCATTCTGCAGATGTATCTTTTGTGTTGAATTAGGTGGAAACAGCAACTGATTCAGACACTGAAAGCAGAGGCCTACGGGAATACCATTCTGTTGGAATACAAGTAGAAGATGAAAAACGGTAATTTAAATATGTTCAAAAATCTGGAGTCTTTCATAACACAACACACATTTGTAAACAGAGTTAATAACAAACACCTGGCAAGTGCTGCCACTAAATAATTCATAAAGCCAAATTTCTTATATGCATGCTTGTCATTTGGTAAAATTTGTGGAGATTACTTAGCAGTTGCTTCACATTTACCTAACTTTCCAGTTTTTAATTGGAGGGAAGGAAGTGAAAGTATTAAACT
Source organism: Rhipidura dahli (assembly GCA_013399225.1). Lineage (NCBI taxonomy): Eukaryota > Metazoa > Chordata > Aves > Passeriformes > Rhipiduridae > Rhipidura > Rhipidura dahli. Next base: position 589,871 of record VXAC01005035.1, on the reverse strand, counting down.
GAAGTAGTGGCTTAATACAATTTCATTATTGACGAAACAAATACTAAGAGCTGTGTACTCAATCCTCCTTCGATAGGACTCCTCATGCTGATCCAGGCTTTTCCTGTCCCCACAAGGAGACACCATCTTAGGATGGTACCTTTATTCTAAAATAGAATCAACTTTTTGATTTGTTCAGTCCTTTTCTAGTTTTGTAAAGCTGCTGGCCCATGTACTGACCCACAGGTTATCCCTGGCAGGTGCTGTTTGTCAAGTACTGGACCAGGACCACTGTCTCATTTCACAGCAGCTGTCTGAGAGTGTCTGCTGCTAATTGCCTTTTGCCATTAGTAATTTGAGACAATAGACACCAATGTGAAAAGATTTCACAAATAATCTTTGCTTCTCTATCTAACTTTTTAACACAAAGCTTTTCTAAAATGTCATTATTTGGTTTCATGTAACAGTGGAAAATCAACCTATAATGAGCATCCTATAAGACAAAAAAGACCTTCAACCCACAATCTTAAACTTGTTGATACTATCTTTCTTTTATTACAGGATTCTCAAAAGTCCTAACTGAGCAGATTTTCAGATTTTCATTTTTTTTTCTGCTTACAGTTCTGAACACTTGAAAATTTTATATATAGGTACTTTATAGACTAATATCAGGAAGTTCAAGCTCTGCTAGTTATTTCCAGTTGATTTAGTAATGATACATGTTATTTTTTAGTATGAGAATAAATCAATATTTGCTTCCAGAGATAATTAAAATTATTTTCTTTTGTGCCCTTGCTTAGATCAATGATTCCACTATGCATTTTGTTTTTCCTCTCTGTTGCTACTCATCATCTAATTTTAGTGAGATATACACAAAGAAAAAATGTTTAACATAAAGTCTAATGAGAAGAACAGAATCCACTCACTGAAACATTATTCTGTGCCTCTCTACAATCACGTATGTTATTTTTATGTCTTAATATCTTTTCTTTCTTCCCTCATCACCAAGGCATGGACGATTCAAGCGTTCGAACAGTGTAACAGCAGCTGTCCAGGCTGACCTGGAACTGGAGGGTTTTCCAGGACACATCACCATGGAGGATAAGGGACTTCAGTTTGGCTCGTCATTCCAGCAGCACTCAGAGCCCAGCACACCCACCCAATACAGTGCAGTGAGAACTGTACGGACACAGGGACTGTTCAGCTACAGAGAAGATTATAGGACCCCGGTTGACACCTCAAACCTTCCACCACCAGAACCCTGGCTGGAGCCAGCCATTGAGACAGTAGAGACTGGTCGGATGTCTCCTTGTCGACGGGACGGATCTTGGTTCATGAAGTTACTACACACTGAAACTAAGAGAATGGAAGGATGGTGCAAAGAAATGGAAAGAGAAGCAGAAGAAAATGATCTTTCTGAAGAAAGTAAGAACATTTCTGTGTCTTTTCCTATAGGTGATTGCTAAAATAAGAAATCTTTTAGGATAAAGCTGTGAGCTGTGGTTTCTCCTCATTCATTCTGTAGGAACAAAGAACCATATGATATAAGAACACTGTCCTGCAAATGACTGCACAAGATGGTGCTTCCCAGAGTAAGGTTCTGTGGAAGTAGTTAAAGACCCAACCCTAGAGTCCGGCCCAGGATCAAAGTCTGGTATTACATAGACCTCAGATGGTGCAATAGCTCCATCCACAGCTCCAGCTCTGACACATCCTTCCCGCTCGTTTTATGGCTCCAGTGCTTGACCCTTTGCTAGGGCACACAGGGTGGTCCTACATGAACATTGTTTCGCCCTTTTTCTGACACCTGAGATTTTGCCTCTTGTTAGTGACCAGCCATTTAAAAAATGTTTCCATTCCTTTACAGGCACTTCAGCATGTTGGAAGAACAGAAAGCAGTAGTAGGGAAGAACAATAGTTAAAGCATTTCTGCAGTTAGACAGGCATATGCATTATTAGAAAATTCAGCTGCATTTTCTTATTACAATTTTGTCAAGAATCATTATTATTCTCTCATGTCCTGTGGACACCTTGAAAGGAGTGATGGGATAAAGTGAAAAATAATGTAGACTATTTTGGAACAAGATCCAAGACAGCGCTAATGATAGTAATATATCAAAGTGGTCCTAGGACTTGGTAGCCAGCTCCCTGTGATTCCCTTTGAGGTCAATTATCCTAGTTCTTCAGGCTCAGTTTTATAAATATTTCAGTCCTTGACAATCTGAATTATTGTCTCAGCTGAGATTTTCTCGGATCACAAATGAATTCATATTACATTTTCTTACTAAAATCTTTCCCTGCACTTTTACAAATTTCACTATCAACTCTGAGTGCTGTTTCCTGGTGGTCTTCTTTCCCCTTCCATGAGTTCTTGTTGTGATGTACCCTCAGGTCTTGAGTCAGGCCAGCATGGTGACTAAAAGGCCAATTTCTATTTCCTGCACTGACCTTTTCAAAACAAAGAATGTCGATGTTTTTACGTCATTATTTTTTTTATTTTACAGTCATATTTCTCTGCTGTATTGTGCACAAGTCTGCCAAGTAACAAGAGAGGATTTGGGGTGGGGCAGTGTTTAAGGCTGGTTTTCCTTCCTTCAGCCTCTGATGCTTTTTGGATCGTAGGTTTTGTCATTATTTTCATCATGGCAGAGCAGACCTCAGAATCTTCCCCTTCCAATAAAGTCTGTGAAGACTTTAATACCCTCCTAGGGACTGTTAAATAATGGCATATTTTGCTTTGATTAGCCTGTGGAAGAATTTCCAAGCCTTCTTTCATAATGGTTATTCCTCAGTACTTCTTTTTATCACATCTCATTTTTCAATCTCTAAGTCTTTGCACTGCTGAATACTGACGTTTCAATGCCATCATTAAGATTCCCAAAGCACCTGCTTCCCAGATCACCTGTTACTGATGTAGGAACAGCAGTTTTTTCAGTCTGAAGCAGAAGTTCAAAGAGCAAGACTTTGATCTCCTTTGAAAGAGTAAGACTATTTTAGGGAGCAAAGGGAGAAACACACACGCTGTTGTCCCCTCTCTTTCCCAGCGAGGAGTCTGCAGGCAGGGGCTGGGCTTCTCCTGCCTCCTCTCTCTGCAAGCCCTTCCTTCTGCACAGCCCCAGTCAAATGTGCAGCCATGGGAAATGGGCAATGGGAACGTGCTTGCATCAGCACTTCCTCACTCGGAGACATGGAGAGGCACTTAGAGCTGTTATTATTTGGAATATGAAACTGGGTACTACATGAGGCAAACCTGGATGACCTGACTTTAGCTGGCTACCTGTTCTCAGGTGCAGAACCATTCTCCTTCCCATCATGTGAACCTATATCTTGAACTCCAGAAATACTCTGGAACACTTTGCTGCCCAGTGAAATGGCAATCAAGAAGGCAGTTTTCTGTAAATTGTACACAGGACATGAAGGCAATATGGACTTCAGTAATTTTTAATAATACTTGGAGTTAGTGACACCCTTTTAACTTGGAATATTTCAGTCAAAAAACAAAACAGAGTATTGGGATTTCGTTTCCCTGTTTGTAGAGGGAGTCTAATTTGGAAGAGAAAAAGGAAGAACAATTCCCTGATAAGAGAGTTGATAAAATACAACTGAAACCCTCGAAATCTCTTTTTTTAAACTAACAAAATTACTTGTGCTTGGGGGAACATTTTGATCTCCTTAATAGGTTAAGGAAGTTATAGAATAGGTCTACATAATATTTGCAAAGTCAGACATTTGTGTTCAGCTGTCAAAAGTGAACCCCAAAGTTCCAATTTTCCATTGTATGTGACTCATTTCAAGATATCTTCCTGAAATAATTTCCAAATTGCATTATTTTTTAAATGGTATCTCTGCATGTAATAAGACTTACATCAAGTAGAAGGAAGTTTTCAAAGAATTAATTTCACCAGGGGATGAGCTTCACAGCATTCTAAAAATTCTGTGTGAATAATTTTTTTTCCTGTTGAGACTTTAGAACATTTTGTATCCCCAGTCTGAGCTACGGAGGTTGTAAGGCGTGTATCCTCAAGAACTGAAGTTTAATGACAGCCCAGCATGAAATGTATCTTGATGTATTTAAGCATTTGGCAGTTCCTTGAAGAAAATAAACGCAAATGGCAGAGCCAAAAGCAAATATGGTTTTCCACCTTCAGCAAGACTACTATTCCCAAAACACCTCAGAGCAAAGTTTGCACATTCAAACTGTCATCCTTAATGCTGAATTTTTTTNAACTCGTCTTCTTTAATGCTTAATTTTTTTTTTTTTTTTTTTTTTTTTTTTTGGCCTGGGTATATTAATTGTACCTGAAGACCAAATACAGCTTTGCATCTCATAGGAGAAGGCTGTCCTTTGATACAACTTCTATTTTGTTTTAAACATGGGAACAGTTAAAATAGAACTGCATTTTAGAAAACAATTTCATTTTTGGCATTAACACAACATCCCTGAGATCACCAAAAGCTGTCTGATTGCTATATTGATTTTTTCTTTCACTGTAGCTTTTCCCTCATAATGTTATTTTAAGAACTTCACTCATCAGGTCTTACAAAAAAAAGAAGATAATCACTGCAGCAAAAATAACCTTTCTCTTCTTTTCAAAGAATTTGTTTGTTTGGTCGGTTGTAATGAATTTTATTTTGAAATCTCTGCAAAGTTCTTATTTCATTTGAGGGGGCA
>VXAC01005035.1:519520-585186 GCA_013399225.1 Rhipidura dahli | reverse complement strand
TGAGGGGGCAGTTATTTGTGTTCTAACTTTATTTATATATATATATATATATATATGCTTGTGTGTGTGTGTGTGTGTGTGTGTCTTCATATAGATGTAAAAAATATGGATATGTGGCTGTAGGAGTTCCCAGGGTTAGACATCTGGTCATTTGCACCCACAGTGTGCCTCCAGGCCAAGACACATATTTCTCATGGGTGCTGACTGGATTTTCAGTTTTACACATGAAAATGTGTTTGGCTGTTACTGGTGTGCAGGTGATGACAAGAAGAACAATCCCAAGTGTCACGAAGCTGTTGAGGACCAAGAGGGTCAGGACTCTGCCTCCCACGAGTGCAGTGAAGGGAACAGGGAGAGTGGAGCAGGGACAGGGAGCTGCAGTCCCTGCCCACAGCTCACAGGCAGGGTCTGGCAGAGGAAAGACAGCAACACCCCAGGCTTCTGAGTGCCACATGCTTGGCCACTAGCACACTTCATTGTGGAGAACACCTCCACAGGGTTTACTCTCATGTAAATGTCCTTAGATTGGTGCAAAAATTAACTATATGGTAACCTCTGCCAGCAGAAATGTTGTTCTGCTGGTATCTTCTGCATCATGGTTAGGAGCTGTGCTGGCATAGCAGTGAAGTGATCTCTAGTGGGAGAAAAAAATAAAGGTGTTGGAGTGGGAGGTCACCTTTCTCTTCCATTCCCTTTAATTCCATGGATTCCATTCCTTGCTAATCCTCTAGTTGATATTTCCACAGTACTTAGTAAAGCAAATGCTTTACTAATAGGGTTGAATACTAATAGAAAACACAAAGTAAAATCTCCCATAATTTTAAGGGTAATAAAAATCAACACAAAACCCTCACAACCAATTGATTTTAGTATATTCATGAATTAATTATCCATAAAAGCTTTCTTAGGTGTTTGACCAAATACAGGTTATCCTTTAACTAAAGAGAAATTACTGACATCATTTTCTAATGCTTTTCACAAACCTATCTTTCAGGAACTATTGAAATTTCCAGTTGGAGTGTTGTGAATGACTAAAGAATGTCTTAACTGTACTGAAACAGTCTGTAAAGCCCTACAGTGTGGCATCCAAAATTCCTCCTAGCATTTTTATTGTTCTGCTGAAATGTTCTCCTTTTCGAACTTAGCTTTGTTGAGGTAAAAAGCAAATTTGCAGCAAGTCTCAGTTGGTGAACTAGGGTCCCAGTTACCCTCCAGAGCACTGCCAGCTGTGGGCCATGTTGTCCTAAAATGCCATCTGAACATTATGTATTTATTTTTGTGTCATCATGTCAGCTTGCTCTGTTGATAGTGAAAAAGATATTTCTAAAGAGTAGTAATTAAGTATAGAGATGAGACAAATATCATGCCCTACTTTGAGTTCGGAGGGTGAAATAAATGCCAGTTTCAATATTTTTTCCAGGCATATTTTCTCAGATTGTTTGTGCAGTAATTTATTTACAAGTATAAGGGGAAAATGGAATGATCAACTGGAATGAAAATTTAAATTAAAACATGTCATTTAAATAAACAGTAATGAATGCCAGGAGCAGATTGATTGTTAGTAGTTTCTCACTGCTGGTGCAGCAGTAGCACAATTGAGCAAAGCTTTTAACCTGTCAAGATCAGAATTACAGCACCAGATTATAATCGATTTCATCAATACAGACCTAACTTTTCCTCCTCTACCTTTGTCATATGGAATCATTTTTGATTACAAGGGTTTGTAGAATTTCTCAAGCAATTCCACACATAGAGGGGAAAAGACACCATTGTGTTAATTGTGCAGTTTACACAATCTCTAACCAGGGTGTAAATCCAGAGTCTGCATTTACTGAAGTCATGGTCAGGGTTTTGTATATCTTCAGAAGTCATACGGGACCACACAACAAAAATGGAGTGCTTCACATGCTCCAGGGAGCAAAATTAAGGTTGTGTGACTCTTTCCTGACATTTGGGCAAATACTACATTATCTTATTGGAAGGAGGTATAAGGATTATATGAGGATTATGTCTATTTATGTGTATTGGTAGATTTTATCATCATTTATTTACAAGAAAAATCTTCTAGTCATCATCAAACATCTCAATCTCTCCAGTCTCCAACATTCATCATTCTTTCATGGAGATAATCAATCTGCACTCATCAGAATAATTCCCCAATGCATGAAATTAATAACAAGGCTTTGGATGTCTATTAATATTGTGCTAAAGATTATGAGTTGAAGTGTTTTAATACTTTAATTTAATTACAGCAAGTCAGAGTAGCATGAATATGAGGGATTCTAACCTCTGTGTTTTATTACGTCTGATTTACTTATTAAAATGGAAATAGATCTTTAGTAAATGCTAGGGCTGTAATTATACATGTGTATTCAGCACTGTGACTCAGTGGCACATGCAACCATCACAGTCTTATATCCCTGACAAATGTGTATCCCACCAAAATTCTACGTTGCCAGTGCCTAAGTCTTGACCAGTTTGGGCTTTAAATCACTAATGCTTGTTGACATGATGCTTCGTAATAATGAAGATAAAATAAATGTTTATTTAATATGTGGGTCTGGGTAACTGAGGTTCACTAGAAAATGTCAGATATTTATAGATTCTGTCAGGATCTACATTTCTGCAGAAGAGCTGAAACCAATGCCCCTTATTCAGAATATGTATTTGAGCTATGAACTGTAAAATTTAGCAGAGGAAATTAAAACTAAACTTTACTCACTAGAGACAAACAATACAACCATCAGCCTGTGGAACCATCCTCACTCTTTTTTGCCCAGTGAATCATTTAACATAGCATGGAATAGGTGATGTCAGGGCCCTGCTACAGCACAATTCCTCATCCTGGAAGAGGAGGACCTCTGACCCCACTCTGGGAGTCTGTCTGATGTCCTGTGCTACAGATCACCAAGAGAAAAAAGGAGGATACAAGGCTGTTTGTCTCTAAAGTCATTGCCTTTATTAAAAACACTGAAAACTAAATTAAAGCAATTTGTGTCAGATCAAATGAAACATTTCTTTTTTATTTATGTTTTTGTATGTTTGTTCAGGTTTTAATACTCAAAATATTCCTTTCTGTATGCCAATAAGACTGTAGAGGAAAGTGAGAGGTTTGGTGATCAAAACCCCAAAACCAATTAAAATGCTTTATTTCATTTGGCCAACAGAACAAAAACAAATCCCAGTGAATTACTCATGCAGCCCTGAACCACTTAACCCTTTCACAATGGATGTTACACACAACTGATGAATTATGTATATTGCTGTTTAATTTAGTGTTGTGGCACAGCTGTACTGTTTGTCTAACAGAAAATGGAATGGAGTTTGAGTACCACAGCTCTACCTATTGACACATGCCTTGAAAGTTACTGAGATTTTACCTGGAGCCCAAAACTTTCAAATTATCTCTTGCTGCTACTTTTAGGTGAGCAGATGTTTCACTGGTCTAAAGAAAGCAGAATTAAAATGTAAAACCTACTACCAAAGTACTGTTTTCACATGCCCTCCTGTACTTATTCTAAATAACAACAAGATGTTAAGCCCTGCCATAGTTTAATGTTTCCTCTGTCATGGGCTGCAGATCAGCTGTGCTGTACTACTGTAGCTTTATTCCACACTCACCATCCTGCTTGAATTATCAAACTTGGTTTCTCCAAATTGAAGTAAAATACATCAGAGTAATTCCTGTCTACCTTACCCCAACTCTCTATATCTTTAACATTATTTAAAGATCTGGAAATTCTCCAGGTAAAATAAAGTTTTCATTGAGACTACAGCTAATCATGCTTTTTAAAATGTTGCTTTTTCATCATAGAGATGGATGTGGACGACAGGAAGTGTAGGAAAAGATATGTGGGAAGGTACAGAAAAGCATGGTGCTAACTACCAAAGTGTGGGATTTATCCCAGCAAATGTGGGAGTCAGGATGAGTTAGTTTCCTAGGGATAAGCCCATCCCCTTAGGCACTACTGTCAATAGAAACTCAGAGGCATCTCCAGGAGGAAATTCAGCTCATCTAAAAATAAGTGCCTAACATGGCTGAGCTGCTGAGCTCAGATTGCTGATTATAAAGCATTCAAAAATTTTAATTTAGACAGATGACTTTTGGAAACAAAGTCAAATAAAATGAGTTTGGTCCCTTTCCCCAGTGCATCCTGTAAGGGCATGTACATGGAAATAGTGAGGAAATACCAACACATCCATGGGGCTGATCCTGGTTCAGCAAAGTCCTGGAGCACCTGCTTGTGTCCCACTTTGTCTGAAGCTCCTGTGCTGAGGACTTTGGATATTTTCCTGGGCAGACAACCTGTAATTCCCAGTGGGTGTACCAAAACATGCCTCAGAGATGTAATTCCTGTGAGGATCTATCCCTTATGGTAGTAACATGTTATATTAGAATTGAATGTAATAATTTTACCCTCCGAATAGATAAAGAGAGCTCACCCAGGGATCCTCCACACAAGTGTAGTGAGTGAAGTAATTTGCAATTGCAGAACCAGAGGATATAATCTAAGGTACACGTGCCTTTGACAGCAGAAGGAACAGCCATCCAACTGTTTCTGGAAGCAAACCAATTCAACAGCTATCAATTTACGTGAGCAAATGTAAATGGGAGAGGTTACTTACTTTGAAGTTTAAGAGTGTTTTGAAAAATATAAATGGATGGATGCCCACTTCAGGAAGCTTCAGGAATATAGTTCCTTAAGCAAGTAAAGTCTAAGCTGTTTTGACTTAATATATCATTTATTAATCACTCACTATTGCCAAAAAAAAAAGGTGCCACTGAGCTTTCCTATACCTCAGTCTTTTAAAAAAATATTTTATGTGTACAATCACAAGACACAAAACCAAATATTTACTTCCCTTTTAAAATAAACAGTATTTTCAGCTGTATATTTTTAGCTGGATATTGTATTTACTGACAAAAAACATTTATTGGTAATAATCTGTCTGTATGTTTAGTCCTAGGTAAGATCCGAAGTGCTGTTGGGAGTGCTCAGCTCCTCATGTCTCAGAAATTCCAGCAATTTTATTGGCTTTGTCAGCAAAATCTGGTAAGTCACTTTGCCTGGCTATTCTTGAAGAGTTTGAGGTTAGTCACCCATAATAGTCCACAAAATGTCAATTTAAATTTTAGAATTTTTTAATATTTTTAATTCAAAAACATCAAAAAGAAGTGTAGTGTAACCAAGCAGTGGCATTCTGAAATGTTATTTTCATGTCCCATATTTACTTTTCCCTTTTTTTTAAACTTAGTCCTTGAGTATGATGTTGGTGGATTTTTTTAAAAGCAGATATGTCATTTCAATGATTTCAGTATGATTATGTTTTGCTTTTCCCTTTTGGCTGTCCTTATTAAAGAAAAGAAAATGAGAAGGAAAGAAATGCGAGTTTTCTGACACATAATATTATGGCTTTTTTTTGCAATACCCTAATATAGTAACTATATTTCAGGTAAGAAAAGGGGAAATTTTCACATTACAATCAGTGGAAAATAGAATAGTGGAGAATACATGATCCAGCTTTCTACCTACCTGAAAATAGGACTGATCATGGAAATGAAGCATCTATAACATTCATAAAATTGGGTTGGATAATTTGCACTGCCAATTATATATAAGATGTCCTGGGGCTAAAGGAACAGATGCATTATATTACTTATGAGAGTTACTGCTATTGTTCTGGAAGTTCATTAGAGACTAATTCAATTCTAAATGTTATCTTCATTAATATGACAGCAGCCATCAGTGGTACAAACGTTGTGGCAAGATGATACTAATCAATAGAAGAACGTAATTCTTCTAGCTGGTGGTAGAGCACCTTTCTTTGTCTGTCTCAAATATCAAGTGTACCTTTTGCTTCTGACTGTCCCTACACCTCATATATTGAAAGCACTGAATTCTGTTGTGGGCATGACAGCAGGTGTGACATATACATCTGCTTAGAGACTTTTCTTTGCTCATTGGCATTTGTCACATAATTTCCAAAGCAGAACATCCATTCTGCAAAGACCCACTTGCTACTTTCCATCCATAATGTTAAACATTCAGAATACCTGAAATTGCAATGAAGTAATACTGAGAAAATAATGCCAAAAATGTCATACCTTCTGATAGAAAATAATAAGATATATGGTCCTAATTGGGAAAGAATCCAATTATCCACTTCAAAACTCCTGTCAGAACAAGAACTTTAATAGCTGTTACAGAATAACAGAGGAAACATACAAAGTCAGACAAGCAAGAATTGACCACATCTGTATTATCAATTACATCATGTGTGCTCCCTATCTAGTAATTTGTTTCATACCAAAGGGAGAAAATTTTCATAATTGTCTGAAAGTTTCTTACTGCAAATTTAAAAATGCCCTCCACTACCTGATTGATTAAGCTATGCAAACTAAGATTTGGAGAGCATAACCTCCACTCCACTTCATTTATCTTCAAGTGGGCCTAGCACTTGTGCTTGAGAGCATTACTGTAATAGCAAGTGCAGCTCCTGCTCAGCACAGCCATCAGCTGTTTGGGAGTGAGAACAAATCATTACTGCAAAAACAATAGGAGCACAAGGAGAAATCTACAGCTTTGTAGAGAATGCAGACAAAAGCCAGCAAGATTTTACTTCTCTTTTTCTCTTTGGGAAAATAAACCTCTGAACTCTGTAACAGCAGCTTTACCCCACTCTCAAGATTTAGGCTCTGAATATCCTTCACTTCCATTAAATCAGTAATGGGCTCTGCAGAAAGCAGCAGCTGCAAAACTGACTTTACTTCATTCATGTTTGGAGGCTTTTCTTCCTATACATGATAGAATTTGTTGCTAAATAGTCACTTAGTGAGCTTTCCATGGGCTCCTAAGGCAGCACCTCAGTGCCTCACAGGAATGTTGCCAGCTGTGCATTCCCTCTCTCGAAACATCCAGCACGTACAGGGCTGCCACACGGCAGTTTCTCTGAGTGTTCAGCATCTATAAGCATAAATGTCGAACACAGGAAAACAGCATCTATTTTTGCCAGTTCAAAATGCAACAAGGGTTTAAGAGGAATATATTTAACTGAAATTTAACCAGGAAGCTCGCCTAAGGACTTTTCTAAAGGGTCATGGGAACTTCAAAAGGCACATTTGATTATGCTCTGTGTTAGGAGCTCTTATCAAAGACTCTCACTTAGGGTAAATTCACAGAAATGTCAGCTTCAATAATTTTTTTTTTTTTTTTTATGAATCTGGCTGGCTACCTCTTACATGTGTACTGTTCCCACTGACTACTTAGACAAAACATCATTACTGATTAATAACTAGTCCCTTCTGCATTATTCACATTCGTTTTTGTAACACCCCTTTTTTTTCTTTGAAGTGTCCTCCTCCATGCTCTCTAGTCAGCAGAGATCCTGCCCAACTTGTGTGTCAAGGTTGCAGGCTAAAACAGAGCAGCTTGAGTGCCAGCTAGGAACTTTTTGCTTGCTTTAGGCCTCCTTCAGAAGGAGGGCAGCAAAGCTGAATTCCAGGTAAGATACAAATAAATGAGCAGTTCCCGAGAAGAAGCAGGTTGAAGCCAGTCTTTCCAAAACTCAGTTAGCTGTAATAGTACTCACTTGTGCCAGCATTTATTCATGAACTGTGGATGTGTAAGAAGCAGGAGGCAGCCCTCTTGTGTCCAGACCACACAAGGCACAGCCCTGTGCAAGAGTCGTGTTGGAGGCCATGGTCTTCACAAGCGCCGTGAGCAGAGTGGGGCACACAAAGGTACAGAACAGCAATTAGCCCTGATTCAGAATGCAATGGCCTTGCAATGAGTGGTATCATTTTCTGGCTGTTCAGAGGAAGCTGGGGAGAGTGACTGAGGAGACCAGGCAGGAGAGAATAGATTGAAAGATAAGACAGACTGCTGTGGTACTGTCCTCATAAATTTCACACAGGGAGTCAGTTTCTAAAGCCTGAAATACTGACCTCTGTAGAGTAACACAACTGACATAAATTTTAAATTGTTTTGCTAAAAATTGGGATCCACCTAATGAAGTAGTTTTCAATTAACACTAATCTGGAGTTGTAATGTTTTCCAAAAGTCTGTTATAGTCTATATGGCCAGTTCTCTTGAACCCCTGAAATTCCCTATTAAAAGGAGACTTTCTTCTAGTGAAGAAGACTTCTAAAGTGTTCTTCACCCAAATTCTAAAATGTGTCTAGGTATGGGTGACACACTACATGTTGTCAAGCCCAGTTCCAGCAGTGGCATCTGTAAACCCAAGTTTGAGTAGCAATTACTCGTTTTAAACCCTTAGAAACGTGTGATTCAAATCAGGAATTCAATAACAATGCTGTCTTATCTTCCAATTTCTAGACAACTGTGGAGTTGTGTTTAAATATAAAATGCCTTCTACCACTAGATTTGTAAAAGGTGGGGAGCAGAGCCTGCCATACCAGGAGTGTTACTAACATAGCAAACTAGTCTTTACAGCTTTTGCCCAGGAAGGGAGAGATCCAGAGTCTGTTTGGCATGGTTTTGACTTCCTCTCTCCCAGCTCCATTCTTTAGAACATCATAATGGCTTCCTACTGTCCCAGAAGGAAAAGGGCATTTCTTCATTACCTTCACAGACATGTTTACCAATTAAGCCCTATTTCAATAAAGTGACAAAGCTCTCTTCTTGAACAAGTATCAGTGCTCAGAGAGCATACCACCTTATAATAATATTTTTTATCCAGCACTGTCATCAGGTTAATTATCAAATAGAGGGTCATCTTGCTAATTGTTACCACCAATGTTTGCTCCATTAAGTCTTATGCACATAGAGCCTTTTGACTGAAGTACCTGGTGGTAGTGCCTTCCCAGTTCCTGAGCGTGATTCAACTCTCTGGAGAACAAAATTCAAGTATCCCATGAAAATTTCATACTTGATGTATACATTTGAAAATGCAAGACAATGTAAACATCAAGTTCAGCATAAGCTGACAACATCTTTGTGGCACTGTGTTGTCTGAATCAGCTATCATGAATGTAATTTTTAGCCAGAAAGACTTCAGGCTGGCTGCAATACAAACCACGTTCCCCTTGCCTTTAATAATCAGCAGACAGAGGCTGTCAGCTTGTTCCTTTTTAGAACTGCAGGTCAGCTCAGCATATGGTGCTAAGGAACTTCCCATGCTGCAAATTCAAGCAGTGTGACATTCAAGTCATTCATGTTTGGGTTGTGTAGGAGGCACAGCTTCCCAGTCCCAGCTCCCAGCTGCAGGGCACGCACAGCCGTAGCACTGAGCAGTGCTGCAGCAATGCAGTCTGGCTCTGTGCCCTCCCTGCCTCAGAGCACACCCCTGAGAGCCTCCTGGGGTGCTCAGGCTCTCTCCTTTGTGCATTACAGGACCCCAGTGCCATGCCCAGACCAACTTCCCAGGACCTCGCGGGTTTCTGGGACTTATTGCAGCTCTCAATTGAAGACGTCAGCATGAAGTTTGATGAACTGCACCAGTTGAAACTCAATGAATGGAAAATAATAGAATCACCTGAAAGGAAGGTAAGCAGACCATGGAAAATACCATTTACTCCCCATTTGTAGTTCTGCAGTCTCTTTGTGTTAAATACAATAGTAAAACATGATAGGTTTCTAACCCTGGGAAGTATTTAATTGGCATGGCCCAATTTTTACATGGAAACTTTCATCAGATATAAGGAGTTTTTTTCTTTTTTAACTAAATTGAGCTGAATTATATAATAAATAAAATGGATATTGATAATAAAATATATATTGCTTTTGTACAAATTATTTGACTCACATTCTGGAAGCTAGAACAGAAATATGTTCTTATTAATTCAGACTGAAGACCACAGCCCAAGAATTTAAACAAGGTAAATTCAGCTCTCTGATAAATTTGGGGCAGCTCAAACCTGAACACGGCAGTGTTTAACCCTGCCTGCATGACACAAATGATAATAGACCAGGAATGAGATAAAAGCATGTGACAAAACATAGTGCAGGTCATACTAAAGCTCAACCCACAAACTTTTGGGGGACAAAGTGCTACTGGCAAACTGCCCACACCTCTGCCCTGCAACTCCACCATTTGGGAGATGCCCCACACTATTCTTACAGTCCAAAGGTAGAAAATTGCCCATAAAAGCAGTGTAATTCTGAAACTGCCTTTCCCCCCTCTAGAGCTTCATCCCTTACCTTGATTATCCCACTATCCTTGCTGATTATTGTATCAGTCAGATGAAAACAGCATTTGGTTTGAGTCAGTACTGTTGGCCTCAGGTGAATACTTGTTTGGTTTGGGAGGAATTAGGAGGCATTTTGACAACTTTTTCATTTCTTCATGCTCCTCTCGGATTTTAATTTTCAGCCAACGGGTTGGTGGATGGTGAGTTTGAAACTCTTGCTTACTAGTGACAACTGGAAGTAAGAAATTATTATAGTGACAGCAACAGTGATATTCCTAAGAGGGAAAAAACTAAAATTGAAAAAAAAAATTAAGATCAGATGACAGGAGCCTTTATGTTCATGTCTGAAAACAGGAAATAGAGAAAATAAAGACAGGCAGAACTGGTTATCACAGGGAATAGCATCTTAGGCAAGTGCACTGTTCCTGTTTAATGTAGAACTATGTTTTTAAATAACCTGAGTTATTTAGTCTTGGCTATTGCATTTTGGTAGTAGACTCAGAATTAGTTTAAAAGGAAAAAACAAAACAAAACAAAACAAAACAAAACCCCAATGAAGAGTCTGTGAACCATAGGTGTATCAGTTCAATTTTTGTATTATTTTAATCCTGCTGCGCATCAAATTAGCTGTGTTCTCCATAAGGAACAGCCCATACTCTGCACTATTACCATTACTTTAAGAAATCATATAGCAAAAAGATCTATCATAATAACCAGCTCTATCATAATAACCATACCTATACAAATGAAGTTGTGGAGTCTTCATCTTCAGGGCTATGCAGGCCAGTATTAAACATGAACTTTTAAAAAACTGATTTAACTTCAAAGTTGCATCTAATTTCAAGAGCACTTTGAATGGGGATTGTATGAAATCACCTCCAGAGGTCCATCTCTTCTAAGCTAAATTGGTGTACAATGCCTTGATTATAGGCCCTCATATGGTATTTCACAGTCTCTAAATGGAGTAAAATTTCCATTTCATACTTCAAAACAATTCTTGATTTAACACCTGCAGAGAAATTTACAGCTACTTTGGTAATAAAATCTACTGACTTTCACTTTATAATTTGATAATTCTTCAGAATAACTTTCTTTAAAATGGCCCAAGCTTGCAAGCAGAACAATTAGCCCTATGTTCTCTCTCTGGCTGGCGCTTGAATGTTTCTATAGAGCAATTCCTGGAGGAGACTAAACTAATAGACATGTATACACAGCTGCTATCTCATATCCAGCTGAGGCTAAACTCAGTATGATTAATTTAATCAAAAATCCTGTCCTGGCAATCTTAGAGAGTCTTTTCACTTGATCAGACCACACAGATGCGCTGAATTCTTATTGGAGAGACAGTGTGTGTTTCTGTTTATAATGAGTGTAATAATGTGTCAGCTCAAATTAAACAAATCCATATGAAAGTGAGGTGTGCAGATTGCATGTGCTGATACCTGCAAGGACAGTGGAAGGCAGTGCAGTCTTTTTTCAGGCACAGGACAGCAGAATGTGTAATGGTTGTCAAATGAAAGGGTTTTGTCAGTGTTCCTAGTGTGGAGAGCTGTTCATGTAATCCATTAGTCAGCTGATGGGCAAGCACAAATTGAGCATGCTTGATGTATGTAATCAGTATTTTGCATTTCATGTCTTTGATGTGCATGCTCTGCTGACAAGTGCCTTTTGCTTGCAGCTCACACTTAGTTTTAATGCCCTATTGCAGGAAGAAAGAAAGATTCCTCCTCCTGTACCAAAGAAGCCCCCAAAAGGAAAATTCCCTATCACAAGAGAAAAATCTCTGGACCTACCTGACAGACAGCGGCAAGAAGCTAGAAGACGGCTGATGGCTGCCAAGCGAGCAGCCTCTTTCCGGCAGAATTCAGCCACAGAGCGTGCAGACAGCATTGAGATCTATATCCCAGAGGCTCAAACCCGGCTTTAAAGACAGAATGCTGCAGAGTTCCTTTTTTAAACAAAATGCTTGTACAGTTTGTCACTTACCTGGTAATTTTTGTCTCATTCTCTCCACTAAATATGCCCTTGCTGTTGTGTTCTTTGTGCCATAAGCACAGTGGAATGCTTTTGATTTCCTCAGAATTTGCTGAGCTCACCGCAAGAATGACTTCTTTTTGTATTTATTGTCTGACTTACAATCAGCTACAATGGATAGGGCTTGTCAAGACCTGACTTATCCAATATATTCTCAGAGGACAACAAGAAACACCTCTTGAGATGGAACCCAGCTTACTTTTTGTTATTTATATTTTTATAAAATGTGTGATAATTAGGGATAAGAATAACAAACTATAAATGGGTGCATCTCACCATTCACTAGAGGCATTAGCTAATCCAAGTAGAAGGTGCTACAAATGTAAAGAGCAGGAAAGAAAGAACCCATTTATCTCCTTGACCTCCAGTTTCTTTTCCTTGAATCCAGCTAACATATTTACCCATGCGCTCTGCCACTCTTCTCATCTTTGTTACTGCAAAATAACATTAGGCCTCTCATCTCATTTGAGTTTCTGGAGATGAACAGGGATATCCAGCCACTAAAACTCCAAAGTTCATCAGAAACCAAGAAGCATACAAGTCTGGTGATGGTGGGAATGTCCACTAAGAAACGTTTGCTGTTAGCAGTATAATGACACTGAAACCTAAGCAAAATTGTAATGCAAGAGGACTTGAGTGATGGTTGAAAGGAAAATGGAAGCCTTAAAAAGTTAGATCTTCTGTAGTAAGATGAGTAAAGAAAAAGTTATACTCGCTCCTTTGGACCACTCATTGCATTTTTAACAGTTCTTTTACATGTTAATATTTATTTTATAAACCTTCTCTCTTTCATTTCAAGAGCTGTGCTACATGTGCTATTTCAAACTCTCAAATTGTTATAACAATTGAGTTTCCAGGGTATCCTTGAGAACAAAAAAATCTTGCTTGTTTAAAATGCCAGTTGTGATGTTGTAAACAGTTTAAGAAATATGAATGTGAGTGGTAAGTATATATAAGTTTAAATGGTTATGTTAAGGTAAAGGTGAACTGTGGTTTACAATTGTATTTTTTTTAGAACTATTTTTCTATGCAGTATCATTTATGGCAAGAATATGGTTCTTGCTTGCTTCAGACATAGAAACAAAAAAAAAAAAAAAAAAAAAAAAAAAAAAAAAAAAAGACTCAAGAGATAAGTGATTTCCAGCCATGGAATATAAGGAAAATAATATATTTTTGAGCCTCACATAGTCAGAAGAGAGAAGTGGTAGCTACCACAGTTAAGAGGCTTTCATTTAAAACAAATTGAGACAGAATTATTCCACTTCACCTACCTTCCAGAGCCAACCAAGCAATCCAGCACTTAGAAGTCTTCAGGTGAAGACGCAATAAAATGAGTAATCTGCAGCCCCCAATTCCAAGGTTTGAATCCTACTGAACACACGTTTAGGTCAAAAGAGTGAGAATCCAGTGAGACAGACAGCCCCAGTTACAACATCCCTTGTTTACCTGCTTTAACAAATGCAATGTATTTAGCCATAGGCAGAACAATTATTTAATTATACTCGAGCACTTTGGTTCTTCACCTGTTGAGCACTTTAAATCCTGCACATCCTGCAGCCTGATGGATGACTGAAAACATGAAGTACCATAGGTTATGCAGATCTGACATTGCTTCAAATCTGTTTTCTTTTGTTTGGTTGGTTTTTTCCTTCTCTTTTTCCTACAGCGTGTGGTATTAAGCATGAGTTCTGTCTTTGGACAGCTGATAAAGCATGCTTGGCTTCAAGGTATGAATCTTTAGAGATGAAGTTTTTGAGAAGTTTCTGTGAGAAGACACCCCTGTAAATTGAGCCTGGTATCTGGTATATACTTTACCAAATAGCCTTAAACTATATTTGAAGCAAAAACCAAGACGAATGTATATCCTTGAAGAATGCAAAAAAAAAAAAAAAAAAAAGAAAGAAAGAAAAAAATTGAATAAAAAGAATAAATCCCTGAAATATTCTTCTATAGATGAAAACATATTTCCCATCCCTTGTGTTTTCAAGGCATTTTCTATTAAGGAAAGAGTTAATCCTAGGCAGTGTACAATATTGATGCTACTTCCTATATTTGTTGTACTATTTTAAATACAGAAGTACATGCAGACACTGGCATCTTTAGTCTTGAAAACTGGTATCCTAAAGTGGAGCAGCTAATTAGAATATCCACACAAAACCAAAGCCAGTATTTTTCCTAGATTGAAGAAATTTGAAAGAGACACACACACACCTGCACACATATATAGATATGGCAGCTGATACATTTTATCTAATTTCCTGTACACTTCCAGGAGGAATCACACTTGCCTTACTCGCTTGAACCCTCCCACCTGCAGCAACAGGTCATGCGATTAAGACAAGCTCTACCTGATCCTGCCAGTAATCAGACTTCAAAAGGAGAAATTGTAAACCCAACAGATTACAGATAAATTGAGATCCCAGATGGCCTAATAATGCTGACTTTGAGGAGTCTGTGTGCTACATTTCCCATACTGTTATAAGAAAATGCTCAATGTAAGATTTACAAATATATGATTTTTGTTCATTCCACCTTGCTCAAACAAACAAAAAAAAAACCCAAAAAAACCCTACAGAAAACAATCATAAAATATCAAATGTAAACTAGATGCCTACCAACAAATCTGACAATATGTTATCGGTGCACATTTCATTTTGAAGTGCAATATATTAAATTATTATACAAGTAACATTATATCTTTTAAGGCAAGTAAGCCATTTAAATTTACATATTGTACATCTGGTTAGTTTAGAAAGATGACATTATGCTTACCATATTTGTGTTGCAAATAAATCAAAGTCAGATTGCCTCAGTCTCTGACATGAGAAACACTGTATCTTAATAAACATATAACCAGATCAACTGTAATCTGACCCTCACATCACAAAAATTAAAGTCAGATACAAAACCAATGTAGGAGGAACATAAATAAACAGAAAGGCAGGAACTAGAATGCTTTCTCTTTTGAGAGTTCGTGGTATAGACCCACTCAGAACAGGTGAAT
The DNA here is from genome assembly GCA_013399225.1 of Rhipidura dahli. Lineage (NCBI taxonomy): Eukaryota > Metazoa > Chordata > Aves > Passeriformes > Rhipiduridae > Rhipidura > Rhipidura dahli. The sequence continues at coordinate 569,998 of VXAC01005035.1, read as the reverse complement.
ATAGCAAAATAGTCTAGTGTTTAATTAAATATTAACTGGACTAATATGTATTTTAACACATTAGAATTATAGAAAGTCTCTGTTCATTTAGTCATTGCCTGTAAAACACAAGTATAATAAACAGAATTCAGAACATTTAAATAAGGAAAAACACCTGAATGGTAAAATTGTTGATATTTGCCATACTTATTTTTGCTTTGTATGTTTTTTTAGATTTGAAATTCTTTGTAATTTGGTGAAGTACATTATGAAGTGTTTTATTATTTCATGTCCACCTGATTAGAACGGCCTTTGGCAGAATGCAAAGATGAACAACATTGTACAGTTTAATACCAAAAAATGTTATTTTAATTAATGCTTAAACCTTGACACTACATTAGATTTGAGATCAATCAGGAAGGAATTAAAGCGTGCATAGGAAAGTATGAATTTCATATATACAGGTAGATATAACATGTAGTTCATATAATGGAAATTATTTGTTTTAAAATAAGCCTATGTCCTGCTGTATCAGTAAATTAGTACTCCACTTCCTCAGCACTGCATCGAGTATATAGTCAAGGTATGTTTGGTCATTGGGTGATTTTGCAAGTAACTGCTACGTGCTGGAGTGTCACACGTGTGTGGCACACGGGGCCCGCAGCCTCCTCATGGCCTGCAGAAGCAGTGCCCTTGAGAGGTTCCTGGCCCCGTGGTACCTCAGGCAGTGCCACCATTCTGTCCCAGGCCCTCTCCGTGCAGGCCCCCCTGTTCCCTTGCCCAGCTCATCCTTTTGCACTCAAAGCCTTGAGCCTGCCCTGCCCAGTTGGTGGGTTTGATATCCTCCTCAGCATTTCAGTGTTGGCAGCAGTGGCAGGGGCACGCCAGAGGCTGACCCATCAAGGGCTGGTTTCTGCATGCAAATTTGAGGTCTGAAGCTGGTTTAGTAGCTCCAGGTGTCAAACTGTGTGCACTGAAAAGCCGTGAAACCAGAGCCTCAGTGTGAGAGAGCTTAAATGAATCATGAAGCAACCTTACTCCCATTACTGTTCCTAGAGCATCTTATGATGCAGGGATACCACCCACCCACTGCACTCGAGGTGAGGAATATCAACAAACCCCTTAAAGTCTAGAGAGGTGCTTCCTGGTGTATGACAGGTTGACACCCACAGTTATACAGTGCCTTTCATCCAGAAGGATCTCCAAGCACTTTATTAGCCAACACGCAAACTCCAGGCTGGGCTGCAGCTGGGACAGGTAACCCAGCGTGGCGGGATGTGGGGGCTTCTCCCACCTGTCCCCATGCTCCTGGGGAGTTTCCTTCCACAGCACCCTTCCAGCATCTGGGACCTCACAGTCTGAGCCTGTGCTGAAGGAGAAGCAAAGACTCACTGAACCAGGAGGAAGACCTGAGCAAAGCAGGGATGAGGGCAATCAGTGCTCATTCCATCCCTCCAGGGAGTAGGCAGGGAGTGATGAGCATCAAATTAGCCTTCCAGAACAATCTCTGCCTTTTCTGCTCCTGATGATGGCAGTGGGGTCCCTGCAGTGGAGGAGCTCCGTGGGAGGGTGCCAGAGGAGATTCGTGGCTGGCGCCAGGCACAGGAGCTGATGGCACCTGCAGCTGAGCCTTCTTGGTCAGGAACCCTGGCAAGTCTCCCCTTCGCAAGTGCATTTTCCCTGCTTTCTTAGCGGGAGAGATCCATCCGGGGTACTTGCTGCATGAGCAGCCTTCCCAAGCACCCTGCTCTCTCCCCGAGTTTGCCCTCCAGCCCAGCTAACACGGGGGATGACGTGGGGCACAGGACTTAGGCGTGATGATTGTGCTTTGGTTTGGGCAGCTGCTCTTTGGTGAGACCCAGCCCTAACCGTAAGGGTTCTTTGATGGCAGAGCAATGGGGACGCCTCTCTCTGCAAGGACAGGATCAGCAGACGAGAGGCCACCATTTCATACTGCACACAACAGGAAGAGGATATATACATATATCTATATACACACATAATGTTTCTTCACTGTCATGGCTCCGGACAGCCAGACCCAGGAACCACAGGCAGCACTCACATTCCTGTGTATTGTGCCGCTTCCTTGCAGCTCATCCTCAAGACTGACAGCTGTGGCAGGTTCACTGCCTACTGCAGCCACATGGCCCATCAGCAGCTATTCACCACGTTCACCTCCAGGGACCATCTTTCAGGAACAGATGTTTTATGGCATACTCATATACATACACAGCCCTGTCAGGAATTAAGCCCTCTGTATCCACAGAAATTGCTTAATTTATCTCTGAAATGCAGATACGTCTATGGCATAATGCTGTAGCTGTTTAACTACATAATAGGCCGTTCAGAACAGCAAATATAAAACCAAAATTGAAATGGAACATTGCCCAAAAGAAAATTTGGCCAGCAAATGTAGGCTGATTCAGCTCCTCTTAATGAAATAGAATTCCAATAGCTGAAAGAGGCCATGGCATTTTACTGAACGTCTTTTCTAACATAAACAATTCTGTGATTCTGTATCTAAAAACAGTATTCCAAATCTTTTCTTATTGAATGCATTTCATAAAAGATGATTGCAGAAGAAAACTGCAAGTTCACTGCTCCGCCTTTCCACTCCCTGCTTTTCTCCCATTACCCTTCATTGCCAGAAGAGAACGGGGCTTTTGAAATCAGATTGTAGTTAAGGTAAATTAGTCTGTCTACATGGCTTGCTCTTTAATTGAGAAAATTCTGAACAGTTTTCATCAGCTGGCAATTTAATTCTATATTTTATTAAGGCCAAAATTTTATTTTTCTAAATTGGTTTTGTTGGACAGGATTTTTTACTTCTCTAGGTACAAAACCATGAATATTTTCACCTAAGCATAAATGAGGGGGAGGCTTATTTGAATATATAGTCATTATTCAGAAACGCAGCCCACTAGTGAGGAATTTTCTTCTCCTTACCTTACCACTCTTTCATTCAACACACTGTTTCCCCTTCCTAAAGTTTCACTGTCATACAAGTTTCTTATTTGTGAGATGAATTATTGCAGAGCTCCGGGCTAAGTTCTTATCCTGGGTGTATTAGAATCAATGCTCAGAAACTGAAACTGGAGAGAAATATCAGATCTGAATCAATATAATTCAGATCAATATCTGACTCAGCAAGTCTGAGGCAGGAAGGACTCTCTGTTCAAGGTAGCAAGTGTGCCATTACTTTGTAGGAGCTCATTTTTCCTTTCAGGTAGGTCACAGTCATGCAGAGGGCTCGGCAGTAGGTTCAAGTCTCTGAAAAGAGTCCTCACAAAGAAATACCAGTTTTATTTATAATTACCCATGGAATCCACATGCTCATATCCATGCTTTGATTTACCCTTTGGAGGTTTAATAGTATGGCCATCTCATTTTAAAAGGGCTCAGTATGTATGTATTACTTAGTTTAATTTATATCTTAATTTCCTGACTGAAATAAAATTCCCTTTCAAGTAGCCTGGCTTATATGCTCAAGAACTGTTCTTTCCTGAAGAAAAGCCACTATGACTGTGCAGGATTTTCTGTACAGAGACAAAACTCATACTTTCATTTACCATGGACATGCCAAAATAATCAAGTGTGGCCTAAGGACTAAATTAAATGCCTCCTATAGAACTTCAAGGAATGTTAGAACCAGGAAACTAGCTGTTTAGTTATCATTAAAAGTATATATAAATATATATAAATATATATATACATAAGAAATCATATCAACAATGAGGATGAACTGAGTGCCAAATATTCACCATCTGTATAAAGCTACACTTCATTAGAATTAAACTATTTTATGTAATTCTCTTTCTCATGCTTTTATGGTTCTTTTGATAAATTCTATTTAGTAGCATGCAGGATACCTAAACTGAATGTACAGTATGTTGTTTCATTGCTACAATAATTTCTTGCTTCTCAGTAATATCTTCTTTACCAGAATGTTATTTGTTACTTTGAAGACATATTTGAAAATTGTTTTATTATTGAGTTATTCTTTTTTCATGGTTCTCTACTCACCTCCAGCTGATTGTAAGAAAATGTGCTTCACTATTTTGCCCCATGGCTCTTTTATGAAGCTGCCTCTTTCAATTGGTTTATGTATTGTTTATGTTCATCTCCTGTAAATAATTCTGCAATTAAATTTTTTGAGAAAAAATAGAGTACACTCTTTATTACATTTTAAATTTTGCATTAGTTATAATCTGACTTTTCCAACTAGACAGTTTGTAGACAACACTAAATTATTACTTTAGAGTTTTAGCCTTTGGAGTGTTAGAAAATCAATTATAAAAACAATTTTGGTAGGATTTTAGGTGAAATCAAAGGAAGACACATATAAAATCTGATGGAAAATAGCAAATAATGGAATAAGCTATGCCGTTCCATCAATATGTTTTGATTAATAGTCATTAATACTATAGGTATACAATGTCATCTACTGATTTTGAGCGAGAACGTTGTGTATCAGTAACAGAAAGAATACTAGTCTCTTTTGCTTGTAAAAAAACCAAAACTGAATTACTTGTAAGCAGTCATTAGTGGGCAGAAGTAACTGAATGGATTTGTTTTGACAAGGTGAATCCTGAAGCATCTCTCTGTATGTTTTTACTCTTTGCAACAGAATAACCAAAAAGAGCTTCTAGTCTACTTCACCATTTTCAGCTCCTTCCAGGGCAGACAAGTCTCCTTCTGGGAATGGCTTTAGCAACTCAGCAGAAAATTTGATCAATACTTTGCCATATTTCTTTATTAGGCAAAAGCCATGATAGGCATGAAACAAAGATGAGTCGAAACAAAGGAGGCATCAGAAATAATATGAAAAATATTAATTCATTTGGCATAGAAAAGTGCCTGGTTGCTTGAATCATTAGATTTTTATTGCTCATTTATTATATATACTACTGTAACACTTGGGAGCTCTAGCTACAGACCACTTGTACATTTGAACAGTGTACATTTACAAACTGAAAATTTTCCCTTACTACGAAGAGTTTACAGCCCAAAAATAGATAAGAAACAACAGATAGGCAGACACAGAAGAGAAACTGATGGGAAAAAGTGAGATGCAATTAGTTAAAATGAATAGCAGCATCCCAACATCCCATCAGTTGCCATTTGTTTTGCAGCCATCAGAAAAAGAGGAGATAATGAAGTGGAAGATACCCTCAGGGATGTCTTCCCAAAAAGGGATTGTGTTCAAGAAAGATGTTTGTTTGAAAATTTAACACAGAGATGATGAATTTTGACGTCCTGAGCCAGCTGAAGGTGGAAGATGACATCTCCTGATATAATGACTGGTGCTAGGTACACCATGGACAGGTGGTGTACAAAGAGGCTGTGAAAGGTCTTGACAGTAAGACCAATAAAATTCAACATCAATACTCGGATGGGTCATTGCTTATATGAAGGAATTTTCATCTTTAATACCTGTTATGGAAGGCTCAAATTTTCCAGCTATATGTCAGCAGTTTTAATGAGAATGAAATTTAGGGAGAGGTCATTAGAGCAGCTTAGTGGTGGTTTTTTTTGTCTATGTCCTTACACCAGATGTTATGACATGGAGCATCACTCACAGCAGTTCTGTACCGCTATATCAGAACTAAGGCCTTGATCACTTCTAGCCAAAATTCTCTTAGCCTTCATGAGTTCCCTAAAATAGGCTGATCCTTCCTGCAGTCTGGAAAGGATCTCAGGACAAATGAGCAAGCTGTTTCTTGTACAGGTGGTTGACTGTCAGCCTTAGAATTACAGGCACAGCCGTGTAAATGAGGACAGGCATGGCTGGTGAACTAGTAAGGTCAAGCAAAGCTGGGGCATAGATGTTACATATTTTATTTCAATTGCTGAACCAAATAATCAGGTGCAGAGTACATGCTCTGGAATTAACATATTTATTCCAGCTGAACTGCACTGACACTGTCAGTGGGTTTGTGGAAGGCTGTTATTGTTTTAACTGTAGCAGCACAGCTGAAGTGTGAAAATGTTGAAATGTAGACAAGTACCTTACATAACCTATTGCAGCCCTAACACAATCCCTGCACAGATTCTGCCATGACTTCTTAAACAAGCAATTCATAAGTAGCTAGAGGATAACACAGTGATAAAAACTAGGCAACACTGGTTTGCCAACATCCTATCATGTCATCCAATTTAATTTTCCTCTTTAACAGGATGAATGGCCTAAGGAATGAGGTAAAAAGAGTAGGCTGTGATAGATCTTCACTTCACTGAGGGTTTTGATTCAGTTCCACTGTACCATTTTCATATAAAACTAGAAAAATATTGTCTAAATGAATTTTTTGTAAAATTAAAACTGATGCAGCTAAAAATATTATTTTAAATATACATATATGTTTGACCTTTTGTGAAATCTGAAGGCCTTTTGAAGTGTGAGAAGGAGGAAAATCTAACCTGCTTTCAGTACTACTCAGCAATTTCATTGAAAAATTTTGATGATTTACTAAAAAAAGCATCACTGACCTGGGACCATTATATTCATTGACCTGGGAATGGTTACAGGTTCTGTAGAGGATATGATGAAAATTCACAGTGAACCCAAGAAAACAGGCATGCTTTCTAAATTCAATGCGATGTAATTCAGTGAAAAAAACATGAAAAATGCTATCCCGAATGCTGTACCAAATGCTGTACTCAGATGTGCCAGAATATTCTTTTGAGAAAAAGTAGAGCTAAGAAAATGTGATCTCATGCTAAAGGAGAGTCAACCTGATGCTAAATCAACACACGCTAAATCACATGCTCTTAAGGAAAAAGGAAATCTAATAGTGGATGTATTAGCATATCATTAAATTAGTGTGGCTTAACAAATTATTGTGCTGTGTAATCATCCATGTATACACAGTCTTAAATTGCAGCACGCACACATTATTGGACTTGACATGGCAAGCCAAGCTAAAACAAATTACCCATAGAAGGCAGAAGTCGTCAGATCGATAAAAATCAAACTCCTGTATCTGAGACATGGCTCATCCTCCCCCACCCAGGCTGCTCAATAGCAATCTCCGTGGGCACTGCATCTTGCTCTGGGTTAAGTGCCTAAGGACTTCTAACCAGCTTGGGTGGAGATGGTGTTTGTCTCTGTCCATCCTGCTGTCTGCCCCAGCAGGTCTGGGGCACAGGGCAGGATGCTTTTTGTGTGTTTGTCTGCCTGTATTTGTTAGGAACCAGACTGTCATGTTTGGGCAGTGGTGGGATACAGACTCTGAATCTTGCTGTCTCCTACTTAGCCACTTCCACCCACATTCTGTCTGAGACGGCAGAAATTACCCTCTGAATCTCAGGCAAACACTGAAACACTAAATGTTAACAAGTAAGGTAGGCAGAAGGGTTTCATGATGCCTTAAAGTGACACTGACTGGCTGAGTACTCAGTGATGTCACTGGGAAAGTGGCAAGTCAGATGCTGGGGATGTAGGGACGTGCCCTGTATGCTACAGAGGTTCTTGTTTCACTTGGTTCAATACTGTTGAGTTTTGGTTAGAGTATTAAATCCTTTTTTGGAGGAATTGAGAAGCAGTGGAGAAAATTTGAAAGAAAGTAGCAGAGATTACAAAATATTTACAAAGTATGACATAAGTGAATAGAGTTCAGAAGATGGATCAAAAAAAGACTGACTTGTTTCAATACAAATGAATTGTTATGAGCTGTTAATGAAATTGCTTCCCCATTCCCTGAGAGGAAGTTATTAGACTCATTAGCAGAAAAGTCTTGCTTTTGTTTCTTTGGATATGGGTAATTTTCATTGGTAAATGGTGTTACCATTTAACTCAAGGACGAGGTTACAAACATATCCTATGCAGCTTTGCAGCTGTGATCCACATGTCAGAACTCACTAAAGAGCCACAGGAAGCACCATCCTGCATCCTGGCTACACACATGCTCTGAAAGGGATGTGCCTAAACCACTGGTACCCTCATCTCACTTGACAGATGATCTGATTTATGAGCAACTGACCATTTGCAAGTGTGAAAGAGGCATTCTCCTGCCAAAGCTGCTAGTGCTGTGCAGTGAGCTCTTCCTCAGATCTTCCCAGAAGGAGAAGCTGGCCAGGCAGGTGGATATGAGAGGCTAGTGCCTCTGCTGGCCTCAGCCCTTGGGGAGGTGAGTGCTCAGAGTTGTGGCTGGGTCTCTGCTTCTTCTCCTGAGTGTTATGGGGTTATCAGATCACAAAGATGGGCTGATCTTGAATAAAATACCTTAATGCTCAATTAAGGGAATTGCAGAAAACTGGTGACAGCAGCTGAGTCAGCAGTGCTCTTTTCCCAGTATGAGGCTTGTATCCCTTTTAAATAGTAGCAGGCACTAGGTTGCTTGCGGTGTTGCAATTAAGAGAGAAGTCTAAAGAAAATTTCTGCTCTACATGAGGAGTAACATCACCTCAGCCTTTACCCCTGAATGGGAGCCCAGATCCTGACCAGGAGTAGACAACTTGTATTAACAAGTATTAACTTGCTCATCCAGCATCTCTTTGGAAGTCTTTGTGGCTGTTGTGTGGCTCACATGCCCTTTGTGACCTACACTAACTCACTTGCATAGGTGAGAGCCATCAGAAGCACAGAGCAGTCTGCCTGTCAGAAGGGCTCTGCACTCCTCATTGCCAGGCTTGCCTTCCTCCTTGCAACTGAGCATCATCACACTCGCTGCAGAGCTTGGCACTAAATATTTGAGGAGACAGGGCTTAGGTCAATGGAATAGAAAATAATGACAAATCAATTTAAATGCATATCCTGGAGGAGTATATTATATTAGACTGCTTTAGACAAATCTTAAAAGGAAATTAGCTTTGGTAAAAATCAAGGTTTTAGTGTATTAAAAAGTGACATAATCCCAATCATAATAGAGGTGATAAATCAGTTTTGCCAGATAGGAAATAAATCATGACTGAACAGTAAGAGAAGCAGATGAATGTTATGCTTTGGGGTTTGAATATGTCAAAATGAATTTTGTAAAATATTTATAAATTTATGAATAACTGACAACATCTTAAAAAATCTGGTATTTAGAATTTTATGAATGTTTATATTTATACATTTGTATGAGCTTATGTGGCTTTATATGTGTGTATGTGTATATATATATACATATGTATATGTGTATATATAATATGTATGTATATATTTATCCATACAGAAATAAAAGAGGAGCAACTGTAAATTTTATATATATTTAGTTATTTTAAATGGTCAGAATTTCTGTTCTGTTTGGTTTGTGCATGTCTGTATCTCAGGATAAGAGAGATCTTTTATTCCTCAAATCAGATTCTCTCCATTCTCCCAAATCTTTCCATAATACATTTTATTGTCAACTTATTTATTGAGACACTGAATTAAAAAATGTTACAAGAACACCCTCATTTGAAATAGTAAGTAAGAAGCTGTAACCCTCCATCAGCTTTTACATTCTTAATTAGTAACCGAAAAAGGAAGAAAGCCTAATACCTGGAGATTAATGTGAATTTCTATCCATTCAGTTAGAAGGGTCACATAAGACCACAAGTGAACCAGCTGTGACAGCAGCTGTGGAGGGGAGGTTCCCTCCAGATGTCATTTCCCACCTTGCTTGTCTCCAAATATCAAGTAAGGTAAGTGTATTAAAAATGCTGTTGTAAGTCAGGCTGCAGTTTTCCCTGGAATTTACTGTGTCACAGGAGAAGGAGGTGATGATACAAGGAGAGGAGAGGGTTTTGTGCATAAGAGGACCTGAGGAGCAGACGGCAGCATTTCATGGCCACGTGAAAGACTTGTAGGAAGCCCCTGGGGCACATTTACCATCTGTGATGTGTTTCACTTTGATGGCACTTACCTTGTGCGACGTAACAGATTGTGACCCTTCCTTGGCTTCTTTCTGAGATCAACCTTTCTTTTCTGGAAAACAGAGAGGATCGCTGGTCTATAAGGTGCTAAGTATTTATCTTTATTGTCACAAATGAAATATCTGTAAATATCTTCTGTGATGATCTCTTGTGTTACCTGGTGTCAGATGCTGTTTGGATACTACAGACTTTTTTTGGACAAAGATTAATGGCTTCCGGTGAAGCTAATATTGTATTTTCACCTGTGCAGAAAAAGGTTAGGTGAGTTCAGGAACAAGATGAGTGATAACATTCAGTCAATTCATGAACGGGGGCAGTTTTCAAGGTAAAACATATGAGGGAAATTGTTCCTGGGGAAGTGGGTGAGAGATGTCAGAGCTGGATAGGAATGAGCAATAGATGCTTTTTAATCACACGTTCATTTCCAGTAGCTAAAAATGAAAGATTATTATGATCAAAATAGTACCTAACTTGCTGTTATTCTGGTTGCATTAACTTACCTTACCCAAGGGAGATCCAGATTTCAGAATGCATATGAGAAGCTGATGGCCCTTTCAACCCCCATCACATCACTGTGCTCTCTCTGCTGATGTGCCACCCTTTCTGACTACCTCCAAAGTTACAATGTTATTTGCTTTTGCTCTAAACAAAAAGACACTTACCAGGGTCCTGGGAGTTCCCTCCTTGTACAGTGATGGTTAAAGTCAAACCCCCTTTGAACCTCCTTCTCTAATTATACCTTACTCTGGAAGGAAACTCACTGTTTCTTACTTTTAGTTAAATAAACCAGTAAAACCTGTATGATAAATTGGTATAAATGTAGTTGTCCCACACTTCTTCATCAAGAAGGGAACAAAGAAACAAATAGATTGAAGGCTGCTTTTGAATACTCTCTGGGGAGGCACTAAATTATTCAGTTCCTTTTGGCTGTGTCAAGCAGGACAAAAGAAGGTTTTTGCAGTCCCATTTTCCTAGTCTGGAAAGTGTGAAGAATGACAGGCACACACCACATTTCCTTCCCAGCCTGCCCTCCTGGATGTCTTTCCAAAGGCAGGCAGCGTGCAGCACAATTGCCGCACCCTCTCGTTGCGTCCTGCCACGCAGCTGGACTGGGGGCCGCTGGCACAGGCACAGCGCAGCTGCTGTGTCCAGCATGCTCAGCCAGCACTTCTGAGCACAGCTCTCTGTGTTTCAGAAGTTTATACTGCCACCCATTGCTGTATCTGAGCACATTTTCCACAAAAGTGATAGCAAACTCCTGAACAGATTTCATTCGCAATAACACATTTCTCTTTCTGGAATCACAGCTCTCCATCACAGCAAACAGATATATTTGGGAATAATGGATTCTGAAATGTGTCTGCGTAGGTTAGAGTGGAAATGCTTTCTCAAAGGCAAAGTGTGATCAGACTGTGGCATCTTTGGATCTATTTTCAGTGCCTGCTTCTTCTCAGCCAAGAATACTTTGGCCCCAGCTTTGTCCCTCTGCCACAGGGATTTTGTTCCAGATGTTGTCAGCATATTGCAGTGATGCAGGGGGAAAAAATTCAGGTCTTCATAACCTCTGAGGCTGAGCATCCATTGCCTGACAAGATACATTACACCACACGATTGGAAACAGCTGCACCTCCAGGGCAGGTGCAATGGGAACTGTGGATCCTATAAAATGAGATAAGAAGGAAACTACTTTTGGGACTGTGCTGGTACATCTTGACCATCAGTGTATGCTGTTGAAATGATGGAATGTATGTTTTTCTGTAGAAAGAGCTTACAAAAAAAAAAAAAAAGGCATCAAACCAATATATCAGCAGTTGGTGTAAGCACCAAATTGAAGAACTTTCTTCAATGGTATTGATTCACTCTTTTTCAGAGAGTTTGGGGGATTTCATGTTGTTGTATTATAGTTCTACAAATATTTCCCTGCACCATGCTTGTGCTATTCAAAGAACTCTAATTTTAATTTCATTTCTTCCCTTTGGCTTCATTTGCTCTAACTATACACATCCAGCTTGCATCTGTGTTCCCAACACATGCACACATGTGCATAGATGATAAATTCCTTTACACCAGTACTTGTCATAGATGAAATTCAGTCTCAGATTTTCCATGCCATTGGTCAGCATCTTGTGAAATTATCTGGGAGGACATCTGCAGGCATAAGAACACATTTCTGTAAGTGGGACTAGGAAGAAAATTAATTTTGTTTGTATTTAAAATATTGTGATATTCATTTCACCAGCATCATAGCACTGAGGAACTCCATGGTACGTCTAGATTAAGCTCAGCTCTGCCTGAGTCATGAGGAAAACAAAACAGAAGCCACATGTGCACGGCAGCTCAAGATGGAGGGATTTTGGGAGCTTTGGGGCACAGCGATCATGCAGAGAGCCCAGTAAGGGAGGGGATAGGAGAGAAGGATTTCCCCTCTACTTGTTTCTTCCAACTTTGAAGAGACTGGGAAGGAACTGAGATTTGCTAATTGGAAGGCAGGGAGTATCTCCAGGGATGTTTGTTTTTTCCTGTCTAGTGCTCAGGAAGCAAAATGTTACTGAGGAAGAAATCTAGTTCGTACTGAGACGGAGGGCAGCAAGCTTGGAGAGGAGGAACAGGAAAAGAGCAAGGGGGTAGGAAGAGAATGTTTCAGGAAACAGGACGAAATATATGTGAAAAAGGTGCTGATGGAGGCCATGGCTGGCTGCTGGGATGGAGTAGGACCTTATCCACCCTGGCCCAGACTGAATGCAGGGCTACTCAACAGGAAGTGTTGAGCTACTCCCAGTCAATGCCTCTGAAAAAATAATAGATCATTCCACAGCTATGTCTCAGCCCTCTTAAGATACCCCTTCACATGGAGGTCAGTAAAAATGATGGAAGGGTCTAGACCTTTCAAATACCAAACTGGAATTTTGTTTGGGGTTGAGGGGTTGGGAGATTTTAAAAGCCTCTTGAAGAGTGCAAGAGTGCAAAAAAAACCCCAAGCTTTCCCTCCTCTTATAAAGAATAGATTGAATACAGCTTGTATTTGGCCAAAAGAGCTATTGGGAAGCAGGATGAGCAAGCTCCCAGACAGGGCATGGAGGATTTCTCAGCACCCTCTCTCCATTTTTCCACTGCCAGTACTGCCAGCGTACTGTGCGAGAAATTACAAGTAAACACAAGGATTTATGACACAGAAAGAAGAAAACTGCATAATGAAATTAAACAAGGTTCCTATCTGAACATAAAAGAACTTCAGTAATTCTAATTAATGGCCAGGAGACACATTACAAGACACAAGACGAGCAATGAGGCATAAATGAATAAATAAAAGCATCAAGAATACTGAATCACAGAATGCATTTGCTCATTTTATTTGTTGTTTTTTCCATTCAAATTACCAAAAAAACCCCAAAACCATAAACAAAACCAAAAACTATCTGGAGTTGCAGGTAATATCCAGATCTTGTTAATGCTTTAAAAATAAATCAACAAATCAAACTCACTGCAAAATATTGCAGATGCAATTTCATTTCAATAATGCATAATCAGCCAGAGTATGCCAGAGAGGATCAGCAGTACATCTGTTGAACATTGAGACTGGCATATCAGATCTTATAAAGTACCTGCTGTGGGCTCTCTGTGCTCATGCCTGAGGAACCTTGCCCCTCATTTTAGTGGCCTGGGCTCATCCCTGTGGATTCAGGAATAGCACCTGAACTTTACATCTACAATTTGAATTTTCTGTTTGTCCTCTGACTGCCTATATTTAGACCATTGAATTAAGAAAATAGAATACCTCCTTTAATGCCTCTGAGTAAAATAATTTAAGGCATAGCTTAAGTGCAAACTAAGTTAGACATCACCTAGTTCCTTCAGTTTCAAAGCAACAATGTAAGACTTGGTTCATAAGGCTGATACTGCTATTTTAAGATACACAATTTTTTTAATTCCAAAATTAATAAAATTATTATAGTGTTATATGAAAGTAATAAAGTATCTTCTAAATTAAAAATGCTTTGAAAGACAGCTTTTGCCTGACTGAGCATTTGTTCAAGTAGAGATTTTAAAGACCGTTGTCTAAGTGACAGTTCCATCCAGCCCATATGGGTTTACCTTTAAATTACCCTGAAATTCAGCAATTAAGGGAACTTTTAACAGCTGCACCAATCTACACCTCAGTACGGTCTGATACCATTGGTAGAAGAAGCTGAGTTAATGAGAGGTCATGGGATGGAAATCTCTTGCTTTGCTCTAGTGAACAAATTGTCATTTATTTGCAAGGACTGCATGAGGGTTTGTGGCACAAGCATTTGGAACGTATTTCTGTATACTGGAGGCAGGGAGGAACCCTATTATTTTCAGACGGAAAGAGAAAAGTACAAACTGAAAATGAAAAATTGTCACAAAAATCAGGATGAACAGTTACAACATAAAAACTGACATGAGAAAATACTTTCTCCAAGACTGTGATTTCCCCTCTTCCCTGCTCTGGTCCACCACCATAGGCAATGGCCAAGCAGAAAACTCATTGAAGCAACTTCACACCTGGCTGGGCTCAGTCTATGCTCAGCAACTTTTCACTAATGAGAAAAATAATATCATTAATACATTTGGGAATGGAAAAATCTGCTGTTCCTATTCTCGAAATATTAAGTATGTCTTGTTTTTATCCACCTGGACAAAAGACAGAGGTCAGTTCAAAATAGCCTTTTATGAACTACAAAGCATCAATAAAGGATAATTTACCAGAGTCAGATGCTAACTGGTGGGGGCACTTCTAGTCAAAGTCAAAATGGAGTAGCCAGGGTACTAGTCACATCCTAGTTGAGAGTGGAGAGGACAAAGGGTATCCCTCTCCATCTGTAGATGTAATCTTCCCTAACATTTTGATGGCATTTTCCTTCTAGTAGGCTCCTCTGGCACCCTGTTGGATTAATGTTGCTCTGCTGCTGTTAATATTACTACTGCTTTCTCTGGATAAATGCTGTCTGCAACAGAAAGAATGAAAAAATTGAGCAATCAAAATTTTTTTTTAAAAAAAGACATTCCACAGTGAATTATCCAATCCCTTAGTAATTTCTACCTAAAACAGTCCGGTTTTGCAAGTCATACCAACAAATCAGAACATTCTGATGGAATGAAAAAAAATATTAACAGGAGAAGCAATTTCAAACAAACTGTTGTTACATTTACATGTAAAACAGCTAAGAAAGTAAGTTCAGTAATAACTGGGTTTAAAATCTCCTTTGTTGATATTTTTTACATTGAACTTATAGTCCATATACAGTCTTTCAAAGATACCCCCAAATTTAAAGAGTCATGAAAGTTATATTAAACTTCAGAAAATGTCTGACAGGTGAGCACAAAAATAATCTGTTAAATTTATTAAAAAAATCTCCACCCAACCCACCCTTATCCAAGCTCAAAAATGTAAAATGTCATCTGATTTCTATATACCAGTATTTTCCAGAGAGTAAGTACTGGGAATTAATAGGCTTCTTAGTCTAGCAAGGAAAACTACAGGCAGCACATAAGGGCAAGCTAGACTGCTTCAAACTCCTGAGAAGGCCTGCATTTTAAGACTGAGATTAGTCACTGGAACAAGCTGCTAATAAAAGCAGCAAATTCATTTCTTTGGCCTTCAAAAGCACAATAACTGGATTTCTGAAAATAAGCATTAGTCAAACTCAAGTGATGAAGCCTGATAAAGGAATGACTGTGTGAATGTTAATGGCTTGTGATGTGCAGGAGGCTGGATTACATGCTCTGGTGATACCATCTCTCCTTAAATGCTCTGAATAAATACAGCATTGTACTTGCTTCCAGCATAATGATCAGGATTCAGCAAATCCACCTTTTTCTTCTCCTCAATTTTACATTTCTTTTCAGAAATCAGGGAGACAATTGCCATGTTTCTGTCTATGGCTGCTTTACTATTTTTTATGCTCCTAAACCTTGAAAAGAAGCAGAATTCACTTTATGACCCCTTCACACTAATATGGTATTAATATAAATGAGAGCTGGGGCCATTATATTTATCGCTACTAAATCCACAGAAATGACAGGCACTGTCTGGGCATGCTCTAGCCTCAGACATGTGGGATAAATGGCAAGATTTTAGGGACTGCTTAGGAGTTTAAGATCTCATTTCAGTTCTAAGAAAAAATAAATGCTACAGATGTTTAAGTGACTATTTGCTTTAAAAAGTTATTTTTTAATTAAAACAGTAATTTCAGTTCTGCACTTTTGTGTCATGCCTGTCCCATACCACCCTTCTGGCTGTTGTGTCTTCTCTATCTCTCTGCAAGGGAAGCTCCCACTGCATCTTCCATCCATGAATGATTTCTCACACTGGTTAAGTGGGAAAAAAACAAAAAATATTTTTTAATAGTAATGTTCTTGAAAAGTGTGGAAGTGGTGCAAAGAAGCAGTGACACGGCTACCATTTGCTCTGGGGAGTCGTTTTGCAGATGACGACCTGTACCCCTTTTTGACACGATCTTTCTAAATATCCGTGTGCCCGACACCGTGCTTTCCGAATAAGTTCTGATTCCATGACAGCAGCATTGCCGTCTATTTCCCTGGATTTAACATCTATGCATCCTTCCCAGCGTCGGGTTCTTGGTGACCCGGTGGAAGAGAGCAGCCACAGCTGTTCGGGGCACGGGCAGAGCGCAGGACACGGGCAGCAGAGGCCCGTCCCCAGCGGGGCTCACGGCAGGACATGGATGACACGGGCGGAGAGCCGGGCAGGACGTGCCAGAGCTGGCAATACCCTGGTCTGGAGCTTTGGCTTGGACATCCAACCGTGAGCCAGCCCGGCCGTGAGAGGTGACAGGAAGCCTCGTTAGGAGCCTGTGTACCAGCAAGGAGTAATGTCCCTGCTCCCCCACCTGGGGTTGCTGTCATTGTGGAAGAGGTAACAAACAGCCCGCCGTTTGCTCCTGCTCCGGGGGCCAGGGCTCCATTCTCTGCCTCTGCAACCAGGATTAACCCGGGAGGGAGGGACACCTCCACACTCCGCCGAGCCGCGCATCGCTGCGGAAAACCGGAGGAGGCTTCAGGACTCCTGAGCTTCAAACCGAGCGGTTTCCGGCCGTCTGGAACACCGCCGTAACCTGCTGCAGGACTGGAAAAAGCACTAAGACAGGGAAGAGACCGAGCGAGACGGATCCTGCCCGGTTCCAGCAGTTGTGTGCCCGTGTTCCCCGGCACAAGCCAGACTCTCCCTGTCCCGGTGCCGGTGCCGGTCCCCGTGCCGGTCCCGGTCGCGGTCTCCGCGCCAGGTGGCAGCAGAGGCGCAGCGACAGGCGGGGGACGGGCAGCAGCGGCTCGCAGCCAGCGCCGCGCTCCCCCCGGAAAGCGGCACGGGAAAGTCGCAGGATTAGGGCTTTTTTTTATATATACCGCAGAAAATGTGGGGGGTTTTATATTTATTTGCGTGGTTTCAAATCAATAATAACTAAAAGGAAGACAGGGAAAGCTGGGAGCGCAGGTGAGTCCTTCAGAAAGTGACCTGGGCTCCGCGGTGCCAGGGCTGGCGGGTGCGCCATAAGCTCTTCGCAGGCTGTCTCGGCTGCGGACCTGCGGCTGCGGAGTCACGGCCATACGCTGTTTCTGCAATGAGAACTTAGGGCAAGGAGAATTTGCCAAAGAGTGGCTTGTTAAGGGTTGTTCAAAATGTGTCGGATCTTTAGCACAGAAAGGTGTGGCCACGTTCCCGTCCAGAAGACAAAATCTCACTCATAATGTCCTTTCTGTTGTAACGGCACTCCGATGTTTTAATCATTAGCAAGTAAAAATTATTGTTGGAACCGGCACCCAAACCCTTTCTGAGCAGTAAATTTCTGAGCACTGAAACTCAGGTGAGTTTCCTCAGTAATTCAGTCCTCAGGAGAGTTTCAGTCTTAATTACTGACTTTGTAAAAGTCGACACTCGACTTCTACTATGAAGCTACTGAAATTTTTTATCATGAAGCTTCTTTTACAGAGGTCAGTCCTACCCTGTGCTTGACCTTATTTGTAATAGTTATAAATCAGACATTTAACCTGTCAGTGGATAAGAATAGTAAGGTGACTGTAATTTAGGGGATTTGTTGTAGTATTTCTTATAGGCTGCTCTTAGACCACAAAAAGTTGTAAATTTGAAAATTAGGAAATAAAGCAATTAATTGTAAATCCTTTTTACAGGCCAGCCTTACTCTGGTAACATTAGATCAAACTTTAAATGGCATAAGGCTGCTTGTCCCCAGAGCCATCCAGGGCTCAACAGGGCTTGTGCCACTGACTGGAGTTGTGTCTCACAACCAGCCACCAGGCAAAACTGCATCTCTCGCACCTGCCTCAAACCAGACATGGATTCAGACATTGAAGTTGAGGATGACACCCCGAACACATTCCCTGACCTATCCCTGTGCCCACCTCCTGCCCCAGATGGAGGGGCAGCTACAGCCATACAATACAGTTATCCCTACTGCCCTGGAAAATGCATGCAAATACCCTGCTGTGCCAGTTTGGCCAAATTTGGAAGAAAATTATCTCCTGAAGGAAAAAGCAGGTTCCCACCACCCTTCCCCCTACCAGGTTCAGGGAAAAAAATTATTTTCCTCGGAGGAAAGTGAAAGAGATAAAAACTATTTATTTAACCAAACACACAGAAAAGGATAATAATGATAAATAATAAAATCTCTCACTGTGGAGAGAAACCTGGAAAGATTTCAGAGTCCTTCCCTAGGTATAGGTGTCAGTGTCCATATCCTCCTCCTCAGGGCAGTCGTGGGGCCCCTACTGGGGTCTGGGAAGAAAAGTCTCCTGGTGTGCTCTGATGTTGTGAAACTGTCCCAAAGAGAAGAAGAAAAGAGGAAAAAAATTACAAAAATCCCAGAAAAACTCTCTCTGAAGAAAAGAGTTGAAAGCTGGCTGCAAAACGAGCTTGCTTCCCCACCTCACTCCCGCCGAGCAGTCTCTCCACGTCCTTGAACAATATTGTTTTGAAAAACACTATTCCCTGAGTTATTCTTCCCTCTCTCAGGCTCAGTTTAAAGGCACAGAAAGGCACAGAATTGATTCCTAGAGCAGATGAGAGGGGATACACATATCATATCATAATGTCACCCCAGGACACCTGCCACAGGTCCCTGGCTGCTCATGAAGAGTCTGTAAAGCCAAATACAGCCACAGGGTGGAGAAAGAACTAAAACTGCACTCAGGGACCCAGCCTAGTCATACCTTCCCCTGGGAGCACAGCCCCCCGCCCTCGTGTAATACCCCAGGAACACTACTTCCAGGAGCTAGCCCCCATTTTGCTTTGTTAAAGAAGCCCCTGGAGGAGTTGCAAGATATATCTATATATGAGTTCAGGCTGTGAATGTGCAATGAATTAGACTGCTGCCTTTCTGCAGGCCTTAATTTCTGAAAGATTTTAATTTGCTTTATTTGGGGCTGCTGCAATAGCTTTTGTGAGTAACCTCCTATTTTAATTAAAGAAAGTAAACAGATATGTGGAAAAAGAAATATTAACTGGATCTGTTTCCTTCCCAGTCAAGACTGAATTCCAAAGCTTTAGTAGTGAGCCTGCCTCTGTACATTGCCTTGGTGCATATGGCCAGTGGCCATGGGACCATAAAAGCCCCTGACATTACACAAGGCTGATCAGAAGCCTGTGGTTTAGGCACACATTACTGTTCCACAGTGGGGCACAAATGCTGAGCACTGTGAAGGCATCTGTGTGCGCTGTGACCGTCTGCACCTGCCATGAAGCTAAGCAGGGTTAAGGTGTCCTGAGGCCCTGGTGGCCACAAGGATGAAGCCCATGAGGATGGAGCCATGGTGGGTGTCCATTTCCATTGCTCCCTTCTCCATGGAAGTACTCTTTACTGAAGGCAGAAAGGAGTGTGGATAGAGAAAGTGAGAGAGAATGAGCTGATTTCTACCTCCTAGATCAGAGGGATAATGCTATGCTGCTTCCTTGTTCTGTCTCTAATGGTCTGATCTGAGTAGATTAAGAACCAGCTGCTGCTTCAAGCTGTCTTTGACAAGAGCGTGGAGAATTCTAGGCAGCTGATGAAGTACCAACTCCATTAGCTCTGCAGCTGATGTGTTTTCATTCACTCCCAGCCAGTCTGAGCAAATATGGTGGGCAGCCGGGGCTGCTCAGTGGCCATGGGCGGCCACCATGGGTCAACAGCTATCTGGAGCACTGGATGCAGGAGATATTTGTCTTCATTTTGTCTCTCAATTGGTCTTAGTAAATCAGATGATCAATGAGCTGTTTCAGAAAAGGACTGAAATCCCAAAGTCCTGAGAGAGGGTGGTAAGAGGGATCTCTCTTTCTATTCCTCAAACTTGTTCAGTTGTTCTGCACCTGTGCTGCCTTGAATATCCTTCTGATGTTTACATCTTTACACAGAGGTTTCTCTGTCCCCTATAACACCCATGTGAAGTGTCTTTTCCCCCACTAATGTGATGCCAGATTATCTGTGGAGAGCAGAGAAAAAAAAAAAAAAAAGCATAATATTCTGAAATGCACCCTCACACATGAATGGAGTGGTCAATCATGCAGATGGGTTGACAGGGTGCAATGGCAGATGTAGTGAATCATTGTCTGGTGTGGCTCTTGGAGACCATGAAAACACGTGAGGGAAAAGCAGAGACCACATGAGCCACGGTAGATGGGAGTCCACGTAGAGGTTTCTCCTCTCTGCAAATACTTGTTCTCCTTCTCTAATGGCCTGGCTGACAGAGCTCACTGAGGCAGTGGCCAGCATGTTCCCAGGCCAAACTGATGTGCCTACTATACTGTGAGCTGTGTTGAACCTTCTGGCCAGTATGACATTTATTTTGTGTTAGCAGCCCTTCTTGAGCTGCTTCTGAGAGACACAGGGATGCATGGGGCCGATAATCCAGACAGAAACAACCCCAGCTGGCTGGCTCTGGCAGGCACACGTGGATTCCTGGCCCTGTCACCAAAGCCTGACCGGTACTGCCTTGCCTCAGATCTTGTGCAGCAAACTGTGCAATTGCCAAGGAGCCAAACTGCTTCCAGCAGCATGCTTGTCCTTTTCAGGGCTGCACGACCTGCAGCCAGCACTGCTCCCTGCCCTGCGTGGAGCTGACCCACACCGACTGCAGCAGTGTCTTCCTACTGCTGAGCCCCTGTTCCCAACAGCCAGGCCAGCAGGACAGGTACGGTCCTAGAAGATGGTGACCAAGTCATTGATGTCCTTTGGGTGCCAGATCACACAAAGCTCAGCTGTCAAGAAATATTCCTTTAAAAACATGTTTATTTTCCATTGACTAGAGGGAAAATGGGAATATACAGTATAAGCCTGAGCTAGGCACCATGAACACCCTTACTGAAGACCTCTAAGATTTCTTTTCTTCTTTTCACCTCCACTTACCAGCTGCCTAAAGGCAGAGCCAACCTCTGAATATTTGTGACTTTTTTCTCCAAGAGAACCTTCCTAAATATGGTAAAAATTCAAAGCACACTTTGTTCTGTTTTATAGAGAAGTTGCCTGAAGGATGTTTTCAAATGGAGAAATCACAAGCACATGTCTACTTGTTCTTCCACATACCAGGTGTACATCCACAGCTCAGCTTAAGGAAAACTCTATAATGTCAATTGATAAATGTATACATACATGCAACAAAAATGCTGCAGTGTTAAAAAGAACTGGAAACATTTTTTTCATTTATGTGGGATAAATCATGCCTTTGTATCAAAGCAACCCACTAATACATAGCTGATACCTAAATTAAAATATACTTTTTAAAATTAACTAACACATAGGGTAAAGAAAGCAGCTAAGAAGTATTAGGGAAAGCTATGGTAGAAAAACAAGAGGCTGGCAAATAGTGTTTTCACAGAGCCTAAGCAGACCTCCAATCCTCACATGTAAATATTTCGCAATATTATCTTATTTTGCACAACTACTGAATCAAAACAAAGAAATTGAAAATCAAGGCTCCTTTAAGATATATCAATGAACATAATCTCAGTTTTTAACTAGAATATGAAAGCACGATTAAGTAAGAGGGCATCAAAGTACAACACTGACAAGGATGTGATATTTCTGTTCTAAAATAATTTTGCACTTGTTTTCTCCCAACTGGCAGGTTTAATATGGCCAAAAAAGTTTTCTATATAGAAACTGTTCTTAAATTCAACAGGGAGAATTCTGCTCTGCCTTTTTATTATTTCTGATACTTTCTAGAGTTTCTTCTCCATTAAAAATAGAAACATTAAATACCACAAATCTTTGCAATGAGGTTGTCCCCAAAAAATTCTGTTCACATATTTTAATTTTATATTTATTATACCCAAAACACATATTAAGGCACTTTTTTTTCCCAGAATCACCTTTGTCAACACTCTTTTCTTCCCCATGTGCTTCCTCTGCAGTGTATTGTACTGTATTGAACAGAGATGTTTATCTGACAGTTTCATGGCTCTGCCACTTTCTCTGGGCTCTGCTCACTACCTCTGTCCTCTCAGAACACTCTCCTCAAGTATCGACACTGGTTATCATACACAGAAATGCTTGTATTGTAAATACTCTCTAATCCAAAATGTCCTTGGATTTTAGAGAGTGTATTTTCTGTCCTCTGTGTCAGACAGTCGTGTAAAGTGTGATTTAGTGATTTACACCATCTGTGGCACAGCCTTCACAGTACTCAGATGGTGCTTAATGACACCACTGCGGAGTAGCTCATAAAACTGGGCACATAAATGTTTTTATGATTATGGACTTGCATGGGCTCAATTCCATATATCTTCCTGAATTTAGGCATTTCTGCTGAATTAGCTTTTGATCATTTTTTGCCATTCTGCTGTGCACCTGCTATGAGGTCTGGGTTAAAAGCAGCTATGGCATCAAGCCATTTGTTTCTTCAGGGTTGCCACTCCCTGGATAAACATCACTTAACTGATGAGAACACTAAGAAAGAAATAAGTAAGACCTCCCTTGTTGTCCGGCTTAAAATTTGTTCTTTGTGTGAAGAAAGAGATCTTTCATGCATTAATTTTAGAACACACATGATTTAACTGAAAAGGATTCCTTTCAAACCACCTCAAGCTGTTATCCTGTCAGCAGGAAAACAAACATTCTACTAACTGAGCTGCCATGGTCTCTGAGAAGTCAATCTTTATGCCACCTTTTAATGTAGTGTTAGAAAAACATGACCTGTCAAGTGTGAGCAAGCCAAGCCATAGCAAAGAAATATCAGCTGGAAGGATTAAAATACTGAGGCATGAAGATGCTGAGATATGGATCCCATGAATTTGGCCTTGTAAGAGAAAAGTTTGGTAGTTTGGCAGAAGAGAGATTTGGGAATGGGGAGGAGAAAGAGTTACAGACTAGAGGATTGTCTTGGTGGGAGAAAGAAAAGAGGCTGAGGATGTCTTACTCTGCAATAGTAGGAGAGAGGGGACATGGGCACTGAAGTGAGAGGGATTTCAGAACTGAGCCTGAGGGTATTGCAAAATGGAAGACGGGAGCAGACATGACAGGAGTATTTATTAGACAAGCCTGATGACACTGATCGTTGTCAGTGCCCTCCCCATGCACACACAAGCACACTCCCAACACCTTCTTCCTGGGCAAACAGCTGCTGACAGTGCAAAGGGGCACATTAGGATGTGTTTGCAGTAGCAGATTAGCTGTCCTTCCTGTTGAGAAATAACTTCTCAGCCACAGCTGAAACTGGTTTATTCCAGAATGAATGTTTTCTGTGGAGTGGCTGCTGCACTGTGGAAGGCTGACATCCATGTGAGTCTATGGAAGCCTGATGCTGGTCAGCTGAAGACCCTCATGAGCCACCTGATCATCTTACTGTCAATTTAGTTTTGATTTCTGTCTAAATGTCTGTCTGTTGGTGCTGACAGAGCTTGTAGCAGGAGAAATCTTCATCTCTCTAGTGTTCAGTGAGAACCCTGTCTTTCCCATACATGCTAACCTAAACAATGTTACCGTTTTGTAAACTTCTTGCACCTGCAGGTAGTTTTTCTCAGATAGTGATGATGTTGGTTATAAAAACAACTCTCTGCTGTGTGCTGGGACTTGGGTCAGCCCCTCGGGGGGTGGCTGGCCCGAAGAACCAATTACTTTGAGACACTCAATATACTTTGCGAACTGCTTTATAAAAACCCTGGAAAAATCAGAAAAGTTTGGCTCATGTGCCGCTTCCTGGTAACTCGGATTCGTGTGGCTTTTTCTATGCATCCATCTTGCACAGTGACATCCCTCCATTCCTGCCTAGAGCCTTCTGAACAAGATTCATACTGAATTTGGACCAGTAATCTGCCTCACATTTTTTCAGCCCTCCCCTGCTGCTCATCTATCATCCCTGCTCAGATGTTTTGATGTGGATCTGGCAATATCACATCACACTTATTTTTGTTGTTCCTTCAGCTTCATTAATTTAACATCTTTCTGTGAGCTGCTTTTCTGAAAAAAACCCCAAACATTTTCAGTTAATATGTTAGAAGAGAAAGTTTTTTAAAATAACTCTCATTTTCGATAGAATAGCTGTGCCACATTTTCTTGGCCAAAAAGTGTTGACAGTAAAAAAAAGTATTAACAACTGTAGTTGAATAACTTTATTTAAAAATATGTGCATGTATAAAAACTCTTTTTAAAAAAATGCTTACATTCTACAGCCTATATGCATGTAGATAAGTAAGACCAAAGGTCCTTCAATAATGTTTTAAGTTCACTGCCTTGTCCTTTGGAAACGGACTGAGCAGAACTAACAAAGCAAATTACAGTTGAAGAATTGTTTAAAAAATCTGTTACTTCTCAGCTACAGCATCTCAGTTTAACTCTGTGTTTCTGTGAAGAAGCTTAACACCTGCCTGAGTCCAATGGAAATGCCAGCTGGATACAGGAGCAGTCACACAGTGAGCTAGTGGGAGATCAACAGTTTGATCACAGGAAAGGATACACACCTACCCTAGTCATAAGTAAGACTACAACTTCAGGCACCATCTCCACAACAGTGTTCAGGAAAAAGAAATGTAGAGAGAGATTTCGAGAACATTCTGGTAATCTTTGTGTACAAACATGGGGTTAGAAAAGAGATGCAATATTTTCATAGTATTTTCCTATGGGTTGCTGGTAAAACAGCTACTAGAATACTGCATCCAAACAGATAGAGATTCAAAATAGTTATAGAATA
Source organism: Rhipidura dahli (assembly GCA_013399225.1). Lineage (NCBI taxonomy): Eukaryota > Metazoa > Chordata > Aves > Passeriformes > Rhipiduridae > Rhipidura > Rhipidura dahli. Next base: position 545,026 of record VXAC01005035.1, on the reverse strand, counting down.
AAACAATAAAACTTTTTATAGATTGTTTAATCATCCTAAAAGTTTGTTCTATTTAAATGATTAAAGATTAAAGGCCCCTTGATCAAAATTTATAAATGCCGAATCTAGCTGTTGAAGGTATAATGAGATTCAGTGGCTGGAAGATGAAGCTAAACTAATTCAGACCATAAATAATGCTCTCATTAATTTTCTGTGTACATATTAACTCTTGAAATAATCTATCGAGGATTGTCCATCACTAAAAAGAATTAAATAAACACTGGTTTTTTTTTATTTGGTAGACATGCTTTAATTCAGTGACATCTATTGGACTTGAAGCAAATTAAATAATGGATGTACAGTGACCTGTGTCGCCCAGAGGACTGAAGTAAATAATTTAAAGCCTGTATTAATCACTGAGTTTTTTAATTTATCCAATGAAAATTACAATGGCATAGTTTGGTTAGGTGGGTAAACCCTTATGTCCTGATTCGTTTCTTCTAATCACAGTATTGAAATATCCTTTTCAGGAGATACTTCCTTCCTCCCACAGCCAGCAACAACTCTAAAATAGACCAGTGGGGCACATCCTGGCCTCCAGGTCACATTGCCACTTTTGTCAGCAAGCCTTCACAGAGGCCAGACTGGATCAGATAGGGACATTTTCACCAGCACTGTTATCCAAAGGGATTACAGAGAAGGTGACATTATTTGAGGTTGTAACTATACCCTGCTGAGAGATGTCCCATGACAGTTGCATCTTTTAAAATGCATTGCAGTGCAGCCTGCGAACAATGTGGTCATTTTTCAAGGAAATAGACGTCCAAGTGTGCTTCTCATTAAGCTACCAATCAGGCAATTCCACAGCCTCATCACTGCTCTGCCTTTTTATTTGGCTGGCAGTGATTCATTCACCTCCCTGGGACGATGTGGCAAATGACAGTAGTGTGCTCTCTGGGGGTTAGCATGCACTAGGTAGGTACTGTCACGTAGTGTGCTGTTAGCTGAAGGTGCATTTCAGCATGTCACCCAGACCAGCACAGGGACTGGTCTTTCACCTGTATTGATGATGATGGAGCAAGCAGCATAAAAGCTGGAGAAGATGGAGGAAGGGTTTGTGACCTAATTGCAGCCTTCCAGTACCCAAAAGGGGCTTGAAAGAAAGCTGGACAGGGACTTTTTATGAGGGCGTGTAGTGATAGGACAAGGGGAAATGGGCTTGAGCTGAAGGAGGGTGGGTTTAGATTAAATACTAGGAAGAAATTCTTTATTGAGAGGGTGGTGAGGCACTGGAACACGTTGTTCTGAGAAGTTGTGGATGTCCTACTGCTGAAAGTGTTCCAAGGCCAGGTTGGATGTGACTCTGAACAGCTTGGTTTAGCAAAGGGTGTCCCTGCCCATGGCAGGGGGGCTGGAACTAGATGATTTTTAAGGTTGCTTCCAGTATGATTTGATTCTATGATTTCACCTAATCCTTTTATTACAGTTTGTCATTTCTCTTTCTTTAGATATTTGCTAACACCTACTGGCCTCACATCTGACATGTACAGGCAATAAGAACTGTATATTCAGGGAGAAGGCTGTTACAACTTGCTGCTAGTTTTAGCCAAATTGTGCATTATTTTGAACTTGGAGTAAAGTTATTTTTTATTTATTTTGCCAGTTATAGCCATATAACATTTTTGCCTAACCTGAGGTCTGTGGTATACAGGTTTAGTCATGGATTTCTCTTTTGTAAAGCCCTTACATCACTTTTTCTACCATTAAGGGCTGGTGCTTTATGAATCTTTTGCATATGAAATTGGGCCAAATGGCAGTCACAGAAAGTCACCACCAGCTTTGAAGAACCAGACAATGGACACTCTTTCTCCAGCTCCAGGCTGTGCCAGCTAAAAGGTCATTACAGATCTCCTGCCAGACACTCTTGATCCATCCCAGCTGTTAGCTAAGCTGTTTGGTTCCTTACCTACCTGGAGCTTACTGTGACAGGTCAGAAAAGGGTTACTGTTCAAGGTAACCCAGCTTGTCTTGACAGGAGTATAAGCAGCTCAGGAGCAGATTAGAAGGGACAGTAAGCTGCAACATGAAGGGTGAGGGAGAGATGGTCAGCTGAAGACAACAGCTTCTGCTAGCACAGCCGTATCTTGCAGTGAACATGTGAAGCAGCCTTAGTTTTGCTTGATTTCTCATCTGTCTAAAATAAGGAGCACAACAGAAAGTAGGATTTTCCTGTGACAGCTTCTACTTATCCCAATCTCATATGCATACCTCCCCCTTAATGCTGGATTTTAATTTGCCCACTGAGCCCTCTAAAAGCTCCCTTCTTTGTTCTTATTCACTTCCCACTCACTTCTAAAGACAGTGGCTGTGATCATGTTGTGAATTCTGTTATGCAGCAGTACCAATTAGTACCTGAACTTATTCCTGACTGCCACTTCGGAAGAAGTTGGAGGTATTTTCTCATTTTCATTCTTCAGGTCACTTCTTGAAAAAGTTACCCTCTGCAATAGATAACGGGTTTGTAAGTCACAATAACACAAGTCACAAAAACTTAATTTAACAGATTGAATTCATGCATTTATTGCTATTGCCAATGTATTCACTTCTTTCATGCTGCTTCCAATTACCAGTTCCAGCTCTGTATTGAATACAAAATGGAGACTGGGGAATACATAACTAATCAAATGGGGCAAAATAAGTATGTATTTGGATCGTTATATTTGGGCTTCAGGCAAAGTTTGCGTTTTATTACTTCTTGCTGTTGCAATATAGTTTTAATGATCAGATTTCCTCAGAAACCTGTCATTCTGAAGTACTCAGTATTTTTTGTTTGTTTGTTTATCCTCTGCAGTAGTGGTAATGATTAATCCGATTCTCTTGGCATGAGTTTTAAATCCAGTCACTTCAGTAGAATGGAACTTTAACCTTAGCAAATGGAAATCTACTGCCTCGTCAGTGTAGAGTTCTTTTCTGTGTGCTGAAGGGCTAAATGTTCAGTAAACTCTCCTACAATGATTTCATGAGTGCACCTGCTCTCTGCTTGGTTGTCAGTTTGATTTCTGGTAATGTAGGTAAATTTAGATTTAATTCTATAAAGAAAAGTGAGCTACTCCTGCTAAAAGACCTTAAGGGAGGTTTCATTCTGTGCAGCTATTTCACCCTTTTCTGTGAAAAATATTCCCTGAGGGAAATTTTATTTCACAGAATATTCTGAGTTGGACAGGACTCACAAGGATCATCGAGTCCAACTCCCAAGTGAATGGCTCATACAGGGATTGAAGCCATGACCCTGCTATTATTAGCACCATGTTCTAACCAACTGAGCTAATAAGGAAACCTTTCATTACCTTAAGACCAAATCAGAAATAGAATTACTTGGCAGCTTAAATCTAGTTTCTGTTAATAGCCTATCCCTTGGAGGTGCTGGAACAGCAGAGATCCTGCACGTTTGACACTGTAAAAACTGTCTCATTTTAACAAAGGTGTTGACCCATTAACTGGCTTCTTTTGCCTTCAGTTTGTTCCCTTTTTTCATTAATTTGATTTTGAATGCTTATGTATAAGATGTGCCTGATGCATGGGAGTTTTGGTCTTTTCCAAATAACTGGCAAAAAACTAGGGACATTGTTTTCTATAGCTTGTGTAAGCAGGTACCACTTTTCTGTCAACTCACAAATACAGCAACTTCAGTACAAAGCTCAGTCCAGACGATCACCTTTATAGAAAAAAAAATTACTTTATATAAAAATTAAAGTGAAGACATTTACTATAACTCTTAACAGGGCTCTTCCTTTATTAACATAATTGATTGCAAAATGATGTATTGGAAGACATAAGAAGGCTGAGAATCAGTTAAATATTCGTAGAATGAGGATTCTTTTTTCAAGAACGAAAAAACCAGCTGACTTCACACTTAGAGAAGTTGTCAAGTTCTGTGGAAGTGAGAAGATAGTATCTAGTAAGAAGTTAATCATTACACCAAGGGCTGCTTTATTTAGGAGTCTATCAGTGTGAAGCTGTAAACTTATGCAGAATATATTCTAATTTTCCTTTCTCTGGATTTTCAAACACCTAAGCCTTCTGGAAAGGATGGAAGAATAACAAACACTCATCTGCAATACACTGTACGCAGGCAGTGAACAGACAAAACGTTGTGCTGGAAATGAATCATCATTTCCAAAGGAAGGAGGGTGGGTATATAACTGGAGCCCAGCTTAGCCTTCAGACCACTAAGAGCTGGTTCCTTCCATAGCCCACTGGTCACCAGCATTATCCTTTGAACTTGACGAAATATTTACACAGAGATTTAATAGATTACAACCTTGCTCCACAAAGACTTACCTGTGCTTTTCACTGTGAGGAATCCCACTGAAATATTGATAAAGTTGGGTGTCAACTTTTCTGAGAAAAAAGTTTGAAAAGCTTGTTCATGCTCCTGAGAGGCAATTACGAATCACAGAATCAAATTGTTTTGAGAGAAGCAAGGCAAAGGGAACTTATTTCCTGTGATTTTTCCATCAGAAATTTCTCTCATAACATGTTATTCCCACTGTTCTTCTGCCATCCTTAGAAATTTGCAGAATGAGCTGTCCATGTGCGTGAATCTGGTGATGTGGAGTTCGGGCTATCTCTGGTAATTGATGGACCTGTAGCCAAACAGGACAGAGAACTCTTGTTTTTTGGTGCAGCCTTTCTTTTCATGAGGTACTAACTGAGACTTCCTTTCTACTGATTTCTATGAAATTTTCAGATCATATTTACTTTGGATGAAACCAGCCAATTGGTTCAAAACATACTATAAGCATCTCCTGTGAGCTGATGTGCAAAGGGTTTAAGGGTTTAAGGATTTAATGATTACATAAAACCTTATTTCTTTATAATTCTATGATTTGTTAATTGTGTATCTTCCTTTAAATCTCCTTAAAATACTCTAAAGGCTACTATAATGGGTTATATCCCTAACCTGCTATGGTTTATTTCAGTGGGGTTTTGATTAAACTTGCAAGAAATAGGAGAGAATAACTTGGCAGAGAATTCTCTGACACATTTGTCTTCTTATCCTTGAAATATATTCTTTTCCCTCTACAGATATGACTTGTGAATGAAAGGCCTTAAGTCTTAACTTTCACATTAAACTATGTGATGAACCTACTGTAGTGTGCAGGAGTCTAGCAAAATAGTGAAAAGGCCGGTTTACTTTTTACCAGAAGTGAAAATTCAGGGAGAATGGAATACAAAGAAATGGGAAAAGCCCAAACAGAGCCTGACCACTAACTGGTATAAATCAATTGAGTGGTAATGTGCTGGATGATGTCTTCTGTTTCAGCACACCACACCAATGCAGTAAACAGCAGACTGATGAAAGCTCTAGGCACATTTAGCACTGACAGATTTGTGGCAGACATCAAATACTTGACTCCTGATCACGGCATATAAAGCTAGCTTTGAGGAGAAAGGAGGTATTAGGAAGACTTTGTAGCACCACAGACTTAGTCAAATGAAAATCTATAGTAAGGATTAAAAGAGACCATACAACTCCTGCTTACTAACTTTAATATGCGTAGAGTTTATTTTTAGAAATTCATGAAGTAAATGGTAAGAATCTTCTTATTTTAAATAAATTTAAATAGACTAAATTAAAAAAAAAAAAAATCCATCTTTTGCAGGTCTAGAGTAACCTGCCATAAGAGCAGCTTGTTCACAGCTGTTGTTTTAAACATACATTTATGTTTAAAACCTATACCTATACCTAGCTATACCTAGCTATACCTAGCAAAATGTTGTAGCAAAAATAATTTTCCTTTACATTTCTAATATTAATTGTTGCTTAATACTCTTGTAATTGTTGCACAGTGCTGCAATTTGTGAAATAACTGAATGGTTCCACTTGGATCAGGCTGAAAACAAGGAAATAATTTGTCACCTTCCATCTTCTTTACTTCTTATGGGCTGCTTATTCCAAGCAGCCATTTATGTTGTTGAGAATCTTCTTACTTAGATGCATTTGCTGTCATTTTGCTGAAATCCCCAAAAGTAAACTTGTCAGATTACTGACTGAGGCCACAGAAGTGTTCCTCATTTCTGCCCACCGTTGTCACACAGTAATTGTAAGGTCCTCAACTTCACCTTGGATAATTTTCGCAGTAACTGCTTGTAGCTGTCTACAGGTACAACTGAAAAATGGTCTGAAGTGATACCTGGGATCAAAGCCTTGCTAGAGACCAATTGTAAGCCAGTCACTGGCTGCTCTAATTCGACAAACATCATTTTACCTGCTGGTAAAGCCCCTAGTTTCTATTCAGGTGAGACGACCTGAAGCTAAATAAAACCCTAGAATGATAAGCATGTATTCCAGTAGACTTCACAGTATTTTCCTTTGATTCCTGAAGAGGCACTGGAGTTAACTGTGTGAGAAATGGGAAGGAAGAACTAGACATTCTGGGTCAACCTGAAACACCAGTTAACATCAACCTTCATGACTACAGCTGTGAGGCAAGAGCCTAAATACTAAGGCAGAATAACTTGTTCCAGTAAACATTGTTAAGACATGTTGTTTGGTGAGGGAGGAATAAAAAGGTTCAACTGCAAACCCAAGATCTTATCATCACCTCATGCTGCATACCTGAAGCCAGCCAGAAGCAACTGAGGAACTTATGTCGGTACTATTCTTACTTATCATTCTTGAGGGATAAAAGAAGGTGTTAGTGCCACCAGTGATACTGGGCAGTAGAAGGTGAAGATCCTCAGAGAGGACCATAAAGAGGCATTGACTAGACAGAGGTTGTGAAAAGAGAGAGAAAAAAAAATTATTAAATATATTTAAGCAATGACTCAACAGACATATTTATGGTGCAAGGAATATAAAGACAAGCTTGCAAAATGGAAAGAGACTAAGAAGTCTGTGGAGTGAGGTGTGAATTTAAGGAGACAAGAGGTGAAGCTGCAATTACTTATTAATTGCAGATTAACTGTAAAGCCAGCAAAAGAGAGAATTTGAGATTTAGATAAATTCATGAGACAAATGTTTGGACCAAGCAGGGAAGACCTTGAGAGTGTCATGTATCAAAATAGAAATAAATTAGGATTAGAAAAAAAAAATTATAGGGTATCTTGCCTTAAATGGAATTAAAAGAATGAGAAGAGAAGAAATAGTTAAGGAATAATTGCCCAAAAGCTGTACTTGGTGAGGTCCAATTAAGCAGTGGACAAGGAATGGCCAGATGTCACAGGGTCAGCATAGGAATGAGTAATATCCTGAACTATGACATGTAACAGAGCTTTTTGAGTGGAACTGAGATATCCAACACTACTCGGTGTTACTACTCAACAGTGGTTGTATACCTCCAGCATTTTCATGGAATGTTCACAAACAGAAATGAGGGATAGCTTTGAGAGGGACCACGTAAAGAATCTCCAGTTTTCCTATATTACTTCATTATTTGGAAAGATTCAAGCAGGCAGAAACAGACAGTTTCATTGTTGTGATCTTCCCCACAACTGGTAGTTCAAAGTGTGAATGCTAATCAAATCTGAATTGTTAAAAATTTTGAGAATATCAAGTGTTTCAAGGCAACTATTTTCACTATCAGTTCTGATGCATAAGGAGTTGATTAATCTATTTAAAACTGACTATAAGTGAAATACAAAAAGAGTTTGTAGAAACTAGTGCTGATCTGCCAGTAATGCAGAAAGCATAACTGTCTGGGTAGATGAATATGTTATGCAATGTAAAGACATTCTGACTCCATGGCACACATGAAAGCCTTGTAACATAGGTTATCTAAAAGAAGTCAAGTATACTTCCTACTAGCTGAGAGCAAAAAGGCCTTAAACAAGCATATTCAAAGTGCTCATTTTAACAATTGTGTTTTGCATCTAGGAATACTGCATAAGTACTTGTTGGACAAGAATCAGAAGAACTTTGAGAGTGTGTGTAAAGCATTGAAAAAAATCAAGATTACACATTTGGTATTGCCACAGTGTTCCTTGAGGCGGGCATGCAGTAAGCCTCCCACAGATTTAAACCATAGCTCTCACAATTAATAGTAAAGCTCTCATAGTTTTGAACACAGACTGTAGATTATGAAGTGGAGAAAGTGTAAATTTCAGTTTAAAAAGAGAATTCAAGAAGCTTGTCGCTGAAAAGAAAAGATTTTGTGACAGGTCAACACATGTTGTGCATATATGTATAGATCAACATCTGTAAATGTGCAAGCTTTTCTGAAACTTTGGGAGCAGAGGACTAAAACTTTTTGAGAAGTCAGCGAGGTCTTGGCTTTTAAATTAACAGTAGATTTTTTTTATCCTCTATTAGGAAGATTACCAGTTCAGGTTTTATTTATGATCATATGACTTAGTGCAACATACACTGACTACAAGTGTTTGGTACTCTGGAATTAAAAAATGAATGAAAATAACCTTAGGCAGTAACTTGAGTTCCTTCATATGCTACTTAGAGGATGACAAATAGCTATAAAATGATCAGAGGATAGCCTCATCAGGCAGGATTTCTTCCAAACCCCATCCCTTTTCTTCTGCCACAGATAACTTCTGGCCCTATGACACCATGTCTCCTGCAGAGAGAAAAATCCCCTCTGTTACCACTGCAAAAGGCAGGATTCAGGGTGGCTTACTGTGGACTTCTCTACCACTACATGTCCAAGGCAAATGTTTACAGAACAAACAGTTGTCTGCAATGGATGGATGAATTTGATAATAGGTTTGAAACTCTTTTCTCAACTTGGTCCTAAAACACATAACTCACTGTCAATGGCAATGGAAGCACAGGTTGGCCATAATCTGTGTTCCCCCCACATTCACATAAAATCCTGTTTACTGTAGCTGTCCTGCAGTCTCTGCACAAACAGCATGCACTGAAGGTGTTACTGGTTGGCCTTGTGTCCTCCATACTCAGCTCCTAAGCCTGCCTTTTGTGTGCTCTTACACCACTGAGAGGGGGCTAGTCTGCCTCTGGAAGCAGAGGGAGCAGGAAAAGGACTTGGGATTATGGCACTTTGATTTGGGAAATAATGAAAACAGAAGTGTTAAAACTAAAGACATTTTTAACTATTATTAGGTATCCGTGTATTTGTAAATAAAACAGAGGAGCTACTGATTTGTTACCACATTTAATTATTATTATGATACCTGGGAGAAGTTTCACCTGAACTAACCAGTATGTGTCTAAAGGGTTCCTGGGAATTGGGCATGGGTGCATTTGAAGCAGGAGTATGGTCAAAATTACTTTCTGAAGCCAACATTTATATACATGTTTTGGGAGTAGTGTACACCAAAAGAATTATCAATTCACAGCAGGGATGCAACCACTTGTTACAAAGTAAAGGCAGCCCCCACATGGTGGTGGATGTATAAATGTAGACATGGAGGCAAAACCCCATAGATATTGTAAAGTGAAAAAAGATTCAGTTCTTGACTTCAGGCAAGCACTATCAAATCAGTATGGAGAGGCTTTTAGCTGCAAGGAGCGAGTGGATCATCCACATTGCAGGCAGGGATCCCTGACAGGATGTACTCCTTGCTCTTCCAGCCATGAGATTCTGAAGATGCTGAGAAAGTCTTCCAAAACTGAGACAGTGTACATAGGAAATTTATCTTTGGACAGGGCATGCTGTATTACCCAGACAGAATGTCTGTAAAAGGGAGAACTCAGTATGACATAATGTGAAGATGAGCCTCACTGCAGGAAGAACTGCTTCGAAATACCTGAAGTGATCATAATGAAGCACCTATAAAAAAGCTGTCACTAAGTATGGTTGTAGTATCAGTAGTTGATTCAGACAGTAACACTGAACTATTTCAACATGGCTATGGCTGCCAGTAACTGAAAAAGGTGATATTGCTTTGAGAAGGCAAGGAAGGCAGCAAAGACAAAGAAAGTTCAAGAAAGATGACAGCCTATGATTTTGCTTTTGACATAACTGTCACAGTTCTTCATATGTAAGTAAAAAAGTCTCCTTCCTCAAGATATGACAACCTAAAGGAATTATTTAAAGGCAGTTATGGGAAAGAATAAATTTGGGGAAAGCTAAAACACATGCCCTTGGTACATAAGCCCCATCATATTGCTTGAGAGAGCAACTTCTTCCAACTTCTTCCCACCTTTTGCTTGATCAGCTTTATCATCCTCTACAGGTTTCCCAGGACAGCTCTGGCACCTGCTAGGGAACAGAGTTTGATAAATGAATATCCACCATCACTTAGGAAGTACTTTTCAAGTGAGAAGCCCTTCAGATTTTTTACTTCACGTCTCTCAGGCCCTGAGGTCCTTTTTCCCTCTTCAGTGTAAGTAAAGGGCTCTAACCATATCCCAAAGCTTTTGCAACAAATTTACTCTCCCTTTTGTGCAAAACTGTCTCCTGCCTACGAGACAAATTTGCCAGAGCATGTCATTAGGACCTCTGTCACTCGATCGTGCTTGCTGTATGAAATCAGTGTTTTGGCTGAAATGTCTTGCCCTGCATTTACTGCTGAGCCTGGTCCTCCTGAGGTTGCTGGTAGGGAAGTGGCGGGTGTGCTCTGCCTGTGCCTCACCTCAGTGGCACGCAGGTAGTGTCTGGGTGTGTGGCCACCGAGCCCTGCTGTCCCTTTGGGCTGTCTGCAGAGGAGCTCAGAGCGAAGGTGCCTCACACCCAGCACATTAAAAGAAGCCACAAAAAGCGGGTTTTGTCTCCAGACTTCCCCAACAAACAGGTGTCGCTGGCTGCCTGGACGCAAACTACTGGGGTGGCTTACAAACAGATCTTCCTTTCACAGAACTCAGGGGTCTGCTGCAGACACTGGTATGACATTAGCAATTAAAAGCAAATGCACGAACCCCCTGCTGCCCAGTTTTCCTGCTATGGTGTCAGGAGCCAGTTTTCCACAGGGAATGGCAGCACTTCCCTCCCCCCATCTGGAAACCAAGAACGTGTCAGACAAACGATGCAGATTTCCCAGCTCTGGTCTCTCATCGTAAGGAGACCCAGTTTAGGATTTCAGCTGTTATAGGCTGATCTGACACGTGAGAGAAGTTGTGGCTTGATTTTATTTTTCTTTTTTGGTCATTTTTTTGAGGAATCACCTGGTCTGTTGTGGGACTGAGTTTTTCCCTGGCAAAATTCAGAGTCTCTGCCAGTCACCCCTGTTGAAGACAAAGCACACCGCGGGTGCGGGACTGTCACACAGCCGAGGAAGCCTCCCGGCGTAGTTTCAGCGACCTCGGGAAATTCAGCCTGAGTCACTGGGATGACAGCATCAATTGTCACAAGTATGAAGAGAATCATGTAGCAGAACACCGTGACATCCATTTAATAATTTGCTGTCTTTAATGAAACTGGACAATTATAGGTAAATGTACAGGGTGTGGAGCCACCGATATTTCTTTTTTACTATCATTCTTGCTGAGCAGGCGTCTATCAGGTGTTAACCTTTCGGTGCCGGCGACGTTCAGCAGCGCTCTCGGGCAGAGAAAGACGCTTTGTAAACAAGGCTCCCCCTGCCCGAGTGGCACAGCCACGCCTCCCTCCCCCCATCCCGCAGCGCCCGGTGGTTGGCGCCGACGGTGGCGCATGCGCGTAGGGCGCCCGGCTGTGCGGGCGGTGCTGTGGGGCCGGCGGGTCGAGCTGGGTCGCGGCCTCCCCGGGCGGGTTGGTCCGGGCCGGGCCGGGCTGGGCGCTCCCGGGGGACCGCCAAGGGCCGTCCCGGCATTGCGGGCAGCGCTGTGGGTGAGGAGCGGGGTTTGTACGTCGGGGCCGGTCCCCAGGTTGCGTGAGGGGCTCGGCGGCCCAGGGGGCGGGGGAGGGTTACGAGGGGTGTCGGTGCCGTGTCTGTCCGGGGACAGTGGAGTTGTCGCGGCCCTACTGGAGCCAGGGCTTGCGGTAGTGCGTCGTGCTCTTCAGGGCCTGGTCGTGCCGTGCGATTGGTATGGTTTGCCCTGGTTTTCCCCAGGGAGATGCGGGCGGGGGAGCTGCTGGGACTTGGAGTCGGTCTTGTCAAGCGTGAGGCCGTGGGGTGGGCGAAGGGCCATTAGGGCTTCCAGCCCATCTCCGTGCTTGGAGCGGCGCATCTGCGAGCAAAGGGCAGGGCGAGTAGGTGCTCCACAGGATGCACCACGGGGAGTGGTGGTGGCATTTGCTGCCTGCTGGAGCAAGGCGAGAGCTTCTCACCGTGCGCTCAGCCCTCGGTGGTCTTCGTGGTTTTTTCACTTGAATTCACCAGACTCCCAAACGCAGTGGTGTTAAGTACTTACAGGCTGCGGCGGGTGTGGTGGTCATGCTCATATCACCTATATGGCTCATAAAACGAGCTGTAGTTCAAATATTTCCATATTACTTGACTTTACCCTCCCCACACGACTTTGTTTTTGAACTACAGTGTGTTCAGGAAGTTTCAGACAACTTGAGGCACCTAATGCTGGGCTGTTCAGCTAATTACCCTGATGTTGCTAATAATGTGTAATAATGTTGCTTGTTTGCATTCCATACTCTTTTTCCATTTTTTAATATGTTTTTTGTTGAAAAGTAGCTTAATGTTCAAAAACTGATGGCAGAGTCTTGTTTTGAGCCAGGATCATTACAGCCCTGTTTTGGTGTAAGTGGTCCCACTTCCTGCATTAGTTTTCTGTAGTTTTATGTCCTGGATCTGTATTTGAGATTCTGAATTGCACCCAAAGCTGTAGCAAATGGTAGAAAATCAGTGCAGGAAAAGCAGGGGAATAGGACAGTAAACTGTGCGATGCTGTTGAAATAAAAGTTTCATAAGTAACAAAACAGGATTTGCTTCTTGTATGTTCTCTTCCTCTTTCTTGCCTTCCTACTTGACCCTCTTCTTCTTTTGCTTCAGTGCATTACTTTGTACTAGTAGGGACTTTGTAGTTAATCTTAAATGTGTTGCTTAAGTTTTTTTTGTCCATCTACCTGTCTTTGGGATGACTGTGCCTAATGGCAGCAGGACCAAAGTCATAACTGCAGTGGATGTGAGCATTCTATAGTTTAGAATAGAATCTATATATATGGATGTACTTAAAAATTCATTATATTTTTTCTTCTTGTTCCAGATGGAGAAGAAGAGTTCATGCTTACTGATTTGCATAATAGCAGAGGCTAAATAGGCATGAAGGAAGCTATAGTGGGGACGAGAAGTGTCAAAAGAGAAGAAATGAATCCTATAAATGATGATCCAGTGTTTGGGACCATTTTTGACTGGGACTATCTCTTATGGGAAGTTCGTTTGACATTTTTAGCTGCTGGTTTTTTAATCTACTTGGGAGTATTTCTTCTGTCTCACTGGTTGTCTTCTTGGAGAAGTACCACTTACCGTGCCTTATATGCAAAGGAGAAGGTGTTTTGGAATATGGCAGTCACACGTGGTGTGTTTGGACTTCAGAGTTGTGTTGCAGGGTTATGGGCTTTGCTCATAGATCCTGTTTTTCATGCTGACAAAGTCTATTCACAGCAAAAGTGGAGCTGGTTTAACTGTTTAATAGCGGCTGGATTTTTCTTGCTAGAAAATGTAGCAGTTCATGTGTCAAACGTTATTTTTAGAACATTTGATGTTTTCTTGGTAGTTCATCATTTGCTTGCTTTTGGTGGCTTGGCTGGGTTAGTAATCAATGTGAAATCTGGACATTATCTGCCTTTGATGGGAATGTTGCTGGAGATGAGTACTCCCTCAACGTGCATTTCCTGGATGCTTCTGAAGGTAAGACTGTGATAGTTTTCAGATTATGTTTTTAGCAGTTTCCATGCATTTCACTTGTCCATAAATAATTCTGTGTGGTTTGTTGGGATAGTTTTTCATCAAAACTGCATTTATCCAACTGATATCTGTGTTGTTGTCATACCTGCTTTTGTCATGATGGCACTTCTGCAGGCCTCCATGTAGGTTTCTCTGTGGTGCTGTGTGCATGTGCACAGTGGGATGTATAGATCCATACCAAGTTTGGGGTGCCATATACATGTGGAATAGTATTGCACTACGAGGAAAAAATGCCTGAATGTGTGTGTATATGAAAGTTGGATAGTTAGTTCTAAAGATTCCTCAGTTCCTTATCTCGAAGTAATAATCTCACTTCTGCATACTTTGTGTTCTTGTTTTTCTAGGCTGGCCATGCTAATACCTTTTTCTGGAAGGCAAACCAGTGGGTGATGATCCATCTGTTTCACTGCCGCATGATTCTTACCTACCACATGTGGTGGGTGTGTATTTCCAATTGGAATTCTGTCGTAGAAAATCTAGGACTTCTTCACTTCATTGTTTTATTCTCGGGATTATTTGCTGTTACACTAATACTTAACCCATACTGGACATACAAAAAAACTCAGCAACTCCACAGCCCAACTGACTGGAACTTTGAAAATAAAGCAATGGAAAATGGGAAATTAAATGGTGAGACACATCAAAAAAAGGGGATATAGCACTGAAACAGCAGTGTCCCAGCAGAGTAATGGAAGAATACAATGCGAAGTCATTCTTTGCACATGAACTAGAAGATTTTGCAAGAAGCTCATTGACACAGTGACTCCTTTCTGGTAGCATTCTGTATGCATCACATATGTTGAAAAGTGTTATTTGTGCTTCTTATGTGCATACATATAAGAACTTCAAACCTCGTTACAAATTACAGCAACAATTTGTCAGGTTGGACAGTATTTCATAATTTAGTAGTGATGTGCTCCCTAATGGCATCTTTTTTCCTAATGCTTCAAAATGGCTTTGCAGTTAAGTCATCTATAAAGCTCAGCTTGAATCAAGTTTAGCTGGAATCCTATTTCACATATGGTGGAGATGCTGATACTGAAAATTATGTTAAATTGTTTATTAAGATCAATTATGATCCAAGTTAGGTATGCATGGGTACCTGATTCCTGTGTGCCAGTGAATCATTCCAAGTGGCAGAACTGGTCAGTGGTAGAATGCAGTCATGGCCTGAGTTTGGGTTTTGTTGTTGGTTGGTTTGTGGGTTTGGGGGGGTTTTGGGTATTTGTTTTTTCTTTTTCTTTTCCTTTTAAGTGCACTGAAGGAACAGGAAAGTAATTGTTTGAATGTTTGCTGTCAAAGTTGTAGTTTTCACGTTGCCCTCAGTATGGGAGGAATTCATACCCATCAAAACCATACATGTGGAGATCCATGCATTTGTGATATGAATGGTCTAGTAGGTAATCATAGTGGTCCCTTCTGGACTTGAAATCAATGAAATACAAGTGGCAACACCAGAAGGTGACTCTGTATCATCCATGAAAAAAATGCTGCTTGATTAGTAAAATTATTTTGTTTGTAGGTCCCACATGAGGGATCATGCAGTTAGTTCCTCTAGTGCTTCTGTTATGGTTCCTCTTATTTTTTGGAATGCACTTAATTTTAGATGTTTTCAGAATCTGAGATGACTCCTCTATGGAGGAAAGCCTGTCTCACCTCCTGTAGGAGTTTGGTTGTTTTAATATTTTTATTAAACTTTAAAGAAAATACCAAGCGACACTAACAATCCTTTGCACTTTATCTGCCACATCACAAAAATCTTTCCTTGACCTGAGAAACTGGGCTGCTCTTTAGATAGGGACTTCAGATGGGCAAAATGTTGGGAACGGGATGGAAGGATAACAGATCCCGATAGAAGAGGGTGACGCCTAGTGGCAGGAGAATGACAGGTGTTAATTTTGGTGCACGGAACTAATGAGATTAAAAAAAAAAAAGGTTAATTGGAACTCTCTGTGACATGACTGCTACACAGATTTATTTCCCAAAGCATTAAGACAGGGTGAGCCCAAGCTGTGAAGAATTCATGATCAAGCCATGGATTAGAGACTTTGTGGACTGATCTGTGGTGGAGCATATTGTTTTAAATGTGTGAGGGAAGTGCTCTTTGGTGTAAACGGCCCCATTTTATTAATTTTTGGTGGGAATGTCTTTGATTTGTTCTGAGTGAAGGGAGTGATCAGGTTGCTGTGTTCCCTAATTTACTGTGTGTGAGCACAAAGTTGAATTGCTGCTCTGTGAGGGAGAGGAAACTTCTTACTTTAGGTCACAAATATATAGCCAGATCTTGTTGATAATGATGAAGGGGTGAATATTTGAAATTGCCTATTCAAAACCAGGATGAGAGGGTCACAGTAATTTTACATAGCAACCCTGTCTGTTATTGTGCTGATATTTTATAGATAAAATCTAAATCTACCTTCTTGTTTCTAAACTGGGCAGAATGAAGTTTCAGTGTTGCTTGTCTGGGCACCATCCTATAATAAAAAGGGTTCTTAAAAGCTTGAAATGATGTACCTGTCCTGAGGAGTTGTTTGTGGGAGAGTAATGTTAAAAGTACTTTGGAAAAAACCTGAAGGTTGAATTCCTTGGCAATGGAACCGAAAAATATAATCTGAATGCATATCTTGCAGAATCCAAACCTCATTTGCAGGAGTTCCAGGGAGAAAGACGGAGAGTAAGTCATCAGGTATCAGAATAATGGTGTACTCTCTGAAGCTTAAAGCTTGAATGTTTGGATTCAATAAAACAAGGTACTAATTGTTAAAATCTCATCTGCAGAATTCTGAAGAATCCTAACAGAAAATGGAAGCATCAGAAAAAGTTTGGGATGAGCGTGTAATTCTTAGAGTGTCTCACTTAAGAATGTGAAGTTCCTATGTGCTAAAATAAAGGAATATGGAGGGTGGGGGTTAGTAGTGAATTGAGTCTGAAAAAAGACAGGTGAGATTTATGTCATAGCACCAGATGTCTAAAGTTTAATATTTTATACTGTTAATTTGTATAACTTGATTAAATGAATTTTAAGTCTTTAATTAAAATTAAATTTTTAGCATCATAATGCAGTCTTCTTAGTTTGCTTCCTAGTGTGAGTTTTTTCGCAAAAAGACTGTTGTTAGGCTTTGCGTGTCTTAACTACATAATGAATAATACTTTAGAGCCCCTGTTAACTTAAACACTGGTAGACCTGCTAGAACAAGAAAGCTATGCAATAAAGCAAATAACGACACTTATTTTATTTCTGTTGGTTTGAGATTACTTTACAGTCCAGATAGAATTACAATAAAAATACAGACAACCATTCTTCTTCATTTTGGTGGCTTAATGTTGGAGTTACCAGTCCTGTTACACAGAGCCTCTTTCTTTATACTTGAGCATAAAAGGACCTTTTATAAGGGTATGTAGTGATAGGACAAGGGCTTTAGTTTAGGCTTTAAATGAAGAGAGGAGAGTTAGATTATATTAGGAAGAAATAGTTCTGTATGAGGATGGTGAAGCATTGGGACAGGTTGCCCAGAGAAGTTGTGGATGCCCCATCCCTGGAAGTGTTCAAGGCGAGATTGGATGGGGCTTTGAACAACAGTGTAGTGGAAGATGTTCCTGCCTACAGCAGAAGGGTTGGAACTAGATGATCTGGAAGGTCTCTTCCAATCCAAAACTTATGTGATTGATTCTTCACTGTCTATTGACTGCTCCCTCTAGGAGGATTTCCTGGTTTATTATTGTGGATGACTGTCACATTGCTCTGAAACAAGTTCGAAAAAGTTCTTGAATGGAGGGTTTTGGTGTCTGTTTACTCTTATAACTAAGTGCTGCTTTTCACCCCAAAGGCAGAGTAGCCATAGCTTGTTTGTAAATTTTGTTGAAGTGAAACTAATCCCAATCCTGCTGGGCCTTCTTATATATATACAGCCTCATCCACAATCCCATTTAGAAAAATTCAGTCATTTTCAGTAGTGGCTGGATTGGGTCACAGGGTGTGCTGCTATGGATTTGGAAAACTCTTGCATAACGTGATATTGAGTGAATTATTTGTTTGCCAAGGTGACTGCTAGGGACTTGGTTCTGCTTTGTTGTTGAACAAGCTTATTTGAAGGAATGGTGTTTGTGTCACCTTTCTGGCTGAAGCTTTTTTTTTTTTTTAAAAAAAAAAACCCCGAACAACAAAACCACAAACCAGCAAACTGTCTTGGGGCTGATGGCGTTCAGTTTTGCTTTGTTTTGGGTTTTTTTTTTAAAGACAAATGTCTTATCTGAGGCACCTTGTCCAGGCATCTGGGTCTTACTATCTTCATACAACATTCCTAAGTCACAGTTTGTGTTTTCTTCCATTTCTGTCCTATGTTTCTTTTTCCAAAACTTGTCATCGTTTTCCCCCATGAACCCACCAATTTTTCTCTTAATATTTATTTCTACTTGCAGTACTGGTCATGATCTTGGAAGAGTCACATTACCACTGCAATATTTTTGTCTGGTAGTTTTCAGTATAGCCTGTCAGGCCCATCTTCCACTAAATACCCATGTCCAAATCTTTCAGAGTTTTTTTATGTTTTCCTGATAACATAGATTAAATACTGATGTGATGTACAGTATAAGAAACCTTCTTTAACCTCAGGGAGACTCCCCCTTAAAGTGAATTTAAAAGCGTTAAGCAAACTCAAGTCTGCTCTTGTACAATGTAATGTTTGTTGAAAAGCATCTTTATGCTGTACATAAATAAAAGTATTTTATTGAATAGCTGTCTATTGTGAGTTTCATTTACTGATGGAAATAATGTCTATTGTTTTTTACTTGCTGTTTGTAGCTTAAACAGTTTTTGCAGTGCATGCATTAAAAAAAATGGTTTTATTTTGAAATGTTAGACTTGACAAAGGTAATGTCATATTCATGGAAATAGCTATAAAAATCTTATAAACCAACATCCCTTCACCAGCATTTAAGGTATTATTCCCACAAGCATATTTAGTATACTAGAAGCTGTGCTGTATGTAAATATGTATTAGAAACAGTTAAAAAAACATCTCTTGGGAATAACCCTTTGGGCTTGTATATTTGAAGTATGTGGTCTGTTTTTGCATTGGGCTCTAATTGTGAAGACACTTCATTTGGTACCACAGGAGGCTTAATGGTTTAGTATAAGTGACCTTAAATAAACAACAAAAACCTGTCCCATTGCAAAATAGTAAAATACAGTTCTAAGCATTTCTTTCGTGATGCTTTGTAGGAATTAATTCCTGATGCTTTTTAGATTAGTGAGGTAAAGGAACACAGCATCATTACTGGCATTTTAATTAATCTTACAAGAATGCACAGTGCAAGCAACTGGTTGGCTGCCTCTGCAGTGAAGCCCCCGAGATTAACTGAAGCAGAAGCAAGACATTCATGTGTACTAACTGAAATGTGTGTGGGTGCAGACTGGGGTGAGAAGAACAATGTATAATAGTGTTTGTATGAGTAAAGTCTTTTTTTGTAAATGAGCTGTAAAATGAATGTTATTAAATGTTACTGTTTCCTGTTCAAGTGTTTTCAGTGAATAGGTAAATATATTTACTATAGTTTTAAACATATTTTCAGAAAAAGACTGTAGCACACTTGTGCCGACAATGTTATACAGCAATTACAGTCTTTTGATGTTGTGTTATTGCACTGGTACTTAAATTGGAACAAAAAAATGCAAGCAGTGGTCATTAATGAAGTAAACTATGCCTATTGTAGTTGTCAGCCCCCAGATAGATTTCCAGTGTTGGAAGAGACATTTTGTGCTCTGGACCTGATTGACTAATTAGCATGTTCTGCTAGTGGTGGTGTCACAGAGCAGGATTAAGTATTTTGCAGCACACTGTGCCTTCCTGTTTTCTCTAATTTGAATGTCAGTGAGTGGGGTGGAATGATGATGATACAGCGAACCTGCAAGGCCATAGCACTCCTTGTTCATAGTTAAGATGTCAGACAGGCCAAGCTTGAAAGGAGTGGGGCCGGCTCGCCTGTCCACAAGTAAGAAAGCAAGGAATTTGGCTATGCCATTGCTTCCTGCTGCTGTGTGTAAGTTCAGAGTCCCAGCCAGGGTCACTTCTGAGTCCTTAGGAATATGACCTGAGCAGAGAGAGTGGAAATTTAATACTAGCTTTGTCAGATGCATTACTTCTGGTCTGAAATTTTTATTTCCTCATATGATGGTAGCTGCCTCTGCTCCTTCGACACCTTGGCTCATGTTAGCGTGCTGTATAAGCTGACAGTGTTTTCACCACTATGTCTTCTGACACTGTAAAGAATTATGAGGTTTTATTATGGATAATTGATTCTGGCAGCTCCAGGTACTTGCTTGGATTTATATATTGTTATATAAATCTGCAACTTCCTTCTCCTTCCTTCCTTCCTTCTTGCCTTGCTGCTTCTGCTGCTAAAAGTAGTTTACTGGGTGAACACTGCATTTTGTTAACGAAGCTGTGCTCAGCCAAGTTTAAGTATGGGCCTTGCACCAAGCAGAGGACAAAATATACCTGAGAAAGGACTAACTTTGTAGAAGGTAGAGAGTTGACTTTCCTATGTTTCTGGACCTTGCAGTTCTGCTGTCAGGATCTTCTAAGTGTAAATCAAGGTGATAGCAATGATACCTTGAAAAACAGAGCCATGCAGACAAACTACAGAAGTATATAGAGTATTTTTACATGGAGGTATGCATAGAGTAGGGATAGAGCATTTAACAAGAGCTTGCTCATCTTGTTTTGTGTGTCATATTTACAGGAAGAAAGTGTATCCTGGAAAGCAGCAGTAGCCTTCCTAAGGTGCCATTAAGAATTAAACATGAATAAAAACCTAGGAGGCTTTGGGATGAGGTAGATGGAACTGCTTGTCACATTGTATACTGCTGACCAGGTTGTGGTTGGATATTGAATCTGTAGTTTTTCTGATGCTTGAGCTCTTCCTTTTTCCTCAGCGTCATATTGAGTGACACTGGTTGAGGCTAAGTTTGAGAAACTTTTTTTAGGACATCAAAATTACTAAGCAATATATTGCCTAAGGCTAAAAGAGTCTAATGTCTGTTCTAATTTAAAGTAATTTATTCTTGTATCATCATTGCCTTTTTATCTTACATAATTATTATTTTCCCCTGGAGACTCTTTTGCATATTCATGAGTACAAATCAGTCTGCTCTTTTGTTTTCCTAGCCATCCTAATACTCTTTGTTTGTCAGTTTTCCCACTTGAATTCCTTTTTATTACATGTTGGCAGCTTAGAGTTGTACACAGTATTTCATATAAAGTCTTTTCAGTATCTTGTATTACATTAGTACCTCCTTTTCTCCCCTGGGAACAGTTCTGCTTCGGCCAAAGGCTGCATTTGTCTTTCAGGGTTGCATGGCCTCAGCGCTTTGTGGTGCTCCTGAGAGGAAATTCACTTAAGTTTTTCTCTTTATCAGCTTCAGGATGAAGAAGAGCCATCAGAGAACAGCGAAATAACTGAAAGTAGGAATTTTGTGTTATAGAAACAACTTGTGCCTATTACTGTCTGGGGTGTGGGTGCCCACGTGTGAGCAGCGGCAACTGCGGGGGCTCTGAGAGGGGAGGCCGGGCTGGGGCACAGCCGGATCCAGCCACGCACCGCAGGGCGCGGCTGAGCCCACGGCCGGGGCGGGGGCACCTCGGGGAAACGTATGTAAGGGCAAAACATGCTGCACAAAAGTGGGGAGTGAGGAGAACAAAGTGAAAGAAATAGCTCTGCGAGCACCAAGGTCAGTGAAGAAGGAGGGGGAGAAACTGTTCCAGGGCGCCAGAGCAGAGATTTTACCTGCAGCTCATGGAGGAGCCCTAAAGGAGCAGGTTTATCCAGACGGCCTGCAGCCTGTGGGAAACACCCACACTAAAGCAGAGGAGAAATGAGAGGAGGAAGAAGTACCGGGAGGAGCTGTTATTGACAGAGCACAACCCTGGTTCCCATCCCACTGTGCCCCTCGGGGTGGGCAAGGCCAAGGAGTTGGGAATGAAGGAGTGATGTGGAGTTTGGAGAAGGGACAACAGAGGGGGAATTTTTTTTTTTTACTTTTTTGTTTCTTACCACCCCATTTTTAATTTTAATTTGCAGTAAATGATATTTCCCCGAGTTGAGTCACTTTGGCCCATGACAGTAGTTGCTAAGGAATCTTCTTGCCTTCATTTTGACCTACAAAGTTTCCATCTTATTTTCTCCCTCACTCCTGATGACTAGGGGGAGTGAGAGAGCAACTGGGTGAGGGTCTGGCTGCTGGCCAAGGTCAACCCACCATAAGAAGTTATGGCATTGGCTGTAGTATGTGCCACTCATGACAGCAAGGAGATTATGTAACACAAGGGCTCTGCTCCTGAGGAATATTAAACTTTAGGAAACTTTGTATCTAGTCTGTCTGAATTGGCAGTCTGAGAATTTGACTTGCAAATACTCCTCCTAAAAGAAGGAAATAAGTGAAATTAAATGCATTAATGAAAGAAGTTCTAGTGCTGGTAAAAGATCACAATGTTATAAAACTCACTTGTCAGGTTAACCTGTACTGGTGTGCTGAGAGCTGAGAAACTGTCTCCCAGTGATGGTGCTGGTGCTTCAGGAAGACTGGGAAGACAAGTCAGCAGTAGACATCCAAGCAGAATGTGAATAAACAGTGTTTTTATAAGTCCAAAAGTTATTTTTGATGTAATAGTCTGAATTTAGGAAAACTGTGTCGTTTGTTTTTGGTTTTTTTAATATATTTTAGATATAAATACATATAAAAATAAAAAAAAAAGTCACTGTCACTCAGTCTGGTTTGGTAAGGGAAGTAGAGGGAATCTGTAACTTTACAAGGCTGCAGCATGTGTTTCTGCAGATGCTCAAGTTAAGCAAGGCCATTGGATGTCCTGGCTTGGAGTGGTTTCTGAGTGGTTATAGTAAGCAGATGACCTACTGTTTTCATGGGGGACACAGCTGGGAGCAACAGAATTTCCAGTGGATGAATACTCCCTAGGAAAAAGTACCAGCTACATCAGCTGTTAAACAGAAAGAAGAATTTCAGAAAACTGGGTTTGCTGGGGAACTTGATAACCTAAGTTTTAGCTGTTTTGTAAAGATTTCATGCAGTGTTTTGGAAAGCAAGCCATTGTAATGATGTTTTGTATCTTAGGTGTCATAAATTTAGGCATACATTCAACTATGCCAATTTCCATGGAGAGAGAAAAAAGGTATCCCATCTTCCTGGTGATGCCTTTTCTTGGTCTTAAAATCAAAAATCAAACTCTGTTAGAAGGGAAAAAGGGCTTTTACCTTTGTATTTATTTTAAGGATCCCTAGGTGCACCACATCCAGGTTGAATGCACCCCAATGCACACCACAATGCACCCCCCCAGAGATCTGGTATCACATTATAGGTGTTACTAATTAGCACATCTATCAAACCTTCCCCAATGAGAGGCTTAAATGAGCCCCCCCTCCCCAAGGAACCTTCCCCTGGATGGTTCTATCTTAGTTTACAAAATGTGTTCTTGAGAGGACCTTGGTGTCTGAGGCTTTTTGATCCCTAACTACAAAGCTTCTAAAATGTTTATGGTCCTAGCTTGACAAACAAATCTAAGAATGTAGGCTAAAACCCACTAAGAATACAGAAGTTATAAAAAGGTGTGAAAGGGGTATAAAAGCAAAGGCAAAAAATCATCATGGCATCAATGGCATAGTGTCACAGGGGTCAGGACACTGCCCAGGGTTGATGGTGTCCTTAGGATGCCCAGTACATGTGCTGGAGTAGGAGGCGTGGAGTAGGTGACCTGTGTGTAGTAGTAGCTTGGAGGCGAAGTATCTTTGTTGAAGCTCCAGTAATTGGAAATGAGATCCAGTAATGTAAATTTTGGAGAGGTCTCATGCAAGTATCACCAGTAAAACCAATTTGAACATCAGCTTCTTAGAATCTGGTTATAAAAAGCATCATGTTAACAGTGGAGATGGCCATTATCTATACTCTAATTATCAACAACAAATTATGGGTGGATAAATAATGAATTTGTGATTGCAGTGATTAGGGTGCTAATTATTATTACTAATAGGCTGTTGCCTTACAAATCAGTAGGAAAGTGCATATTATTTTGGAACTTACTTTTTCTTAAGTTGATCTGCTGTTGTGGGATTTGTCCAACAAGGTTTCCACAGCAACCTTTTACTGGAATATATGTATGGCCACCAGAATCAACAGAAGGAGCTGTCAAAGATCAAAAGGGTTCACAAAAAGTCTTCAGGAAGGATTTCAATTTTGTCTAAGATACTTGTGAAAGATAAGATAATCTGCGAAAGGTAATTATGAAAGGGAGAATTTAGTGCACATAGATTGTGAGCTGGCTGCCAAAAGGAGAAGGATATTGCTAGTAAATGGTATTTTTAATTACAGAACCGATCTAGTTGTACTTGGTCTAAATATGTGTCTGTTCTTTAAAGTGGCCTCTAATATTAAGTACTTATTAAACAGTTTGCCAAAGATTGATTCACCACCATTCAGCTCCTGCAATGACAGCTTGGTGTCAGTGAAATGCAACATATTTTAAAAATTACAGAAACAACAGGATAAAATGGTTTCTGATGGAACTGAGTGGTCTCTGATATGAACTAAATGCCATAATGGTATTCCTGGCCTTAACTTTTACATATGGCCCAATTTTCTTGTTTTCTTTCTTACACAGAACTTACAGAGCTATGTGAAAGCTCTTTTGAGTGAATACCTTGATGAATTACATTAAAAAGAAATAACTTTGTGGAAATGGAAACATTTTTTGAAAGGAATAGTTTAAAATACTTTGTGATTCAGATTGTATGCACCCACACAAAGACTTGGATAATTGTGAATCTGTGTTGTTAAACTATAGACAAAGGGAAAATGTAGGGAAAAGGAGGATTAATCAAATGTCAAATGCCACCATTTTCTAGTAATATTTTCCCGTAATGATAATGAATTTACTATTTACTGAGTGTATTTTATTACTCACTGTAGAAGGAGTTTACTTAAATAGGCAAGGATCACTGCTGGATGACGCATGGATCTTTGAACAGTATTTATCTTGAAGATTTCATCCTTAAAAGTGATCCAAAGTTTTCAGATAATATTTAACAACATTAAATAGTTGAAATTACTTATAATTTATTTAAGAACTTATAATGTACTTAAGAGCTTTTATTTTCATTGAAGTGTGACAGATGCTTACATGGATATATCATAAGGTATACATTTTCAAAATAATTGCATCTTGTAAAGGTTTTTTATTTTATTTTAACTAAGGGGCATGGTCAGGCCCGAATGGACAAGTGTTTGGTTTTACTCTCAGGACAAGCATGCTTGAGTGGCACAGGCTTTGGGTGGCTGCATGGCTGGCCTGGTCAGTGCTGGTGTGCAGTGATGCTCGCTGTAAGGACTGTCATGAAAGAAGGATGCAAAAAGCAAAAATGTTTGGCATGAGGTGCCAGCGTCTCTAGATAGCATTTCACTTGAAAACTATTACTGGATTTCAAGTTATAAACGACATTAAAATCCAAAATAGAGCCGTGGCCCAGTGTGTACCCTGGGGTGTTCAGGGGCTATTCGCGAGAACGATGCTGAGCGTGCCCAGCTGTGCACCCCGGGGCCGGCTGCCTCCCGGTCCCTGCAAGCGGGCAGCTCCGCTCTCCGCCCATCACCCCGAGGCCTCGCGGCGCTCCCCCCGCCAGCAGGGCGGGCGGCGGGATGTGCTCCCGCCCCGGGGCGGTGTCCGTGCGGCGCCAGGAATGCGGCGGGGGCCGGGGGACACGCGCTGC
>VXAC01005035.1:405880-519008 GCA_013399225.1 Rhipidura dahli | reverse complement strand
GGCGGGGTGAGTGACGTGTCCGGGCAGCGGGGCAGCCGCGGGGCTCCGGCGGAGCGGGGCGGAGCAGAGCGGGCCGTGCCGGGCGGCGGCCGCCTCGGAGCACTTGGCGGCGGCTCCGGCCGCGGCGGAGGAGGTGGGTGTTCGCTTCTCGCCGGGGTGTTGCTCCGGTGTTGTCACGGGAAGTTTGGTCCTCGGAGGGTGGGCTCGGTGTTTGGTGCGGAGACGCCCTTCAGGGGCCGGGGCTGCCTCGCTGGGGCTGCGGGGGCCCGGGGCGGCAGCCTCTGGACACTGCCACGGGGGAGGAGAGGGACTCGTGTTGTGAGATTGTCATTCAGTCGGGTTTGCCCGTGCGAGGCGGGCTACTGAAGCGAGGGTGCGAGGGGTCCCTAGAATGCCTTGGCCAAACTTCCCGCTATTGAACTGTGGTGAAGTTCCTTCCGCGAACCTTCCCCGAGGTTTTCGCGGGGGTTTCTCGTGTGTGCGCTGCTTCGTGCTCCGCTGTATGGGGAGCCGCCGGCTCCGGCTTCCCTCCCCTCTCCATCAGCTACACGGCTGATGGACACGGCTATGGAAAATAGAACTCCCATGGGGGCTGGAGTGCCTTTCCTTCCCCGTTCTTCAAATCTGGTATCGACCAGTTTTTTACTTGGCATCTGCAATTAAATTGGTTGTCTTGAAAGAGTGGAAAAATACTGCTTCACAATAACACTGTCTTTTTATGTATTTTTTTTTCCAAGAAGGCTTTAAAATTGTCGTTGGTTTCTTTGTAATTAACGGTGCAACTATTGGACAAGTTAGATAGTTGTTTGTGGTGATCCCATCCCATGTAGTTGCTTTTGCAAGACGCCCTGCGCTTACAGGGTAAGGTAAGAAGAGCTTTAAAAGATTGCCCAGTCATGCACTGGACGAGTGAGCTAGCAAGCTATGTCAGTAGGCAGTACCAAGTGCTTGGAAAGGCAGCTATTCATAATTTGTCCACAGAAAGGCTTATTTGAAAGACTTTTAGGTGGTGCTTGTATTTTTGACCAAAACAATTTTATCCATCATAAATTATCTCCTCTTTCATTTACATNGCCTCCCCCGACCCGACCCGACCCGATCGGCTGGGGCAACTGGGATCCAACGGGGCCTCGCGGGGGCGGCACCGGGAGCGGCGGCCGCGGGCAAGCGCTGACGGCAGAGGCGGCCGCAGCGAGACGAGGCGGGGTCTTATTTTTTTTTTTTTTTTAAATTTTACTTTCTTTCTCAAGGATACTAACATCATGGCTTTTACCTTGAGCTAGCGGGTTTTAAGTTGTTTAATTGCAATGTAAAAAGCATCTTTTTTCAGTCTTGCAGCGCAACTGTTAGCATGAAAAGGTATAGGGTTGGGGTTTTTTTACATAAATCAGTAAATAAAAAATATTGTTTAAAAACGGTTTCATGCTAAATAAATACAGTGAATGTGTTAGTTTGTAGCTATTTTTATTGTAAATAAAATATTTTTTTTCCTAAAACCTTCACTCTGCTTGGTGAACCCCAGTGAGCAATCTGTTCTGCAGTAGAAATGAAGTATAACATTTTTAAAATTTTCTGTTGGCACTCAGGAGACGCAGGTACGTGTTGGGTGCCTACAACTTCAAGTCCATTATTCAGGCAGAGGTTCTGGCTCTGAGCTGTTTTCGTCAATGGGCCCTTCATTCTTTTCACTTGGGTGATCTGTTTGATCTTGATAATCTGACTTGCTTTGTTTAATCCATCTTGTCTTTTTTTTTTTCCCTTCTCACCCTCAGGCTCAGTACTCCATGAACTAGTTACATGTGTTTATCTGGTTATGAACAGTAGTTCTTTAGATACTACCTTGAAATCTGATATTTCTGAAGGCTTTACAGTGAGATTTCAAGATTTTTTTAATATATTCTATGGATTCCTTAGATTACCTGCGGTATTGTACATGAGATGTGAGTTACTCTGTGAGTGACAACAGGTGTCTTGTGATGGCACTGGGTTTCCAATGTGTGGGGCTTCTGTGGCTGATACCCACAGATGGATGTGGTAGGAGAAGGGACCATGGAAGCAGACAGATGCTTGGGTAATGGGCTGTCCATCATCTCCTGCTGAGTGTTGGGACCTGGCAGCATCCTCTGGGTTTGGGCTTCAGGAGCTGGTACAGGATGTGGAGAGGAGCCCCAGTGCTGTGTGATGGGTGTGTGCAGTCTGGCATTGCAGCTCTGAGGCACAGAAGCCAAATGTACAAGTCCCGTGCTATTGACTCTGACAGGCCAGTGCTGAGCACACCCAAGTACCAAAAAGGGGGTTGCCTCCTTCCCTCCGTGCTGAGGTGCTCTCTTTGACCCTAAGCTGTGCTGATGCTTAGCAGATAGGCTATTCATCAGTTCTCATTCATCAGTAGACAGCAAAAATCCTTTCCCATAGCAGAGTACTGTAAAACAAGCTTTATCATGCCATGCCAGGCTGGATGGGGCTCTGAGCAATCTGGGCTGGTGGAAAATGTCAATGCCTAATGCATAGCAAGGGGGTTGGAACCTAGATGATTTTTAAGGTCCTTTCAAATCAAACCATGCTATGATTCTGTGAAGAAATCTCAACAACAGAGGAGTTCTTCAGTTGATTCTGAGCTATTTAGGAATCATCGCACAGTTTATAAACATTTGGAGGAAGACAACAAACCCGAAGGGCTGTTGTTAGACTTATTGTTAATGGAATTTTCTGCAATTGGGAATAGTACATTACTTATTTGTAAAACAGGAAGTCTGTTAACTGCTTCTGTATGTATTAGAAATTATTTTTAGAATCTGATGTTGAAAATTTATAACCTTCAGTCTATTTCTGAAGCAACCAGGAAGCAAAAACTGCAGTCCAGGAGAAGGAGGACCAGTTTTGATTCAGACTTTCAGACTGCACTTTATACATTGTGCAAATATGCAGTCAGTTTATTTGTGCATCTGTAGTACACTGTTCTCAGTTTTGTAGGGGATGGAGAAATGAGATATGTGTAGTACTTATTTTCTTCATTTTACATATGTGGGACAGTAATTTTGTTTCTGCTTATGTACAGTGACTTCTATTTCACTTTTTTCTTTCTTTAATTGTGTATTTCCATTTTACAGTTTTACTTTAGAATGTTAGAAGGGATCCTGTGGAGTTGTCATATAATCTCTAAATTTAAAGGTATTTTTAAAACTATCTTTCTGTAAGTTCAGCTTCCTGATGGTTTTTTGAGCTGTAAGTGCATTTCTGGACTATCATTGGATGCTTCTTGTGGAATATCTATAGCAGCAGTTGTACCTTACAGAAACTTCCTTTGGAGTTACAGTGTTATACACTGAATGCAATTGTTCCTACTTTTTGAACATTTTGTATGTTATAATGGAATAATAGATGAGGTTTCATTGATAGCGGTATGAATTAGTCTTTCATTTTGTATGTATTTGACAACATGTGAGGGAGGCATTTTTCATATCTAAGATCATATTTTGCTAAAATCAGCATTTATAACAGATACATTTTCTCCACTCCCATTGCTTTTAATACATTCTTGTTACTACATCTGTTACTAGAAAATTAATATTGGTAAATTCATTTCTGAATCTAGAAGTAGTTTAGTGAGTACAAGAGCTGTAAGCCTGGATACTTGGACATTTTCAGGGATTGGATCATAAACTGAAGCCTGAGAATTACTCAGGGGAGACTGCAGGCATATTATGAGAGAAAGAGGCTCTTTATTATAACGAGGTAGGAAGCACATGAGCAAGGTAAACCAGAATTCTCATTATGGACCTATACAACTATGTCTTAAATTCTTTCTGTTTTCACATCTTTCTCAGTAATGTCATTGTATGTGTGAGTGTGTGGTTTGCAGAGAGCAGAATATTGTGACTCAAGTTCTGTCACATACCTGTGGAAGAAAACTGCTGCATTATTATTAGCCTCTTTTTAGATTTTTATCTGTTAGTCATTTTCTTCTAGTAAAGAATCTTGAGTTTTACTTGCACCAAAATACTGCAGGTTATTTAGAAACCAGGAACATGTAAAAGTAGAACTTGTTTTTAAGGGAGTGATGACAAGCAATGCTAAACAAGAGTTGAAAAATATGTTTTCAAACTTGAGTTTTTAGATCAAAAACTCGATTCATGTTTATTCTGAAATGCCTGAATCAGCAAGACTGTGGGAAGTGATGCATAACTACACAACATTGATTATGTCCTACATGTTCACTGCTCAGTCAGGAAGCCTGAAGCTTAATGTCAAATGCGTGGGTGAAGCAGTTAAGCAGAGCAAAATAAATTGTTCTACTTACATGCTGCTGAATAGGGGCATTATCTTGGGAAAATCTGTTTCAGTGACTTACTGTACTGTACAATACTTGTTACTTGGGACCAAACCATGAATGTGAACAATTAGAATCCAAGCTCAGGGTCAAACATTCACTCTTGTTTCTCTTCTGTAATGTCTTTTTTCTCGATATGCATTAAAAAAATGCAGAAATCACATGAATTTTTTTTTCCTTAGAGATACAGGCTATACATCTCAAAAACTTCAAGAAAGAGGGTAAACATAATTTCCTCATCTGTAAAATGGGAATAACTTACTGGGAAGTAGATGGCAATATTTCGATTTCCTGGTAGGATCACAGTATGTCTTGGGCTTGTGTCTCTTGTCTTTATATTTTTCACTTTTCTAAAGCATTCACAGTCTCATCCTCAGTGTTCTTTTAGAATTTCATGCTAAATGTTTAATATTGTTTCAAGCCTTGGACTGACTAATTTGAGTTTTAAAAACTTCACTTTCAAACTGTAGAAGGTTGAGAAGAAAGATGATCATTTCCAAATCAAGGAAAGAGTGAAGACTGCTGATGTTTGGACTAGAGGCAGAACTTACACTTCTAAGTACACTTGGGAAATTAGCTTCCATTATACAGTTTTCGAAGACAAGGGCTGTTATTTGCAGATGCTATTACTGTTTTTCTTTCTTCCTGTAATTAATGATTTAACAGCTGCATTACCTGATTTCTGATTTATTTGAATAAATTTTTTGTGTTAGAAATTCAATGAAAATAGTATTATTTTTCTTGAGTATGCATCATAACTTTTGTTAGTAGAATGTATTTCTATATTTTACTCCATAAATTTTTGAAGCTCAGGAATAAGACTCTATTTATATTCTTAATAACTGTATTCATCGGGTGAAATAAATTTGTTCAGCTGGATACTTTTTCTAATGATCAGGTAGAACGAGTTGTCCTCAATGAGAAACAGCATGGTTACTTTTCCAAGGACAGTAGTACCCAAAGTGCTGAAAATGTTTAGGAAAAGTGTCTCTGTCAGGATTTGGTTTGCAGGCATAACAGTAGTAACTGTATATTTATTTTAGTGTATCCTTTCACTTGGATCATTGGAAACAGCTTCCAGTGGAAATTTTCATCAGTTGTCATCAGTATCTTGAAAGACAACCTATGCCTTGTAAAACTAGGATGCACGGATTTAGTGCAAGTTCGAACAAGACTTTCTGCTTTTGTAATGAATGGCTGACTAATGTACAGATGGAGGAGAAAAATGCTTTATTGACTGTATCCATAAATAACATTTACCCAGCTTTTTTTTTTTTTTTAAAGACCTTGATTTGCTGGAGAATGAAACTATGTTTCAAGAGGGGATATACTCCCTGTGACAAAATTACTGTATTTTACATGTAAGGGTGATCAGAATTACTAGACTAAATGATATTTTGGTGCATTTTTAATAAAAAAGCACTTCTAAAGTCTCTGCATAATAATTCTAATTACATGAGTATTATAATAATATGTACGCAACTAAACCCTCTGAAGGTTTACATCACAATTGAAGTATGCTGCAGCTTGTCAGAATCTTCTCCAACTAAAAAATAGAAACTTTGCTGAGAATATTTCCAATTAAGGTAGTTCTTGATATCCAGCATTGAAAGGGACTAATCTGAATTAAGTTTAAAAAAGGAAATTGCAGAAATAAAATTGCTGTTCCGGATGAAGTTACTTGATTGCTATTACATTATAGCACAAATTAAGGAAAATGCTCTTAATATTCATATATTTTTATTTTGCTTGCATGTGTGACATGAAAGATCTGCGTCTTGACCCAGTGATGTGGTTTTCTAGTTTGTGGGGCACAGA
Organism: Rhipidura dahli; assembly: GCA_013399225.1. Taxonomy (NCBI): domain Eukaryota; kingdom Metazoa; phylum Chordata; class Aves; order Passeriformes; family Rhipiduridae; genus Rhipidura; species Rhipidura dahli. The sequence goes on along the minus strand of VXAC01005035.1, from coordinate 512,860 downwards.
ACAAAGAAGATTATTCTTGACTTAAAGCATATGATGCCAGAGTTCCCTTTTAATTCTTCAGATGCTTGTAATTTGTTATGGTACTCTTGACCTTCAGGATGGTTTGTGAATCCTGGGGTGATGCCTGTCTTCTTACTTTGGGTATTAAAACAGTTGCCAGGACAAAAGCCAGGAGGAAAGCTCATCCCTCAGGTGCATGTTTGGGAACCTCTTCCTTTGCCTGCTTTCAATAACTTTTTATCCATGTTCTTCTCATTCCTTAAATATTTGTAGATCATGGCTTTCCTATTTGTAAAGTAAATATATTGCTACTGAGCTTAATGAAACCATATGCTTCTGTTGGATTCAGCAAGGTCGTTTGAGGAATATGATTGTGATCTAGGTGGGTGTGCTGCTAGATGGGTGGAAGCCTGGTGGGATGGTTGGTTTTGGAGGTGGCTGGTTGGTTGTAATGTGAGGCTGGCAGCCAGCTGCCCATCACAGGATGTGTCCAGTTTAATATTATGCATGAAGTGGCAGTCCACCAGCCCTTGCTCATGGAGTTTGCAAGTGACGCCACACTGTGGGAAAGGAGGGGGGGCAGTGGATGTGCTTGAGCTCCAGGCTGTTACTCAGAAGGACCTGGGTGGGTTGGAGGAGCTGGCTGACAAGAGCTCTGTGGAATTCAGCAATGAGGAGGGTGAGGTTGCGCACCTGGAAAGGAATGTCTCCTCGAAGGGGAAGGGTTTGTCTCACTCAGTACTTGTCAGACCACACCTGCAGTATTGCATCCAGTTTTGTGTCCACACCTCTCCCCAGTGCAAGAGAGATGTGGATAAAACTGAGCAAGTTCAGCACAAGGCTGCTCCAATGTCAGGGAGTGGTAGCAGTGCCCTGGAGGAGGAGGAAGTTTCATGGGGGCCTGGCAGTGTGCTCCCACCAGCTGGCAGACTGTGAGGAAGGGGGCTGGACCACAGGCTATGGTCATAACTGAAGTAAGGGTGGTTCTAACTAAATATATGGACAATGTATTTTTCTAAGAGGACAACAAAACAAGGCAGCAGGATGCCTGACACAGTCATGGAGTCTGTCTTTATAGATTTTTCAGTATCTCAGTAGATTAAGCAGCCTGGTCTCACCTGGTAGCAGACCTGGCTTGGAGCATCGGGTTGGACTGCATGACCTCCTGCCAACCTGAATGAATCTATCAAGCAGTGATTCTGTAATTTGCCTCACAGTAATAATCTGTAGAGGGAAAGAACATAAATATTAAAAATCAACAGTGCTGATTTCACTGTGGTCAGGATCCCTTGGACAGATCTACAAATGGAATCTTTGCTTCCGTCCTCTTTTCCCTTCCTAGGTGATGTACTGAGCAGGAATCTAAGTAAAGAAATGTTGTAATTAACACCCTTTAAAAAGAAAGATTAGAAAACCAATCTTCAGTCATGTTTTTGAGATGTCTCTGTAGATTGCTTCTTTTTCAGGGCTTGCTGCTGCTGTGTTTTCTCTGGCCTTGAGCAGGATGCTGCTTGGTGTGAGAAAGGGGTGCAGAAAAGAAGCAAAGTAGCTTTTGTCAAAGTATATTCTCCATTCTGAAAAATGTGCATCTCTGCAGATCTGGCCTTGTTTGAATTGCTACGAGAAATAAAATTTCCCCCAACTTTAACTGAGCCAGGAATTTGGCTTCCTATTAATTTTCTATCTGAACCCATGTACTTCCTTTTTTATTCCATTGCTTGTGATTTCAGTAATTTTCTTTGCTAAATTTAAGAATAAAATTTGTATAGAACAGGACTCTTAGCTATTAATAAAACCAAATATACGTTAAAAGAAATAATGATCCAGTCTTGATACAGACTTCTTTAATGGCTTAGAGCATGACATGGAAAGCTGTCATAATATGAATGGCTGTTTCATTCATGCTTGCTGTAGACACCTCTTAAAAAGTTAGGAATAACTTGTATGAAGAAAAAACTGTGCAATCAGTTTTTATTTTTTCTGTCCTTAAGAGAGCCTTCTTGAGTTACAGGAGGAAAAAAATAGGAAATTAACCTTCTACCTTCTGACTTCTTCTATCTTGACATTTTTCTGCACTGCTGGAAGAGTCTTCATATCAAATTTCAGCAAGATCTACTTCCCAACAGGAGTTCTGTAGTTCTAGGTGAAAGAAGACTCAGTTGGGCATTTTACAGCAATATTCACTAAGTGATGTGGACACAGTAGGATTTTAGACTTTCATGGGCTCTGCCTTTGCAACTTTTCTTGTTTTGATGTTGTTTTTTTGGTTTAGTTTTTAGTCTTTCAGGCTTTCTCAGAGACATTGCATTTCTGCTTGGACTAAGCTTACTCCACAAGTCACAGTTTCTTGGAAATCTGTCTCGATTCAGCTTCTGTTTCCTATTATAAAATGTTCATTCTCTCTGCAGTGTTAAGAATGAAGAATCCTGATGTTGCTGCAGTTACAGTGCACACGCCTTAAAGAGAAGGTATGTGAGTCACCTTTACAGTTCTTAGGGTGATGGAGCTGAGAAAGCTTGGCAGCTTGTGCCCTTTAGGAGCTCAGTGCATTCAGACCCCCAGGTCTGAGTGCTGTGCTGCCTCGTAGTTTTGGCAGAGTTTGTGTTGGTCCCATTTGTGTTGCATTCTGACTTCTGCATGAGTAGTGACTGTTGGAAAATAGTTTTGTTGAAGTGGAAATGCAGATGCTGACCAGTATTTGTAGTCCTTTAGCTGAGAACTGATGGTCTGTTGTTTGTCCCACAATAAGAGGAAATCATTGAACAAAATGAGATACACAGACATATCTGAGAAGCCTAGTCCTGGAGGCAAAAGGAGTTACCAGAGGTTAGGAGAAAGGAAAATTGAGTCTCAGAGAGGAATGCTGACGTTCTTCTATAGTCTTTGGATGAGTGTAGGGGTGCCTTTGCCTTTTTTTCCTTTGCTGAAACTGCCCTTTGTTGTGGAATCAGAATTTCAGTCTCACAGATTTTGCAGGTATTAGCGCTCTGTGAGGTCTGCTGTGGAACATCACAGACTCCCACTTCATTCAGTACCAACTTCCATTGTCAAAGGTGAGTGTAGTTGGTGGAAAGTTTGAAGTGCTGAGAGATATCCTTGGGGATCATTTCATACTTGGACGATTCTGGTTTCTGGTGTGAGTGCCATTGGAGATCTGACTGCTTTAACTGTGGGGGACATCTCTGCATTAGAAACATTGCCCATGAACGTCTGGTTTTAATGTGGTATTGTAATTCCTTTTTTTTTTTTCCTTACATATCAACTTAAAACTTAGAAAGCATTTCAAACTTGGTCAGAAACTGAATATATTGCAGTATAATAAGGGACCTGTTGTGGTTTTTTTTCTTTCAAAATCCATGCATTTATTATGATTAGTCCTGATTTTTAGTGCCAAACCTAGGAAGTTACTAGCTAAACATCTGGAATAAAAGCATGCTACTGTGCTACAAGTAGGTTTTGTTGGTTTTTTTAACAACAGTAGTTCCTTAGGTTTGCAATAGTTGGCGTTTGCCTAGATAGATTGGTTCAGATATAAGTGGGCAGGTAAACTGGGAACTTTTAAAATTGGAATACTTTCCTTTCTCTTCCAATCTGTAAATATGAGTAAGAATTACCTGTTCCTCCTAACAGTTTGGTAGGAAAGGACCAGATGAAAACATCAGGAAGTAGGCATGGGAAGTGAGGGCCAATATTTTGACCAGAGTGAGTCAGCTGCCTTCGATAAAAGTGTCCAGGAGCTCCTTGGCCTCTCCCCTGCATCTGCTCTATGCTGGGCCCAGAGGGGAAATAGGGGTGAAGAGAGGGAAAGGAGGCAGTCTGCAGACCACCTCTGTGGCCCATAGCAGTTACTGCTATCTCTGCCCACATCTGAAGCAAAGAAGGTGATGAGCACCAAGTCAGGTGAGCTTGTTTCACATCTGTATGCCAGTGGGAAATGTTGAACTTTCAGCTGGGTGACTCGGAACTTCTTTCTGTCTCTGTGTTCCTGTGATTGCTGTGCCATCTGAAAGGCTGCAGTTTAAGTCATTAAACAGAGGTTATACTGTGTGTGAGAAAACAATGTTATATGGAGGGGAAAAGCTCCATATTTTTATAACCTATGTGTCATGTTGAGTAGGTCAGGGCAGTTGTTCAGTTATTCATATTTGTAATTTTAAGATGGAAGACACAAGAATATAATAGCATGTGTGTATCATGTTTAATAGGGTTTCTTTTCTTTGCGGTTTTTTAAATACCTTTGGTACAACATCCTAATATTCTGTCTTAAAACCTGGTAATTTTATAAATATAATTTTATATTAAACCAAGTAACATCTACTTAGTGGTCTCAATGTTGCATCTGGAATTCGGTATTCATTGTGAGGCCTCAGTACAAGTGAGGGAGTGGCAAACTGGAGCCAGTCCAGTAAAGGCCATTGCTATGGCTGGGGGTGGGAAGAGGTCAGGAGAGGCTGAGGGGAAACCTTTGGGTTTGTGTCATTTTGAGAAGAAAGGACTGGGGGGGATTGAATTGCAGTCCTCTGCTTCCCAAGGCAGAGTTGGAAAGAAGGTGGAGCCAGGCTTTTCTCGGGGAGCGGGGGTGCACAGCAGGAGAATGAGAGGCAATGGCTGCAAGTTGCTGCAAGGCTGCCTCCAGTTGGGCTTATGGGAAAAACCCTTCCTGGAGTTTCTGTTTAAGTCCAGCAGCAGGATGCTCTGGGGGATGGTGAAATCTCCACCTTCATAGGGTTTCGTAACTTGGAGAGACTGAGCAACCTGATTTAATTTTGGAAACACCTGTCTTGAGTGTATGGGACAACATTTGGAAGTCCCTTTCAGCTGAATTTGAGCTTTGATTTTCACAATTATTGTCTAAATGCACCTGTAAACTGTGCTGTGTTACTCTGTTAGCAGGAGAATCAATGGGAAAAGCACTTGAGCTACAAATGCAAATGTACCATACGCTGCTAGTCAAATTAAATCATCTGCCTTAATCTTGATTTAAAGATATTTAACTTGAGTTAGTTCCCATGCCTCTCAAAAGAAGAGTGAAAAACTTTTCTTTGAAATATGGTGCTATTAGAGATCGCTCATAAATGTGCTGTCTGCTACATAAAATGGCAATTATTTTCTTTTGTGGAGGATATTAATCGAATCTGTAATACACAAGCTCTCTTTCCTGCTGCAGGGTTTTTCTCAGTATCTAAAAAGTGGTGAAAAATATGTGGAACTTCAAGATGAGTTAATGTAACGTATAAATCAACCCCTAAGGCATTCTTAAGTGAGAAAGTGTATCTTTCTTCTTGTGAATAACTGCACTGTTCAGATGGGAGCAAGCAGGTCAGTGGGTAGGACTCTTAACACTGGATCTGTGTCCTTCCTTGACTCAGTTCTTGTGCAATTTGAAGCATGTCACTGTAAGCTAGATCAAAATGGAAATCAAGCTGCATGGCTCAGCTCTGTTGTTAGTATTTGCTTGGGAGGAAGAAATTGATTTATAAAATCATTGTTGAAGTTACCTTTGATAGATGTTTAAAAGCTTGCATCGTATGTTTAAGGAAAAAAATAATTCTGAAAGCCTACTAGCTACTCTTGTAAAGACGCGTTCAGGAAATGTGCTGAGACTTACTTTGAGAGGTTTGCTGGCTATTACATGTTTCACACTTGAAAACCTATGCTCCAGTCATGAGCAGCTTTAAAAAAATAAAGAAAAATGGCCTTTTCTTCAAACCATAGCTATCACTTGTTTTGGCTGACAGTTTTGGTGTGGCAGGATGCATTCCAGACATTTGTAAGCTGGAACACGCCTTGGAGCAGTGCAGATGTAAATTGTAGAGAAGCTTTAGAAGGAACACTGTATAGTGAAAGCACATAATGGATTTTTTTGGTATTATAGACAGATGTTGTATATGTGGGTGAATTCTTTCTGAGCCTTGGCTCTGAAGTTACTTGATTTTGTCTAGGACTGGATTAAGAATTACCAAAGTTCAAGACAGTTTAAAAGGGAATTTTATATGCTTAGTAAATGAAGTTGTTATGAATTGTCTCATCATAATAGGCTCTTGTGCTAATAGAGTTGTTATCCTTCCTGGCACATCTGTCCTGATAATTTGCCCTTGCAAACCTGATGTTAGGGAGGTAAATTGCCTGGTGCCTCCTAGGGTTGGATCCTTTTTGAAGCTTTTTTTTTTGCCATTCACTGCCACTTTTTCTGTAAGTGGCAACTGATTTGACCTCTGTATTCTGATCCATTTAGTTTAATATTTTGCCTCTGTACCTTGAATTTCACTGTCTCCTTCAATTTAATCTTTTCATATTTGGGCTGTGGAGCCTTTCCAAGGTCTTGAGCTGTTCTGTTGCCAGCAGACGAGGTAACTTCTTCAGATTAACATCTATAGGCTACTCAAGAGTAGGGCAGAAAATTTAGCATTGGCTCTTCCACTGTCTTTTGTAGCTTTTGGAAACTTAATTTTCCTCCTAAGCCTTGTTCTGAAATCTCTCTTTTTGACATGCTGTCTCTTGAGTTAGAGTGCAAATGGGCTGGGGGCAGAGCATGTGCATTGCTTAGCACAATAGGTTTTCCTTCTGGATGATACTGGAATGTCACTAATTAAGTAGCATTATGCAGAAGGAGGGATGATGTCTCTCATGGGTTCTGGGCTCTGCTCTCTCCAGTTGTGTATTCAGTACCAAAGTATGGGAGTGCTTTGTAGAGTTATTCTTTTCCTTAAAACATGAGATCAGTGGCATTTGAGAAAAGAGGATGAAAGAAAAGATGCTCAGAATCCTGCTCGCTAGTAAGTACTTCACTCTCCTTAGGAAAGGTGGAAGTAAAGGGACTCAAGCAGAATTTTTAAGATTGGCAAAAAAAAAAAAAAAACCAACAACTGGAAAGAAGCTGTGTACAAAATGTATAGTTAAAACTTGTTATTTCTGATTGCTGAATAGAGAAAAGCATCATGAAAACTGATTAGCTTCCTAGAATTTTTATCCTTCACCCCTTCATGAAGATTTTGAGATGGACTATATACTCCAAACAGACATTGAAGTAACATGTTTTAGTAATCTTGTGATTGTCACAGTGGGAACTGCAGAGCATAAAATAGTTTAAAAACTTCATCTTTCTTCAGCTGGCTTACTGAGATCATTAAAAGAATTGGCTCCAATATTGAGGGCTGTGTACATAAAAATTTGGACTGTATTCATATGGAAGCAAGAAGCCAGGCACATTTCCTCTCTTCCATAATGATATTAGCTAATAGGTATGAGCTTGGCCAAATTGAAAAGGAGTGTCTCAATACTTGGAAATGGTGTTCATTACAAAACATGTTCCCTTCATTTTTGCAGAGTTTTCCAGTCTGCTAAAGGTGCGGTGGATACACTAGGATGGACACAGAGGATTTCCCTCCCCCACCACCAGAAGGTAATTGAAATAGTTTGGAGTTTAAAGCCAATTTTTCTGTAAGAATTTAATTATCTTTCCAGCAGTGATTTTACCTCTGCAACATTTCCTTTCCTTTTATCACCCTAAGGCTTGGTCCCAGTGGTATTCTGTTGAAATACGAGCTCCTGTCATCTACCCTGTCTTGTTCTTGGACTTCACTCGCTGGTGTAGTTAGAGCATGATGGGAAGAAACCTGTAAGCAGTTGGTGCTTGCAGTCCAAATCTGAAAATATGTTTTCTACAGTAAGTCTATGTAATCAGAGCACAGACACTTATGGAAGGGTATTATGGATGCTGGGCTAAGGGGTTCACTTTGTAAAGTTAACACTCGGTGCTCCTTGCCTCTCTGTGCTGGTAGCTGGATGGCCTCTGGTGTATCCCAGGTTTCTGAGAGCACAAAGGTAGGATCTACAAAGACACTGTGTCACTGCCTTTTGTGCTTATGCTCTAAGAGAACACTGCGTGTGGTGATTTTTTTATCCTGTTTGATTTCCTGTAAGCACATCATTGTGTAGTGCTTGCTACTACATATTTTAATACTTAACAGGATTTGGCTTTTGGTAGTTGGATTCTGGGAGACTTCATAGAAGTGCTTGTTCTGATCATCCCCAAATAAAAATTTATGGAGACCTGTGGTTGAACTCAGTACAGCTGCTCTTATTTCAGTTAAGTTGCTATTATAGTTTGTATAGATAGTGATTTTTCTGTAAAATATCTGTTCCTTATATAGGATAATATTACTTATGGACATGCACTTTATTACATACACTGATATATGTATATATTAATATAAATAAATAATATACATCATTGCCTATAGGACATTTCACTTATTGTCTGCACAGAACTTACATGAAACCATTTGAGTATGAAAGGATTTTTAATCTTATTTTTCTGCAGTTGTAACTCTTTAGGTATTTGGGAATTGTCACTCTAGATCAGAACTTCTTTCTCTTTAGTTTAGGCACTGCCACAGAGGTCTGTTACTAGATACTATCTAGAGAGTTGGGAATGTGAAAGAAGGAGAAACTTGTGTAATCACCTTTTAATGGGTTAGATTTCTGGCCAAAGTTATTGGCAGTTTCATTTATGTTCTGAGATATCACGGAGGTTATTGGCAACAACTCCTTGGCTGTCCATGTCCTAATCCATATGGTCAGGACCCTGAATTTAGTTCAGTTTTGTTTAGTGACAGTTACTGTGAAACTGTCTCTACTGGATAATCCATCTCCAAAGCAATGTAATGCTGTAGGGGAAGAGTCATCCCTAAGGAATCAGTATTTGCAATTGAGTAGAGGTTGCCATTTTTCAAAGACAGCCAATAATTGCAGTAACAGCTCCAGCTCTGTGCAGCATTTCAGCCTGTGGGATACTCTGACAAGATTTCAGGGTGACACAGCTCAGTATGATTCCAGAATTCAAGTTCTTTCTCTGCAGCTGTCTTTCTGACATGTAGATCTATGTGTATCATGTCCTTTTTTTCAGACATGTCAGTTCTTAATAGGCTGGCATTAGATTTAACATAAATTCTATGGGAGATTCTGCTCTACCCAATCTTGTGTCAGTGTCAATTGATACTTTTTGGGGGGGTGGCATTTGGAACAGGCTCCCCAGAGACCAGCACCAAGCCTGACAAAATTCATAAGATGCTTGGTTAATGCTCTCAGGCACATGGTATGATTCTGGGGTGCAAAACCAGGAGTGGGACTTTGATGAGCCTTGTGGGTCCCTTCCAACTCAGAATATTCTGTGATTTCTCTCTCCTCTCAAAAAGCTTTGTCTGAAACTAGTGGAACTCGTACATTTTTTTAGTTTGCCATTGCTAACTCTCTTAAAAACATACTAAAGGGATTATCAGTGAAGATAAATTTTAATAATTACACTAAACTAAAAGACATTTTAGTTCACTTTCTAGATAATTCTCATAACCTGTTTTGCAGGTGGAAAAGAAGTGAGGATTTTAGGTCCAAGTGTGACAGCAAATACATGTAACAACTAATAATTGAAGGTTTATTTGGCATGCACATGCACTGGCCATCCATGGGTCTGTTCAGGACGGGTGAGCAGCACCTGTCAATGCCTTCAGACAGTGGGAAATGGGTGGGTTATCCTAGCTCAGAGTGAGGGTGAGAATTCCTATTGGGTCCAGAAACCTTTGCTATACCATTAAATATTTTTTTTTTTTTTGCATAATGATTCTAAAATCTCACACTGGGCTCACAGATGAAGTCAATTGCTTTTTCTAAAAAAAGAGTTATGATGTTATGGGAATTTTTTTGTTTACTTATTTTTTGTCCTAACAAAGATAGCTGTAGTGCTGAAAGTCATGTGGGCTCCTTTCTATCTACAAGTGTATACCTTGCACTATAAATCTCAGCTTTTGTCTTGTCGAGTAAGTTTTCTATGGTTTTGCTAGATAAATTCTCCAAACTTATTTGTATCAATCCTAATATATACAAAGGGAAGAATAGCAATAAACATTCATCTTTGTCAAGGGGAAGTTGTAAGAAAATAGGCGAATGCTACAGGGTTAAATAATGTGTTTTTCTTAGCCATAGCCATCTGAGTCTATACCTTGTTTAAGTTCAGGTACAGTAAGGGTCAGTAGTGTAGCTGCTTCTGCCACTACTTGATAAGGAAAAATGACATGTGATAATGGAATGTAACATATTTTATTTGTTTTAATTTATTATGATTATGCAACTTATCTGTTCATAGGTGTTTGGACATTCCATTCATGCATTGCTAATCAGGTAGTGGCAAGTCTATGCTAGTTACCTTTTCCTTCCTCAGAGCAAATTCAAGTAGTGAGTAACTTGGAAAAATTACTACCTGTGTGTTCTGTCCTCTAGATTGCTTTTAAAAAAGCTGCTTCTTCTAGCCATAGATTAGACAGGATTAAAAATTTCCTGTATTTTTCTCTGTGTATGTTGAGGGAATGTATGTTTTAGGAACCAGGGAGCAGTTGGAGTGGGGTAGATGCAAAGGCTTCCTTAGCTAAGAGCAAAATCAAAAGAAGTACTTCCAAAATGGATACTTGAGATGATAGTGCTAGCTCATGTTCCCTGCTTTAATGTGTCTGTACATTTGAATTAAGGCATGAAGTGCAGGCATTTAAGATTTCTTACATAAAAGAATTCCATGGCTATCTTGTGAAATAAAATAGAAGATGATTCTTGTTCTGTCAACAAAAAAAAAATCCTTTCTTAAAAGCTAAATGAAAATGGCAACTTTTATTGTGGCTGTAAGTTATAATTATGCTTTTAATTGGTTGCTGTAAGGGAGTATCCTTAACCAAACCCATTTAGACAAGAAGAGGCTATACTGTGGACTGCGGACTATGGAGGGAGGAATTACAAAGCTGGTAGTTCTGAGAATCTGGAATCACACTGAGTCTCTCCTGCACAGGGTTATCTTCACACTGAGCAGCTGGGACTGGATATTAATGTTGGGGTGGTGTTTACATGTGATGGCCTGTATTTGTGCTATTACTGCTTTATTAGGAGATGTCATGTCTGCAAGTTTTTCATTCCTCTACTTGGAAAACATCTGGTGATCTTGCAAAGTGGAAGTCCTTTTCTTTAAGTGAGGACTTGAAAGGTATTTATCAGGGCCTGTTTCCAAAGGAAAACTGTGTTTATTTGCCTGGCAGGATGGATACCTGAGAAACAGCTTCTTGCCCAAGGGAAACTGGGCGGGAGGGAGTGGGGTGTACTTTCTGTGCCAAGGAGGCTTACTTTTGCATTTTCAACATCTCTGAATATGTCTGTCTCTTATTCTTTCTGGTACATGGCACTATGCCGCATATGATTTCTCAGTGAAAGCTATTAAAAAGCATTAGGTGTATTTCATTGTACTGAGTATACTTTTATTTTGTTTCTCAGTTATAGAAAATTAACATGAATGATACGTTAAAATTTTAAAGGGAAATACTGAAATGTCAGTGTTTGTACTAGGACATTGTGAGAATTGATTTGACTGCATAGTCTTCATATTACTGGCAAATAGTCTCTTTACTTGAGAGAGAATCAATTATAACTCTTCATTTGAGGAGCATGAGAGGTGCCCTTAAGGACCAAGTGTAGTGGAGAGCTGGATGTTCACTCAGCTACACCACTGTGACCAGTGCCTTGGATAAAGCTAGATGAGAAACCATGTCGTGCTGAAGTTTGGGATTTATGATGTTCTTCAATGAAAGGAAGTTGTTTTTTTTCTAAACCTGGAAATAGACTAAAAATATCTCCTAGACACCAGTTGTAAAAGCATTTTGTACACCTTTTTATATAAAAAATCAGCTCTCTAGACCTCTGAGTGGGATATTTCTTTGTTCCTGATACAGAGACATGTAGAGCAAAGAATCCAAGGACTTAAATCTGGATATCCTGTATGCAGTTGAGTGCTGTGATTGTGTCTTTCCGCAGTTATTTTTTATTGTTTCCTTGTCAGGGCCAGAACACTAAAATAGTCCTTGCTCCTCTGTCCCTGAGAAGGAAGTCTGGCCTGAGTCCTTGGGTTAAGAGTGAAGTTGAAACAACTGTGCTCTCATAAAAGTTTCCACTGGGATGACCTTACATATTGTAACAAAAAAATCCCTAACCAAACAAAAAACCCACCATCCCCAAAAAACTGAAGCAAAACCAAAAAACCCACCAACAAATAAAAGAATTTTTATTAACTCTTGTAAGGAGTTGCTGGACAGTTGCTGTGTTTCGCTGTAGAGACAGCTGGATTTCTCTGCTAGGGGAGCTGCTTTTTATTCTGTGTCCTATATGTATTTCTTTCAGGTTATTTAGTTACATTTTCCACTATTTAGTGAAAAAATTCATCCTTTATTTAGGTTTTAACAGTTTCAAAAAGCTAATTTTGTTACTGAGACAAGAGATGGTTAAATTGGGCTTTTTTAATACTGACAAGAGAAACACTTGCATGTTTCATGATTTAGTTTCTGAAAATAAAGAATGTAGAAGACCCTACGATTGTATTTATTTACTGTGATTGGGAAAATAAGACATTGTTTAAATTAAACTGCAGATAAAAAGGGAGTTGGTCTTGGACTAAACAAAATTGTTCGGTATCTATTTTCAGCATATAGACAGTTACAAATGATTGTAAAAAGGGAGCCAAGATTTCAGAAGAATGAGAACAGAATATGAATTGTAGTTATGAATGGCTCCTTGTTTTTGAAACTGGCAATAGCTTGCTGGTGTCTGACATCCCATCTGTAACAGAACAATTTATTTTTTTCTAAAGGTCACATTTCTTTCAGTAAATGAAGGAAAATGCATTGTTTAAGGTAAGGTTCAATTATTTTATGTGGCAATTCAGACAAGCTGTGTAATGAAGAGTAACAAGAAAATTCCCTTTGTCAAAAACATTTATAAATGATGCATTTTTTCTTCTAGCCAAGTATATTTAAGTGTTGGAAAAAACAAAAAATAGAAAGGAAATAAATAGATGAATAAATAGCTTATTTCTGCTTTTAGCAGCCACAAAGAAAATGCTATGTACATAGATATAATTGTATCTTATTTTATTTTGAAAAAAATGGTAAAAACTTTGCTAGTTGTTTAGAACATGTTAAATGATGTTACTGTTACTGATTTCTTGGTGGGTGACTTCATTCTGTTGAGAGTATTTGGTGTTTTCTGTCGGAATAATAAGATGTAGTTGTTTTGTTGGGGTTTTTTTTCTGTTTACTCAGCTGCTCTTTAAGGTGACTTGACTTCACTTGCTCTGTGCAGGAACAAGGCCCAGACTTGTTAATCAGAAAGAGTAGATGATGATGAGATAAGGGCCTTTCAGGGGATTGCAGCAAAACTTGATTGTTGGTTGGTGGTAACTAGAGTTAATTGCTTAAAAAAACCCCAATAATTGTAAGGGAATTTGTACTGATTTTTGGATATTCTTCCAATGAACAGTTGAAACTAAGCTCCAAAATTTTAATTTCAGTGAGCCAACATGTAAGACGAGGGTGAGTTATTTTTTTTCTATTCTTCTTTTGCCTTTTTAGGACTTGTATCTAACATTAACTGGCTGGGATAAATTGCTGGCAACTACTGAGGGATTTTTTTATTTTTGGAGTTTTTTATTTCTGTTTCACTGAACACAATAAATATTCACTAACCATGCCTAAAGCCTCTGTAATGAGTCTGCTCTAGAGTTTACAGAAAGATTCCCTTTTTTAATAAATTGTTATAATTCTTGTATCTTGTTTGTGAGCACAGATAAAAGCTTGTCTGAATTATAATAACTTAAATAAGGTGTATGAATTTTTTGTTAGCTGCTGCTGGCTTTTCCTGCATGGTGGAACTGAAACTATGCCTAGCAATCTGAGGAAAACATACTTGTTAAACATTTTCGGGAGAAGACTCTTCCAACCCCCTGTATAGATTTTCTTTTTACTTCCTCATTGAAATAATCTTCCCAGCCTTGTCATATTTTCATTAAAATGAATACAGAAGATGATTTAGTAGGTCAAAGGAGGGTTTGTTGCAAGAATATGTCTTACTGGTAAATAGTCTGTTGTTGAGTTCAGTAACTTTGTTTAGGTGCAAGTCTGATAGTTTCTGGATAACCTTATGCTGGTGGAAGTTTCTCTAGGGGCTGGAAGGGGAGATGCCTGTGCTTCTGTGCCCATGGGGATGTCAACACCGATGGGTGACTTCCCAGTCTCTGTATTTCCCCATTCTGTATGTTGGCTGGGAGGGACAGAGGGAAATGCAGGTACTGCCCCAGGGGCAGTGAATTGGTTAAGTGTAGTTTGTCCAGAGGATCTTAGCAATGTCATGTATTGCAAAGGGAAGTAGAAAATTAACTTTGACTGGGACTGCTGTTTCCCAATGCATATCAGATGGTGACCCACTTGTATTTGCATGAGAAGAGCACTTGCTAGCTGTATTGGGTCTTGCTGAGACCGAGTTCATTTTCCCACAGCAGCTCTCAGATCTGTCTGGCATTGGCTCTGCTGGACATGGGGGAAGCTTCTGGCAGCTTTTCCCAGTGGCCAGCACTGTAGCCCCTGCAGTACCAAAACCTGGCCATGGAAACCAAATACACAAAACAAATTCTTAACAAGGTGCTTTATATTGGAAAAAATTCCTTCCTGACTTCCATGTGGACTGGCTGAAGGTCTGAATGCTGATGTTTGCTTATGGTGGTTGTCTTTGACCAGTCTTGGGGCCAAGGCAGAGCTTCCTTCCCTCTCCACGGCTAATGAAAGGAGGCAGTGAAAGGGGCTCTGAGGCTGTTGGACTGAAAGGTCCCAAGGAAACACCACTGTTGCCCAGTATCCACTAAGGTAATAGAATTTCTGGTAGAAGGTGTGTTAAAAAGGCTACTGTAAAATAGGATTTTTGAGAGTTCAGTGATGTAGGAATTACTGTTTTCATGAGTTTGCTTGAATTCCACAGGGGGTTTTTTTTGAGCTAAAACAGGACTGTACTGTGGTAGGGCAAATAAGATCAAGATGAGTTCAAACAATAATTAAAAGAAATACTAAGAAAGGGGATGCTTTACAACTCCCTCCTCATTAGTTGCTGGGATAATGGATTTTGGATACATTATGCTTACAAATCAGTCTATGTGAGTAGTGCTCTTTAGGCTGGGCAAAGGGATAGCCATAGAAATGAGGAGGTGAGAAGCCAGCTGAAATCCAAAGTATTTCAAGATTTGTCCTGGATTTACAGGACATAACAATCCTGTTCAGTTCATACTTTTTTTTTTTTTTTAGTAAAAGATACAGGAAATTGCTGTAAAATTTAATACCTAGTTTGTTTCTTTGTCCAGAATTCATCAAGGGGAAAGCACAAATAATTAAATCTTAGTTATTCTTAAATGTTCAAACAGTTTGCATTCAGTTCTTAGGGAGTTAGATGGAGTTATAATTGTTGGGAAAAAGGAACCTTTGGCAGATTGTCCAAAAGGACAGCTGGATTCCTGGAGCCACATGCATCTTCTGATCCCTGCCTGGGCTGTTGCTGTGGAGGTGGGCAGAGTGTATGAATGGCTCTGTGTCAGCATCTGTTGGAAATCAGATGCTTTTGGGTGTTCTAAGTGGTGCTTTTGGGGGGTGCAAGCAAGTGCTTAAGTTTTGACATTGCTAGACAAAGGGTTGTTCAGCCTGGAAAGACAGAACAACAATGATCCAGGATCTAGACATCCCTTTGCCAAGTCATCTAAAGGTTCAGTCTAGGAAGTATGTACAATTGCTGAGAAGGTGGAGGAAAAAACATGATCCAAAAATGAAGTCAAATCCTTTGTTAACTTCTTAACCAGAATGTCTCAGCCTAGTAGAAAGATGTCACTAGAATGATCCAACACCTAAAAACTCAAGCTTTTGCTCTGGTTGGCTTTCAGCTTTTCTTTAATACGATTGTCAGTTTATGCACACAAGCTGTATGTTTTCTTCCTGTACAAGTGGGATCTTATGCTTTCTGGTTTAGGTCTCCAGGGTATGTCTGGCTGCCTTCTGCTTCATAGGGTTCCCAATTACTTTTAAAGAGCTTTTGGTCCAAGGTATTGCCAGATGATACAGCAGTTTTATACTGCTAATTAGAATGAAACAGTCTGTATTGGAGAAATGCATATACCTCAAACCATTAAACAGCAATTACTTCAAAGTAGCTACTTGGAAAGCTAGATATTAATCGTTGATAACTGATAGATAGAAGAAGTGTAGAAGTAAATAACAAGCCAGACTGCTCTCACTGGTGGAAAATTCCTTTAAAATGGTTGTTTTTTCATAAATATGTTGACTACATGGTCAGAACTACATTTTCTAGAAATTTTGTCCTTTGTAACCTATGGTTAGCCAACATGCTCTGTCCTTGCACTGCCAAAGCTGTTTATTTCATTTTCTCAGTGACACTGTAATCTTCTGCTGTTTGATTTCTGTTTCATTAAAGCTCTCTGGTTTTCCTATTCCCTGTGTGGATTGTCCATTTGGCAGCATGTTGTGGGTGAGTTCAGCGGTTCGTGTGCGCAGTAGCTGAGGCTGAGCCCCGCTGCCCAGCTGACCACGAGCACTCAGCTCACCAGCAGATGTGTTTTACCTCAGCTCAGGTGCCTGCTGGCATTTACACCAGTGCAGAAGGGTGACCTTGGGGGTACTAAGGGTCGAGTGTATTTGTATTCCTTAAATATTGATGGAAAGCTAGCAGCCTTTAATATGGATAGATGCTTTTCAGCATAGAGAGGGATCTCTCACGTGTTTGTGCAGAATTCCAAATAATGTCTGTACAGGCATTCCTCACAGCAGAATTTCTTGGTGAAATTCGAATGTAGAATGTGCTAGTATGGTGCTGAGGTGAAAAAGATATCCTCGGGACCAGGCTTGGTCTGTGTTTCTGGTGGTGGCAGGCAATACCAGTGCCACCAGTGTGCTGAGTTATTAAAGTAAATGGCCACAAAACACTGATTTTATTTAGCTGCCTTTCTGGCCATAGGGTAGCCAGTACTGAAAAGCACCTTGAGGCGTTACAAAGGAGTGAAAGTCTGCTGATGTTGCTCCTGCTTTTCTCTGGACAGCCTGGTTCATGTCTTAATGCCTTTATTTTAAAATTTTGATTTTTTTAAACTCAGTTCTTTTAAATTTTAGTTAATTAAGACTTAAATTTTTAGCACTGTGAGTAGTTTTTAAAGTTCAGGATCTTTTGCTATTTGTAAATCTTTCCAAACATCCACCTGAGCTTTATTTCAAAGAATGCAATTTATTTTGTATTAGGCATGCTGTTGTTAGCAGTCTCTCTGAAGCTGAGCAGATTCATTACTCTTCTGACTCTGGTTTTGAATTTGTTTTTTTATCCAGAAGAATAATATCTGTTGTGCATGCTTGACAACATAATTAGTATGTCATGTGTGTATTTGCAAAATATTAAAGAGGCATTTGTACTTGTTTCTTTGTTATTTATATGCAGGGAAAGCCTGTTAATTCATGTAGTTTTGCTTTTGTTTCCATCACTGGAAACACTTTTGCATGAATGTATATTGTTTAGTTTGGTTGGGGTTTTTTTGTAACTGTTTTCTACAGAGACTGGTAATGCTGACATTGTGGTCACGCTTTGGATGCGTGTGCAAGCTGTGTGTAATTAGCAGTGTGTTTGTACCACAGGGACCTGGGTTCCCTGCAGTGCCAGCTTAGCACAACTGTGGGTGCGAGGGGAATGCATAATTTTGTAATAGAGTCCTTGGCTCTGGTCCGCTTCCCATGGGAAGGAGCACTCACTCGTGTGGTTTTGCATACACAGTTTTGTCCTAGGTGTTTATTTTCCACCAGCAATATAAACACTTTCCACCTGTGTGAAGAGGTGATTTATGGATGCTGGTGGTGTGCAGGTGGATGTCACAGGTGACTGGGAAGTGTCAGTGAAGGGCAGTGTTTGCAGAAGCACTGGTTCATGAAGGTCGGTCTTTCTCCTGTGGGGTCCCTCCTGCCCTGCCCCTCGCTGCTCTCCCTGTGCTGGTGCAGGTGCAGATGTCCTTTAGGAAGGGCAGAAGAGCAATGTGTCAGCTCATCACCAGAGTGAAAGAATATTTAACTGCAGTTTTCTCTCCTGGAACTGAAGGACTAGTGGTCACAAGTGGGAGAGTGGGTTGGAAGTACCGTGTTGCTTTCTACCTGTGGGAATGCAGCCTAAGCAATGCTTTCAAGCTGGGAGAAGCAAGAGGCTGTCCAGCGGCAACCAAGTGTCTTGACAGCTGTCTGCAAGTTCCTGCTGAATATGAAGTAACTGTTATTTTACAAAGGTGTACAAGTTGGCCAAATCAGGAAGCTTCTACAGGCATGAGTGGTTCCTAGCACAAGGTTCACCATCCTGACAAACACCAAGCCTCTGCTAATTTCAGAAATTTCATCTGAAATGAAAAGCGAACAACTCGAGAACCCATTTATCCTGGAACACAGTCAGCAGGGTGTGTTTGGTCCCACAGGGTTAGATTTACAAAAATAATGGTAACTTTAAAAATTCAGTCATTTCCTGGTGTCTGCATGCTTTCAATACTTATTTCTATTGTACACTTATTGTACACTTGGCAGATTATAATTGCCTAGAAATACAGGTCTTTAATGGGAAATGTATCTCATCGGGGAAATCTCTTGAATGTATCAAGAATAAATAATAAACTTTTATATTGCTATGTCTGGCAGTTTGTTTTGACTTGTAACCTGTGTTAAGTTAGCAAATTTTATAAATAAAAAAATATTCTGGGATAGTAACATTTTAAATTTCTTTTTTTCACTAAAAGGTTTTATGTATTTCAAGACACTCAAGTATTTGTAGAAAGTTGAAATATTTGGGGAATTCATTTGAAAAGAATGTAGGTCTTTGCAGTCCTAAGTGTCTTGTTGGAATCCAAAAATACACAAGTAAAAAAGATAAATGTTTTAAAACTGCATGTTGGATTAAGAGCAGGCAACTCCTGCCAGTCTGTTCTAGGTTAATTATATCCATATTTTTACGCTAAATAATAATTAGATAAATGTCATTTGAACCATTGCGTACTTATTGCCTTCATCGATCATATGGTAGAAGCAACTAAAAATGTTTATTCTAACATTCTGCTAAATATAATGGATGCATTTCCACTTTTTGTCCCATAATAACCCATGAACTTAAAAAGAAAATAGTACAGCTGATTGCAAAGATGGCATTCCTAATTATACAGAAGCTTTAAATTTCTAAAAATATTTTTCAAAGCTTAGAACACCAAGTATTCCTATTTCTTGGTGGCAGCATGCCTGTTTATGTCCAGGGCTTCCAAGTTTATTGGTACTGTGCCCCAGACTGCTGAACTGTTTGTGCATGGGGGTCTATTTCACTCTTCCTTTATCATGGTTTTTCATGGAAGAAACTCAGTTGACTTCTTTGGATGTTCGTGGATTTATGAGATTGCAAGGGGGAAACAGACTTTTGGGGTGCTTTTATTATTTCCGGTGTGTTCGTATTGTATTCAAAGTACACTTGATAGAAGTGCAGAGCTATTTTATCTTACTTCTGTGCCACTAAAATAAACTGTTTAAGAAAACTATTAATGAAGCTTCACTGACTTAATCTGGGCTTTAAAATTAATGTCACTCTTTTAATTCCTTAGCTGTATTACATTGAACTATAAATAATTTGAGCATAATGGATGGGAAAGCAGATGGTGCCAAAAATGCTTTGCAATTGGCAGAGCAACCAGACATTTTTTAAATTTGCTTATGCCCCAGCAGGTCTCTGTAAACACAGCCTAAGTGAGCTTGTTTTTGAAGTAAACTTAAGAAATGTCATTTCACTGGATAACAAAGCACAGAAAAAAGTCATAAATCTGTGTGCTGTGCACAGTTATGAGAACATGTATTCCTTTTTCTGATTCTAAATTAGCACTGTCATACTTAATTTAACTTGAAGACAATGTTTCTATTATATTAGACTTTTTTCCAGTCTTGAAAACTCCAAATAGAAATTTTTAGAAATGTGAGAATTTCCCTGAAGCATTTACAGAGCTTTCAGAGTGGTATTGCTGTAAGATGAAAAAGTTTAATCAATTACTGTGTTCTCATTCCTCTGGCTGGCACACATAAAGCTAAGGATGTGGGTAGTAGTGAAAGGGCAAATTGGATTTTTAGGAACTAATTTAATTATTTGAAGTAATTCCAGACAGATTCTCTCATGCTAAGCATTGTGAGATTATTACTTCAGAAAAAAAGCCTAGTGCGTTTTAAAATTAACTAAAAAAAAAAAAAAAAGCTGTCCTCTCTGTGTTTTTTTGCAAGGGAGGGTGCCTTGAAAATCCCCTCCTCACACACACACCCACCATGCCCCCCCTCTCCCCCCGTTTTTTTTTCTGCTAGAAGAGTTACCTCCTGCACTTTTTTACTTGATCCTTTTGATTTGCAGATAAAGGGTAGGAGGAACTCAGGCTTTCTTCATGAGCATGAAATTTTGCGAGATCTGATGTATTTAGTAGCCAGATTCAGTCTGGGTCTAACTGCTGTCAGTCTTCCTCACTGTCACGCTTAAAAAGAGCTTTTGTCTGTGTGTTGTTGTGACATAACACAAGGAACTGTGGAAAAAGTAGGTATTTTCAAAACATAAATTTGTCTTTTTTTTGTATGACATAATCTGTATTTATCTGCAGTTATGATCAGCTCTTAAGTTGAAGCAAAAAGACCCCATCCTCCTTTTATTTTATTTTTGTTGTTAACATACTTCTTCCATTAAAATATGAAATAGTATGCCCTTGATATTAAAAGCTTAAAAGGAGAATATTTTATTAAATATGGGATGGAAGGTATCTTGAAATATAAAAGGCTAAAGTTTATGCCTGCAAAATGAAACAAGTGTAGAAGTGATGCAAAGCTGAAATATAGTTTTAAAACTTTCTGAACTGAGGATATTTGTTTGTGTCCTGTCTGCCCTTTCTAACAGAGATGTAATCTTTCTGGTTTTGTCTCTTTTTGTAATCTTAACCTGCTGTCCCATCAGTGATATGATTACAGGATCTTTCCAAGCTGTAGTGCCCATTTATAGGGTTCTGTGCCTTGTTTATCGATGATGTGAAATAAATGTTTTGAAATAAATGAAGCAGGGCAGTGTTAACAGCCAGAACAGAAAAACAATTAGGTGGCACGTCCAATTTTTTTTTCCTTTTACTTAAGTTGAAAAGGCATCTTCCTCCCTTTTGTTTCTTTTCCCCATTACACAGTCAAGCAACAAGTATTACAGTTTAGTCAGATGGATGCTGAATCAGGGAGAATGCCATGTTTGTCTTTAATCACTTGGAAGAGCTCTGAAGAATTTCTTGCATCTTTCAGGAAAAAAAAGAATTGCTAATGGACAAAGCAAAAATGAGAAGCCTGGCTTCATGCAGAAGAATTTTTAAAAGGAATTCATCAAAATGAAATTAAATGTCCTTCTGCCTCAGCCATAATCCCATAAATTCAGGATAACCTGTTTCTTTTTGTTCCTTACTATTTTTGCAATTAGTTCACTTCTTCTCCTGCAGAGAGGCTGCATGAAAGATCTTGTTATTTGTGGCTGTGGTAAAATATGCTGGCTCAGCCTGCCTGAAGAAACAGAAGCCCTGGCAGGAATGCTGATTACCATGACAATCTAAGCCATCTAGAGCTTCGGGGTGTTGTGGGTTTTATCATGAAAGTAAGAAATGTGTCCTGCATGGTAGGATAGCTCATAATATCATCATGGTGCTGCATATCTAATTGTCATTGCATGACTTTATTTTTCATTTTGTGTTACCTGAGGAGGGGGCTGGGGGAACCTTATCACATTGAGGTAAATTTTTATAGCATACTTATGTGTTTACATCTTTATCTATTTTAGGATATAGTTTTGTGCAATACATACATGAGGGGGTTTAAATCTTCCTGGGTTTTCCCCAACAGCATGGAGGGAAACTGCTGTGTACATTTTCCTACTCCCTCTCCCCAGCCCCACATACAGTGCCAAATTTGTGCTACAGCATCTTCACAAGCCAAGACAAAAAACCCTCAAACTCACCCTTCCTATCCATATTAGGGTGTCATTATTTCAGCCATTACTTCCTCAAAGGTACTTCACCCTACCTCCACCAGAATGCACTTGTTTGTGGCAATAGGGCTGATGGCATGTTGCATGAGGTCGTTGGTTTAAATCTCTCTGAGATTGGAGTAGGAAAACCAATCTTCTGGTCTCTAATGAAGTGTGTGAACTAAGTTATTGTCACTGATATTTGGACATTGTTAGTAAAGAATAGAAAGTAAAAATGACTTGAAGTTATAAATTTGCAAAGTCCCTGTGAAGTTTTCTCATTTAAAAATTGGCTGGTTTAAAGTGTTTTTCTAAAAATCTTTTGGCTCATTATGACAAAAGCAATTGTATTTGCATTATTTCTTTCCCAGTAATTTTCTTGTTTACACTAAACTATTTATTGAAAACTGCATGAGGTTATCAACACATCAATGAACTTCTGTTCTGTGCCAGTAACCTAAAAATCTAAGGGTTTGTTGTATAAGCTTCATTTGTAATGTGGAGCATCTACTGGTCCCATGAAATCATTATTAAGAGCAAACAACCAAAGGTTGTGTCTTTCTGCACAGTTCTAGAGCATGAACCAAAAGCCACAGGTCCAAATGATGAAGAGGAGGACGAGGGAGAACAGTTTGACTTTGATAGTGGAGATGAGATACCAGAAGCAGACAGGCAAGCCCTTGTGCCACCTATTCCTGGTCCTGGAAATAACATAGAGCACCAAGAAGCTAGTGCTGCAGGTAAGTCATCCTGTTGGTCTGCACCTCCACTGGGCTAAATAGTCCAGACTGATCATAGGATTTTTCTAGGTCTGATCATAGGATCATAGTCTTTTCTTGACCGTGTAATAAAAGAACTTTAAAAAGATTTTTCCATGACTGAATGATTGCTGTTTGTAAATATACACATGTTGGGTTTATTTTGGAGCAGTTTGGTTGCAATGGAAAGCTGATATGTAGCTGTTATGGTTATTATTATATATAGTAATTAAAGACAATATGAAAGCATAAAAATACCACTCAAGGAAATGTAAAAGGGAAAAAAAAATAGAAAGAGAAAGAAATGGTAAGAGTAGGGAGATACATAATTACCACCCATGGATCTGGGATTGATTGAAGTTATGATTGACGGTCTTGATCTGTCCAGAGGTGGGGGAAAAAGCCCACAAAATACAAAGTCTGGTGGGTTAATACATTCTCAGATTCAGTTGGGAGTGCCCAAGCACATCTGCTGGGAGGGGGGAGTTTTACACTCTCTTTTGATCACGTGCAGTCCTCTGGTGGAAGGCCTCAGGAATGAGTCTGAGGGCACTTTGGGGGTCATTGATAGTTTATGACCTCTCCTAAGGCAGCTGCCTCTTGTGTCAGTAAGCCTGGGTGTGAATGGGACCTTCCCTGGGAGGAGGGTGTGTGTGTGAGGGCAGTTTGGTGTAGTGAAAGGCACAATCCTGTCTCCACAAGGTCTGCCCAGTTTGTAGCCTCTGGTGGTGGTAACTTCACCCCCTCCATCTCATGCAGACCAGAGGTTTGTCATTACATACCCAAAAATTCACTGCCCTCTCTTTGCAGGCTTGCAAACCTGGCCTTAGCAAAGCACCCAGGAACTTCCCAAAAACGGTCTATGTGTTTTGAGTCATAGTCCAGTCTCTCACATATGGAAATACCATGCAAATGTTTTGAATATTCCTGCCAGTTACAGTCATGGTAGATCTGACAGGACAAGTGACCACTGTGTATAATTCCTGTGAGGTTTCCCTTTCACATGTGGCATCCAAACCAGTGGATTGGACATAGTGAGTGTTTTGCTACAGGAAAACTTTATACCCTTGCTGGTCTTAAGGCACACTGATGGCTTGAGGTAAGCTGTTCCACAGCTAAACTTGCTGGTTGCTGAGCTTTAGATGTGCATAAAACTAAGTGGAGTTTGAATGTATGAATTTTGTTCATGAACAGAAGTGTTGCTTAATATTGAAACATTTTTTATGATGTATGCAGATGTTGCCAGTTCTGAGGTGTAGTCTGGAAATTGCTGCATTCCGTTCAAATTGCTAACAGCTGATTTTGCGTACTTTGATCCAATTTCCTTTTGTAAGCAGACTCGCTGTGTTTATGGCAATTAAAGATAGATAACTCTGCAGGTACTGTGCAGTTTGACAACCTAGAACTTAAACACCATCTTTCCCTGAGCATCTGTTGCTCGCTTACCCTTTTGTGGAGTTGTGCTTACAGCTCAAAAGCATTTGATCACTTGGGATGCAGTTCTGCAGTTCACTTCAGAGGGGCCTGTAGTTCTGCTGTACCTCAGCTTGTCTCAAAAAATACTGGGAGCTTTGCATAACAGAAAACAAATTTTCAAAGAGGAAAACTTGTCAAGTTATTTTCTTCCCCACTTTCTTAAGTATTTTCAGGACTTCTCTCTGAGGAATCAAAGTGAATCCAGACACAAACACAAGAAGTACTTTAGGGGTAGTCATGAGAAGAATTTTGAGTTGTAGGTTATAAACAACTTGTATAGTAAAGATCAGGTCACTGTTTAGCATACTTTCAAAGAGCTATTAGAGCAGCTTGAACAGGTATGAAAAATAAAACTGTATATTTTTGTTTAATTTTTCAACTAAAGGAGCTGATAATTTAGAAAACAATGAGAAGCTGCAAACATCAGAACCTGCTGCAGAAGGCACTCCAGCCAAAGTAAATCCCTACTCAGTCATAAATATTTCCCCAATCCAAGACAAGGATCCATCCTCATCACCAGAACCAAGTCCTCAAGATGAATGTGCAAGTCCAAACCTGTCTGGTGGATATTCTGTTCCTGTCCCTTGTGGATATGCTGTGCCATCCAACTTACCTTTGATACTGCCAGCATACTCCAGTCCCGTCATCATACGCAGTGTTTCTGTAGATGAAGAAGGTACTGTATTTACCCACCTTACTTTATTTGAAGGGGAACCCTTGTTTATATATTCCTCTCCTGTATAGCACTCACCCTGGATGAGTGTGGGAATGATTAATGCTAATTCCTTTTTTAACATAATGAAGTAATTTCCAGATCCAGAGTTCAGCGTTTAAGCCAAATGGTTTTTTCTCATATCTTTTATTGGTTTTTCTAGGCCCTGGCAAAGTTCCTCTCCCTTTTGCCTGTTCTGTATGCATTTCTGTTTGTTTATTTTTCAATCCTTGTGGATTTAGAGTTGCTTTGGGATTTTTCCCTTGATGATTTGATGAATTCTCTTTGTCTTTTAGTAAAATTTTAAGACGGAAGAGGAAATTAGAAAGGGAAATAACTATGGATTATTGCAGAAACAGGAGATCCATTTTGCACCCAGAGTTTACAAAGCTGACAGCTTAATGTCAAGAGAATAGGGAAAAAAAGCTCCCCATAACCTGGCTTTTTGTTTTTGTATTTTAAGTATACTTTTCTTTAGCTAGGCAGCAATTCTATAATTCCAGCCTTTTTTCCAGCCTTTGTTTTTTTCCACTATTAGGAATACTGTCAAGGAAAAGTAAATATCTCTGTGTTTCTTATTTCCTATAGAGAAGTATATGTTTGAGAGATAGAATTAAATGCATCAGACATTATAATTTCCTCTTAACAGCTCTTCTAACAAATGGCTGTGTCTTTGAATTACTTAATTTTTAAAAATGGTGTGAAGTAACTAAATATTTTTAGATGTGTTACAAAGAAAATTATTATTTAGCAATGAACTAGTGAAATCTGTTTCTTATGCTAAAATGTACCATATGAACCAAACTGATATGTTATTCCAAGCATTTTCTTTTTTTTTTTTTTGTTTTCTACTTGGCAGGTACACAGTCAGCAACTGAAGAATGTCATTATAATTCTGTAAACTTGGAGGACCCTCAGAATAGGTGACTGCCAGTTCAGCATCTTTTAATGATTTGTAAAACCTTAATTCATAAGAAAGCTTGCATTTAATAAGTATTTTAGTCTCCTTGTGTAATGCTTCCATGTTTGTTGGTTTGGTTTTCTTTTTCACTTTCTTAGCCCTGTAATTCTGGTTGTGTACTAAAATCAGCACTGGTTGGGGCTCTTGTGTGTGTAACTGTGCATGACATTTTTGAATACACTGGGTTGAATTTTTATAGAATGATGTCAATGTCAGCTGCAGCAGATTGCTGGAGATCTTGTCTAGCCTGCTGCTTTCAGCATGACCACTGCCAATACTCCATCAGATCAACCGTGGCCTTGCTGGCTGAACCTTGAAACGCTCCAAGGATGGAGATGCTGCAGCTTCCTCAGGCAGTCTGCCCTTCCGTACTACCTTCCTTCCCCCCATCCGCTCCCTACAGCCCCCAAAATTCCAACCCAAATCTTTCAGTGGGCTGTTTGCTGACCACTCCCCCTTCTTCTGGCATTAAAAAAACAAAAACAAAACAAAAAAAAAAAACAGTCCCAAGCCCCCCAAGCAAACTTATAACCCTGATTCCATCACCTCTGTAGTTCTCTTTTGGATAGTTTTAGCTGCTCTTGGATCACCTCATAACATCCTTTTCACCAGACTAAATTATCTCCATGCCTTTTATCTCCTTCCTTGTAAACCATGTGCTTTAGTCCCTGACTTCAGTTTCTCTACATGTCTCTAGAGGTAGCTTCAATTTCTCCACAGCTCTCTAGCAGGGCACTGTTGGGAAGCCGAAACTGGACGTGCTGCTACAGGTTCAGCTTCACTGGCACCAGGTGGAGAAGCTTTGCCTGATAGCTCCTGATGTAACCCAGAATGTTTTTAGTCCTATTTACCATGAAAAAGAAGCTCTCACTTCACTGTTTTCTGAGAATTTCCTGTGTTCTGGTAGATGAACTCAAAAGCAAAATATTTTTTTTTAAGATTGTAAAGAAAGTGTTTTCAATTTTCTGACTAGAATTGTCAGACTATAAAATAGAGTAGATTATTCATCATCCAGCTACATACTGAAGCAACATTTTTGAATCATCAGCAGCCTTGAAGTGGAAACTAGAAGGCAGAAAGATATTTATTGTCTTGTCTTCATGGATATTTAAAAACATTGTGGTGTAACTTTTAGTTCTTTTATTTTATGGCCTTTTTTTCAAGTGAAGATAACCAGACCAAGAGAGAGGATGATGCCTTGGCCAAATGGGTTGCTGATCCTGCAAATACAGCATGGATGGAAAGTAAGTATCAGTGAGCACTGAAGTACAAATGTAGGAGGTGGCCAGTTTTAAGCTGTGATCAGCAGTATGTGTGTATTTATATGCACAAGCAGATTTTATAGGAATGTCCATATTCAGTTTTACTGTCTATTTTCAGATAGGTTCCAGAACCAAGGTGTACCAGTTAGAACATTCAGCAGTGTAATGAATTTGTATTTTAGAATAAAGGTGACATTCACTTTTCCACCTTTTGGAGTCTGTGGAATAATTTGAAAATGGATTTTGGAAGTCAGTTGGCTCCATCAATGCATGTGCAGTGGAAATAAGCTCCAGTTCAGAGTCTGATCTGCCACTGTATTTGAAATTGCTCTTCCTGTGCAGTAGTTGGCAAATAAGTACTTGGAGGAGGTGGAAGGGGTTTCCACTTTGTCTTGGTGTGTGCTGTTGATTCTTGGCTGGCAGCTGCATTTTAAACCAGAGCAGAGACTGTGTGGTTTGATGACAGGTTATGTCCTCCACTGGGCTGGAGGTTCATCTTACATATTTTGTGAAGTGACTGAAGAATCTGTGTTGTTATTCTGCCTCTTAATGTACTATGATGATCATTACATTATTTAGTTTTGGTTCTCTTAAAAAAGTCAATTGCAGCTTTTCTACAGCCATTTAGTAAGGCAATGAGCAGCCTTTGACAGGCACAGAACATTCTATGCTTCTGCAAAAAGGAGGGAGAAATACTGGCTGTTGAAGTGGATTTTTGTTCTCAGGCTACCAAAGGTCATCATAAGCAATGCAGATAAAACTCTGAAATTTCACAAATACCATATACTGCTTTGTGCATTATTGCATTATTTGTAAGATTAGATGTGCAAGCAAAATGCTAGTGGAGGGTGAGTCATATCTCCATTGCATTCATATGTGCCAATATAACCAAAATTCTTTATAACAGAATAGAATATTTCAGTTGGAGAGGACCTACAGCATTTCAACTGCCTGACCATTTCAGGGCTGACCAAAAGCTAAAGGCATGTTAAGGCCTTTGTCCAAATGCCTTTTAAACATTCAGTCCCATTCAAATTTTAGGAAGTTTCTCATTTGGTTTTTTTTCTCTGTCTTGGTTTTAGACCCGGATGAGGTAATTTACGATGATGTGCCAAGAGAAGATTCAGACTCTGAACCAGGTTTGAGGTCTTTGTAATGTTGAAAGCAATGTAAAATGGAATTATATGCATGTATACTGAACAGATATGTTCATTAAGTACCTAAAATATATGTAAATGGAATTGTATCAATAATTGGTAGGTCTTAGGAAGTTCAGAATTAAACTAACACTTAAAAAAGTATCTCAGTAGGTCTCCTATACTACTCTTCTCAGAAGCTGAAGTCTGCTTTGTTTTATAGATACTGTTCCAAATGCTTGAGTATTCTGCATACTAGAGAATTAGTGTTGTAGGTGTAGTGCCCTGAACAATGCAAGGTAGTCAGGAAAAGGGTGTTTTAAATACTTAGATGATATATGATAATGGATCACTGTCATGGTTGTAGAGAGAAGTTTGTTCCTTGAAAGTCCCCTTCAGTATATAAATGCCTGGGAGATGGAAGAGATGGTTCAGGGTGGCTGTTTACCATTTGATTGTGACTCTACAGAAATGTTTTAATTCAGCTTTGAAGCAGTCCACTCCTCATGGTTGTGACCATGTTTGGAAGGGGCAGAATAGATCTAAAAGTATATGTTGGAGTCAAGATTTTACCTTTGCTGGAAATGATAGAGTTAGGGCTCAAGAAGTTTATTTCACTGAGTTCTTGATCAGATTTGTTTTGAAGTTTCGAGGTATAGTGAAGTCTGCTTAAAGATGAGTTGCTACTGATTGATTTTGTGTTTGAGTGGATTGGCTTATTGGGAACTCAGCTTCTTGTGGGTGTAGGGTGTAGGTGTTTGATACGGAAATTGATAATGAATTGAGAAAACACTTAAGCTTCTTATGTGAAAACCACATTAATCTTTAAAGCTATAACAGTTTCATAAAGCTATAACAGTTTCATTTCTTGTCTTTAGTAATGTTCAGGCAAGGTGTTTTACAAATTACTACTGAATTTTCTTTCATTTATTATTGGAAAGTACCATATTACATTCATGACTTGAATGCTTATATCACTGGAAGTCCCCTCAGTGGGCTGTGCTACTGTGAGCAGGGACATCTTTGTGCTGTTTCTGATCAGTCAGGAAACACATACACCAAGCCCAGGTGGCTGAGCTGGGGGGGATATGGGATATGGGGCAAAGCTCTGCTGAGCATATTGATCAGAATCTTTAGCTTAACCCATAAAACATCAATTAAAATTTCACTTCCATTTTGTCCCCAAAGACACTGAAAGATTCTGGAGGAGTCAGGTAGTAAGGGAAGTTTCATATTTGTACTATCATGCTCTTGGTGTTTATTGTTTGTGTATTTTGTCAAGGAGACACAGCTATTCCAAAAAAAGTTTCAGTCCAACAATCTACACTGGGACATGGACAAGATAAATTCACCCAGTCATGGTGTAAATCCTGCTCCAACACTGACAGCACAGGAGTTAGACTTGCATAAGTCTTGATTTATTTTCACTTACTATGATGGTTCTTTTGAATTATTCATTGTGCTAGATTACCACTAAGATGTCTTCTTCAGTAACAATATTTTAAAGACAGTCTTGATATGCGTGGGCATTAAATTTTTTTTTTTTAAAATCTGAATCTTCCAAATTAGACTAGAATCTGCTGTGGTAATTTTATAGAATTTAATTAATGTTAATATTAAAATCCAGGGTTAAATGGATGTGTAAAACATGTCAGGTTTTGAGTACATATTTTTTCTCTGTTTAAATGACACTTCAATCTTAAAAGCACAGCTTCTGTTTCCTGAATTTAATAGGAGGCAGTTGTAAATGCTGCATCCTAACCTCTGACAGTAGTGATTCCTGGCAGAAATGTCCACACTTTTCTACTTGTAATGACAAATGATTCTGCATGGAGAGTTCATTCCTGTTTCCCGATAACCAATTGGCTCTAAATTTTCCATTTTGGTTTGAGTCAGTTTTATGTTCTTGACATCTGTGCCAATGGAAAGAACTGTGTCTTTAACAGGAGGTACTATGATCAGCCTTTGCAATATAGATTTGAAAAGGTTATATCTTGAAAAGTTCAACACTTGAAATACTTCAAGTTTTTAGAGCAAGTTAAGACCAAGGTAACTGCCATAGGTGGGAGACTTCCAGTGACTGCTGGTGGTGAGTCATAAAATACCATTGTGTAACCCCTTTCTTGCTTCTTTGGTCTGATCTGTTCTGCTTGAAGTAGTGACATTTTCGTTTGATTCTTGCAATGTTTTAGCATTTATCATTTGAGCCAATGTCCTTAGGGACAAATGGCAAGCTTACAAATGGGAGGATGATGCTTCTCAGTGCAGATGAGTGTCCATAGCTACAGTTCAAACTTTTTATGAAGTTCTAAAACATGTTGTGGGACTTGGACAACACAACAGTGTCATTTGAGTAGGGCATGTTTTTAAAAGGATTGTGATGTGTACCCATAACACTGTCCATTTTTATTGCTCTGTTTCAGCAAAGACAACCCGCTTTGGCTATTTGAATATTGTATTTCATTCAGAATTTTTAAAGTGCATACAAAAGTCCATACAATTCTTTATAGCATATCCTGAGCAAGTTTTTTGGTGTTCAAACAAATACAAATTTCAGTGTAGCTTTATTTATTTTGGTTTAATTCTTGCAGAGGAAATGATTTATGATGATGTTGAAAATGGTGATGATGGTGGAAACAGCTCACTGGAATATGGGTGGAGTTCAAGTGAGTTTGAAAGCTATGAAGAACAGAGTGATTCTGAGTGTAAAAATGGAATTCCCAGCTCCTTTTTGCGAGGCAACCACAAGAGACATGTATGTATCCTGCAGTACTGCTCAGTCATTGAGATTATCCTGGTTTCCAACACTTGCCTTTCTCAGCCGTATTTCTATTTTTCCTCAATTCAGTTTCAAATACCAACAGCATCTTTTTAAAGGAGATGTGAATCAGTGTGGAAGTGACAGTACACAAATGTAACAGGGAAGAGGTGAAAATATTAAACAGAAGCTTATTACAAAAAAGAAAAAAACTCAGATTGGATAAAAATGAAATTTTAAATTAAGACTATTTTTGCTTGTGGGCAGTTCCTCACCTTCTCTTCTTTTGCAGTTGCTGGATTAGTGTAAGTGGTAAATAAGTGTGGAAAATAATGTGAGAAATAAATAGAAAATAAAAGAATGAAAAGCCTGGCAAGAACTGAAGGTTTGGGATCTGTAGGTGCTCAAAAGTCACAAAACTCTTCATAGTGTTCCCTAGCTTTTTGTCTTAGATCTGCATCATTTTGGTTGTGTTTGAAAGTGACTGAGCTTAAAAAACTTCTGAAAGCAAACTATTTTTGTTATCAAAGAGAACTCTACCTGTTAGGAGAGAAGAGAGGTGTCATGATTGAAATGACCCATCTGTGACACTTCTCAGGTGTGGTACCTTTGGCTCCATCTGCTCTGCAGGAGGCAGGAAGACACAGGTGACACAGGCGCCTGTCCTCACTGCATCTCTCCCACTGCACAGGGAGAGAAGCCCTGGGCTCTTGCATTCTTGTTGCCTTGGCTCCTCTGCTTCTGCCATCGTGTACCCTATTTGTGAGAGGCTCCCCAGTGTGTGCTGACTAGGGACAGACCCCCAAAAGCCCCAAAAAGGCAGCTGTGTGTTTTTGGGACTCAGCACCCCATGGCTGGAATGTGCAGGGGTTGCAGATAGGGTGTTATTTCATAGGACCCTTATTTTCATCTTTCAGGTTTCTTATCTTGATGAGAATAAAAACCTTGCTGCCTGTGTTTACCTCCAGTACGTGTTATCTACTCTCCCCCCACCTCCATCCTTGCTGCCTGTCCTTTGGAAATCAGGGAGTCAGCAATTAACTGCAAGACTTGAGCCCACCCAAATCTGTACTTTTTCCTTTGTTTTAGTCTTGGTTGTGCTCTGACTAGAACCATCTTAAGCTATTGCATCTGGCTTTTTGGGCTTTTTTTAGACAAGACTAAAGAAACTGAGTTTGATTATTTTTTTTGTTTTAAATACTTTGGAAGAGACTAGGAAATTACTTTGCATTTGAGTGTGTAAGCCTTAACATGGCTGCTGGCTTATTCTTTTTTTTTTTTTTTAATCTTTTCTTGTTATCCCTAGCCTCAGCTTTGGCCATAGTCATAAGAATTTATTTATATATGTGCACAAAGCAAGGTTTAAAGACATTTTTTGGGAATTCTCCCATTTGATCTGTCAGGGAAAACTGTTGGCAGTGGTTTAATGTGATTGTACCAGGATCAAACACAGAGTGTCTGAGCAAGAGACTGAGGAGTGATGACAGGAGAGGTGTGTGCCCTTGGGTACTGCCCTGCAGATGGTTTATTCAGGCCTGTGACAAAGGGTTTTGGGGATTGCCTTGTGAAGATGGGCATGAGGAGGTGAGGAGCACTTTAACTGGTGGATGGAGAAGTCAGAGAGGCTCCTGCACCTGGATGAGTTGCTGGAAGATGGAGAAATTGGGACATTAGGGAAGGGTTTTGGCAGCGAATGAGGAAAGACAAACTTTAGGACTGCAGAAAAAAACCCCGCAGCAAACAACCAAGAAAACAACAAAAAAAAACAACACAAAAAACCCACAGCCCTCCCTGCACTGGCACTTCAACATGGACAGGCACTGCTTCTCTTTATATATATTTTCTCTGTATCCATTCCTTGCTTTAACTCTCACTTCTCCTCAGGTCTTGCGATGGCTATTACAGTATATTCCCAGCACATCACCTTCTGTAACCTTTCAGAGCCTGTGAGGGACTTGCCCTACTTAAAATTTTAGTGTTAGTTGAAAAGTATGGCAAGATTGGAGGTGGGATTTTTAATTTTAAGTGCTGGTATGACTTCTCTCAAAGTCACTTTTTCATTATCATTCTTATTATTCTATGTATTTACTAATGTATTTTAAGAAAGGAAGATTTTTGTGCTGTTAAATATTTCTAGTCTATGAACCAGATGTTATTTTTCATTATACTGCTGTAATGCCAGAATCATCATGTTAGAGGTAATTGCATCCTGACCCAGCCTAGAGGAGCTACGTGCTGGGCCGGTCGCTTTGTTTTCAACTCACTAGGCCTTCTCTTTCCTGAGGCTTTGATCTCTTGCCAAATAACACTGTTGATATCAAGCTGAGGGGTTTTCCACTGGACTTCTATTATAGGGCATACCAAATATTTTCTTTTTTTTTTCTTTCCTGGTAGCATTTTAACCTCTTTTATCTATCTTTGTCAAAATGTTTAACAAATGGTGATTAGTATTCCAGAGCATTCCTTTCTTTGAGATAGTTTCCTTACCTTGCAAATGAATATATTCATGTACGAGGTGGCTACGCCCAAGTTCATACAATGAGATTATGAGGCATGTGGAAACTACAAGACCATGAATCCTGTTAGTGTCTCCTTACCTGACTCACTGCCCTGTCAATTTCCATGTTCTCAGGTGCCAGCAATTGCTGCAGGTTCTTTAGTCTCTAAGTTTTCTTCTGATTCACTGTTTCGAAGAATAGTCTGAAATACAGACTAGGATTTGTGCTCCAGTGAATAATGCTTATGGTTAAAGCTGATGTGTTTTTCCATGTGGATTTTATGAGATAGACACAATATAATTTTAAAGCTGATGTGTTTTTCCATGTGGATTTTATGAGATAGGCACAATGTAATTAAGATATATATAACAATATAGTTCTCTTAGTCTAAGTGGCTTTGCCCCTGTCTTTACAGAAAAGCACCTGGCCGAGTTCAGCAGTGCCCAGGAGCGATGGTCCCCTCCTCGGACTGGAGCTTCCTTCAGTGATAGTTTTCCCTTAGTGATAGTTTTCCCTTAGGGATAGTTTTCCCTTAGTTATGTTTGTAGCAGTAGATAGATGGGGCAATGTGCATGATTTATGTGAGTGCTTTAGCATGAAGTTTGCACTTCAGCTTTTTGAAAAGATTGTGTCTTTTTATACACTGTAGCTTTCTCATGACCTAACGCGTTTAAAGGAGCATTATGAAAAAAAGATGAAAGATTTGATGTCAAACACTGTGGGAGCAGTAGAGTTTCAGCAACTAAAGCAAAAACATGAGCTGAAGGTAGTGTAGTTGCTTTTTGTGACTAGCTACATTTAAATAATTGCTTTGCCAACACAGACAATGTTGTCTTTTAATAATAGCTTGAAAAAGTAGACAGTAATTTGTATGCAATGAATTCCAAATGTGCTTTATTTTTATTATGCAGTCTTAAATAAAAGACTATAATATTGCTATAGTCTTAAAAATACTTGGTCAAGGGCCTTTTTTCATACTTACTTTTAATGTTAACAGTCTCAGAAAATGAGATAGGGCATTGTCTTTCCTTGCTGACTGGTGCCCTTATCCCAGAGCATGAGCCAGGTGTGCAACTCTATTGCCTCTCTGACACCGCGGCTCCATGGGGCTAGCCTGGCCCTGGTCCTCCAGCCACACAGGACCAAATTGGGAATCTCCCTGTTCTCCATTCTGAATGGTGCCAGTATAAAAAGACTGGCTTTTTGCCAAAAGCTTCAGTCTCAAATGCAGAAATTGCCTGATTGCAGCAAGACAGCTTTGTTTGTGTTCTGACAGTAGTGGGGAGTTTTTGTTCTGGTGACATTTTGGGAAAGAAGTAGTACAAAGTAGGATTTTTAAATAAGCATTTTCCAGCAAAATTGGACTTCTTTGGTGGTTTTTTTTTTTCCTTTCCATGTAATTTTATTTGGCTGTAGTAGTATACTGTAGGATTACGGAATTCTTAATAAAATCAATGCATTTCTTCAGTGAATGAAGTTATTAATTGTAACTTTTTCCTTCATAACAGTGTTTGTTTAAGAATACAGTTAATATGTAACTGAGTCTAGGGGATTATCTTTAGATCAGAAATAACTTAGTTATTGGGTCACTGAAAGATGTACAAGACCTCTGGCTATTAATGACTTGTGAGTAGTAGGTATTTGTTGCATAAGATAACATTTGAGACTAAAATTTATATGTTTAATGCAGAAGGGTTTTTAAGCATTTCTGCTCTTTTACACTTGTATACAGTATTGCCATGAATTAAGTCCTTGTCTCCAGTTTTTATTTTATTTTGAAATACAGGAGCTTGGCTCTTGAGTTTTCATGGTTCCTTCTACTTATTACATAGTCATTTGACTTTGGACTATATTGATAGCCTAAAGTTTGCAGGCTCAATCATTTTCCTGTTATTCACTGAACATGTAGACTGTATTTTTTGTCTTACAGATGCAAAAGCTTATGAGAGCTGCTAGAGAAGGTACCAAAGATGGACTTGAAAAGACAAAAGCAGCTGTGAAGAAGGGTCGTTCCTTCATTCGGACAAAATCTTTCATTTCTCAAGGTATATGCTATTTACAGTGTTTCTCTTTGTTACATTTTCTAGTAATTTCTGAGAAAGAAGATAAATGGTGTAGCAAATTTTTATACTGGGAGCTGAGAGCTAGATGCAAGAAATCAGATATATATCAAAAATATATGGTGTTATATTCAGTTCAGATGACCATATGATCATTGCATCGTGGGCAGTTTTTAATGTTTGGGGCAAGAAAAAAAACCTGAGGACCACAGAGAAGGGTCAAGTTAAAAACTACTAAAAATCCCACCAAACAGTGCAATTTAGGTGCTGGTACATGGGAGTATGCAAATTATGTTAAGTTATCGTTATGAGGTAGCCCCAGCTAAGTCCCACACAGCCACTTGCTCACTCCCCCACCACCAGCACTAGCAAGAGAATTAGGAGGGTAAGAGTGAGAACTTGTGAGTTGAGGTAAAAGCAGTTTAATAGGGAACTTAAATGCCACAAGAGGCAAAGAAAGACAAGGAACTAGTTCAGTGCTTCCCAAGGGCAGGCAGGTGCTTACCCATCTCCAAGAGCAGGGCCCCATCACACACAGCAGTTACTTGGGTCACAAACACCATCACTCTGAATGTCCCCTCCACTTACTCCTTCCTCCCACTTTATATACTGAACATGATGTCACATGGTCTGGAATAGCCCTTTGGTCAGTTTGGGTCACCTGTCCTGGCTGTGTCTCCTCCCAGCCTCCCAGGCACCTCCAGCCCCCTCACCACTGGGGCAGTACAAAAAGCAGAAAAGGCCTTGGCTCTGTGTAAGGCCTGCTCAGCAATAATAAAAACATCCCTATATTAGCAACCCTGTGTTCAGCATGAATCTAAAACATAGCTCCATACTAGCCACTGTGAAGAAAATTATTTCCACCCCAGGCAAAATCAGCAGTTACTAGGTCTGTCCAGGTCTCTCCATCAAATAACTCTCAAATGTCAGGAGACTGTGCTGGTAAGACATGGTTTTCAGTGGAGGAGTAGTTGACTATTTAAAAAAGTTCATAATTGGCAAGGAGTAATGCTTTCCATGCTTAAGAGTGGAAATAGGGGAAAAGATTGTTCTGCTTAATCAGTTTGATGATTTTTGATGAAAGCTGAATTTGGATTGGGAAAACAGAAAGTGATGTAAAACCAAAAAGCCACAGAAGTATTTGTGTTCTTTCTGTAGTTAACAGCAAGTGACAATCATTTGTCTGAGCCTTGACAACAGCTGTCCACAGGTAATTTTTTCAAGAGACAGGTGGTAGTAAATTAAACTAGTTTCTTTTTCAGGGTAAGTCTGAGAGATAGTATATATTTCTGCTCAAGTTTCTGCCCAACTAAATAGATGGTAGTAACTTCAGAACTTATAATACTACAATTTTAGGAAGATAAAACCACAAGGGTGGAACAAGATATTTTTATTGAGAGAGGTTACATAAAGTTCCATCTTATCTATATGGGCCAGAGCACATCTTACATCCCTGTCATGACCTCTGACTGCTTCTCAATTTACTTAATTTACAGATTGAATATAGAAAGCTACTTACACAAAATGAAGTGATCAAAAAATGAATCCTCAACTTCTTGCAGTTGCACAGATGAAAATGCTCTGCAGGGCAGTGTTACAGTGGGCCTGGCATTCCTTCTTGCATTCCTTCTTGCATTTCTAGCAGTTTGGTTGCAGACACCGTGTATTTGTGGATGGCTGAATCCCATAACCTCTTTCCAAATCAGCAGGGAGTTAGTGACAAATTTGATAACTAAACTGATGAGTTTCTTCCAGCCATTAGATCTGCTTCCCTAGTTTCTTTTTTTAAGAAAAACTGTTCTAAGAAAACTGTTCTAAGACAGTTTCTCATATTTTTTGTCTCCTTTCCTCGTGTCTGCTTGTTTGGCCGGCTGTGTGCTGCCACCTATCAGTGCACCTCGGTGGTGCTTTCTCAGTAAAATTATTATCCACAGGGCAATGCAGAATCCCTTACTCCTTGCTGATGAAAGGAAACATTTTGGTGAATTTGGCTACATTAGTTCAGTTGTGGAAGGGTGAATGGAATTTTTTTAGCTGGGTCGTTTTATGGGTGTGTTCAGTTTCTTCCCGGGGTGATTTATTTTAAAACTGCTGGCCCTGAAGCTGCAGTGCTTTAACCTGAGTTGTCACGTCCTGCCCTTTGGACAGCCCCATTCTCCCGGCTGAGAGAAGGGAATAGAGGTCAAGCAAATGATGCTTAGGTGGTCTCCAGCTGTGGGATATGAGGATGCCTTTGAAGGATGTTTTGTGTTAGAGCACCTATTGGTGGTGGTATTTATGTGATTTCACAGATGAGACAGAAGAGCTGGGAAATTTCTTTTGTTTGGAAATTTCTTTGTTGTGCTTGGATGATAGGGTCTATACATTTTGGTTTTGTTTTGCTTTTTTCTTCTTTCAATCCACATGTAGATGCTAACATTTTGGTTATTTATTTGTAGATCATAGATCATCATGTCTGGAAGAAGAAGAGCTAAATTTATTTATTGATGTGGACTGTATGCATACCGAAGCAATTATGACTCCTATGCCTGAAGGATTATCACAGCAGCAGGTAGTAAGCTTTGGGAAATATGGTATTCTGCCTCTTTTTTCTCCCCTTCTGCTCTACCTCAATGGCTTTTAGGTGCCTTTGGTCTTAAAATATATTGGTATTTTACTTAAGTGGACATATAATTCCGAACTGAGTAAGTAGTTTTTTGAAAATTGGTGTGTGTGCATATAGTGGCATCAATCCTGAGTTCACCCAGAGATGCAAAATGCTGGTGTGCATTATAAAATTATCTATAAGAACTATATTGTTTCACTATCTGAACACTTAAGCTAAATGTGATGATTTTGAGTTAAAAAAAGAAGAGAGTTAAAACATTTTTGTTGAATCAGAACACAATGCTCCAGGTGCTCTGGGATTTCCATTTTAAATGTAGAGAATGTCCTGTATGTCCTTTGAATCCAGAGGTTTCTCTTGGTTAAAAAAAATAATCCCCAGTAAAATCAAGTCTACAGAAGAATCCATTTTGCTGTTCTCCACCTCAAACTGTATGGTCACTGTGGAAATCACTTCAAAAATAATGAAATCGCCATCAGTTAAGAAATTTTGGCTGAAAATAAATCCTATGGGTTCATGTTACTGTATTTTAATGACAACTAATAACTGTATGAGAGTTTTTAGCTTCTTGTGGTGTCAAGTCATGAGTTAGTTGGTCAGTACCTTCAGATAATGAGCAAAAAAATAAACTAAGGGGCAGTTGAGGAGTGGGCTGTATATTTTCAAGGGTTTTTTTTTGTTTGTTTTACCCTCTACTTGGGTGAGGTTTACTTTTCTCTTGTGTTTAACACAGTGAAGTGCTAATCTTGTAACAATGCAACTACTAAACTGTGTTCCATTACTGTAAGATTTTATTGTAATGTGAGATTTCAGCATCAGTCTGGACACTCCTTCCAAATAGGAATTGGAGTTTCACTGGGGTAGTTTTGTATAAATAAGTTTTCCCTTTTGCAAAAAAACCCCAGAGTGCTTACAGTTTGGAACAAACTAGTAATAGTTGTGTAAGTCATGACATATATTGCTCATCTGCCCAGGAGGAGCTGTCCAAGTGAGCAGGAATGGAGTTAGGAAAGCCAAAGCTCAGCTGGAGCTAGTGAGGTGTGAGGGGCAACAGTGAGGAGTTTCTTATATGTACATTGGCAACAAGCAGAAGCTGGTAAAAGCATGACACACTGCTTGGTGGGGCACAGACCCAGTGAGAAAGAATCAAAGACTGTGCCTCAGATGACCTTTGCCTCAGTAGGCAAGAGATTTTACTGGTGAGGCTTGTCCTCAGGACTCAGCCCATGAGCCCAGAGGCAGGTCTGCTAGGGTGAAGCCTAATCTGCAGCTGGGGGAACTGAGGCCATTTGGACATACAAGTGTCTGTGGGACCAGATGGGATGGATTTAAGGGTGCTGTGGGTAGGGCCTTTCTCAGCCATCTTAAATCACAGTGATAAGAAGACTGGGAAGAAGTGTCACACTCTTACCCACAAGAAGGAGGATTGAGTCTGGCCTGACCTCACTCCCAACAAAAGTGATGTAGCACATGCTCTTGGGAGCTATGTCTGGGTTCAGTAGGACAGGAGGGAAAAATCAGCATAGATGGCCCAGAGTCCATTTGTGCCTGACCAGCTTGAGCCCCTTTGAGGTGACTGGCTTGTGGGCAGAGGAGAGCAAAGTGTGTCACTTACCTCTGCCTTAACAGGGCTTTCAGCTCTCTCCTGTAGTATTCCTGTACTCTTGTGGTTAAGGTACAGTCTGTGTGGATGGACTGCAATGGGGGGAGGAAAACAGATGAGGACGTCACGCTCAGTGCAGTCCGTGGTACAGAGTGCAGGGGGGGTCGGTGGCAGTGCTGTCCCTCAGGGCCTGGGGCATCTAAAGCCTGTGTGAGTAATCTGGATGCCAGCTGCAGTGCGCATCTGGAGGTGATGCTGAGCTGCAGGGCTGCAGCAGCTCTGTGGGGGAGGTTGGCTGCTGCTCAGCAGGGCTCTGGTGGGCTGGGGTGCACAGGAACACCGGAGCAGCTCGGGGGGGGTGGGGGTCCCAGCACAGTCCTGGCTGTGGGAGGGGGACACAGCCCTGGGCAGGACCCCCGGGCCAGGACCCTTTGCAGCCCGGCTGCCCTGTCACAGCAGAGCTGCTCTGTGGACATGCTGGCTTCAAACAGCAGGTGGCATGATGGCTTCTGTTTAAATCCTGGTGCCTGCAAGTACCTGGGCTGGGGCTGCAATAAACTGAAGCCACCGTTAAGTATTCATTTTGTGTTTTATGTAGCCTGAAATTTTTATTTCTACAGATGTTTATTCTTGTCAGAAGAATGAACTGTGACTAAAAGTAGGATTAGTATTCTTCACCAGAGAAGCTGATCCACTATATCAAATAAGACACTGCTAAATCCATTCTAAACACAGATTAGACACAACTAATTTTACTGTATATATCTTTAGGCAAAGCCTCAGATAATTTTGAGGTCCTCCTTTGAAATGCCAGCACTTGAAAGAAAATTCTCACATAACCTGCATTTAATAATGCAAAATACAAGTGTGGAGAATTTAAAGGCGGTCATGGTGAAGGAGGCAGGAGGCTGGGGGGTTCTGGAGAAGGAAGAAGCAAGCCTGAGATTTGAGTTTCATGGTCATTTAGGCTATCTTAAAATAGCAAAATGAGCAGTTTTGCCTTCTCTTGTAGTTATGGAAAGTGGTTTGATCCTGCCCACGTGCTGCCTTCTCCCTCATAGTTCCCCTTTTGAAAACTCTGGGATGAGCTGGATTAGGAAATGGGTGTTTGGGTGAAAACAAATCCTTATAACCAACAAGAAATCTAATTGATGGCAAGAAGCTTAAATTCTAAACCAGATTGGTTCTCCAGTCCTTCCTGTCCTGCATGTTCATTTCAGCTGAATAACAGAAGCAGAAGGTGGAGAAGGAGGTGTGATAAATAGCCTGTAGTTTATTAACATGAAATATGGTAGCATTTCCTGAAGCTCTTACAACTCTGTCAATGCATATAAATATAGATGAGATGGGGGTTTTCACTTATGCATGGTAATGCCCAAAAGAGAATGCTGACTTGGATAGTTTCTCAGTGCTACAGTTTATATGGCCTTAACTTTAAAAGGCAATTAGTATTTGCTTGTTTGCCCTTCATGTTGCTCCTAATAAATGTATAAAACATATTAAAAATAAAATTTAGGAGTGGTTTTTGAAAATTTGTTACCTATTTTTGTTGTAGCAAATCAGTGAAGTAGTCAACATCATCTTATACCTACAACTGTTTCCATTAATGCCAACACATACACATTTAAGGTGCATAGGATTATAGAATATCCTGATTTGGAAGATCAGTAGGATCACTGAAATCTGACTCCTGGCCCTGCACAGGACAGCCCTAAAAATTTCACCAGGTGCCCGAGAGCATTGTTAAATGCCAAAGTCAAAACACAACTTTCAGAAGTAAAGCTTGAAATTACAACAGTCAGAAAAAAATTACAGATATTACTACATTAATTGTTGTGTTCTTTAAAGTAAATAGTTTTAGAGTAATAGTAAATTTAATTACTTTTGAGGAGGTAAAGTGTTTTATGATAGTTCCAGTACTGAAACTTCTTTGTTTTGCTTTATTAATATGAGAATTTTATCATCACCATTTCCAGCTATGATGAATGTTTTACCTGATCAGAACTTCGGACAAAATTTTGTTGTTTCAACAGGTTGTGAGAAGGTATATTCTGGGCTCTGTAGTTGATAGTGAGAAGAATTACGTGGATGCTCTCAAAAGAATCCTGGAGGTACTTTAATATCTTTTGCATTTATAAGTTTTGAATATTTGAAAAGGAATCATTAAAGATCATTAAAGAATCTGTCATAAGACTGTCACAGATTTTGCTACAGATGCTTCATGCCAGATGTTCACTGATTTTGTGTATGTACTGTTGCATAAGTTCTTTTTTCTGCTTATAGAAGTCCATTTTTTTATTTAAATAAATTTGCTTTTTTTTTTCCCCACAGCAATATGAGAAGCCCCTTTCAGATATGGAGCCAAAGTTACTGAGTGAAAGAAAACTTAAAATGGTCTTTTATCGAATTAAGGAAATTCTTCAGTGCCATTCAATGTTTCAGATTGCGCTGGCGAGTCGTGTGTCTGAGTGGGACTCTGTTGAAATGATCGGTGATGTCTTTGTTGCTTCAGTAAGCAAATGTGTCAGAACAGATAATCTGTTTTTATTTTAGTCTTGTTTTTCCATCTCCCTATCTTTCTAACTTAGCTGCTTTATCCCCATATTCTCCAATGCCTGTGGCAACTGTCAGGAGTATGCATGTACTATCCTGATAAGGAAACTGACACCAACACATGTCTTCAGCTTGGTTGGCAGATGTGAAAGGATTGTGAGTGAAGTTTTCAGGCTTTGATTAATCTTTCAGACATTTAAGTAAAGAGTTTATTTTTACGAGAAATTAGAGATTCACAAACCCACCAAAATTAAGGTGAGACTGAGGTTCAGCATCTCTGAAGAAATGTGTAGTGGTACCTAGTAGTGTGCAAGTAAAAAGAAATCACAGTAGATAATGTCCTGAATTCCTGAGTTTGAACTGAGATGGGGCACTGATAAAGAATATTTGTAAAGCACTAGTGATGGGATCATTATTAATGGAAATCCATTCAGTACAGGACAGAACTAGCTACTGCT
Organism: Rhipidura dahli; assembly: GCA_013399225.1. NCBI lineage: Eukaryota > Metazoa > Chordata > Aves > Passeriformes > Rhipiduridae > Rhipidura > Rhipidura dahli. The sequence goes on along the minus strand of VXAC01005035.1, from coordinate 470,093 downwards.
TTAAATTAGAGAAAACAGGAAGTAGTCTTAGTTGATAGAAAGACATTGTTCACCATGAAAGTGTGGCTGGAAAAGGCTGCCTGCCTTCTGACTTGTGTGCTTTGTTTTGTTGCCACCCAAGTGCTGGAAATCACCACCTTTTCATGCCTGCTGTAAGAGAGCTGGGATCTGATCACAGTTCACCCAAAATGAAATACTTACTAAAGGTCTGTTGTTTAAAGCAAACCTGTCTTCTTGTGACTGAAGCAAGTTAGGTAGTCTTAGTGAGACCAGTTCTGCAAAAGAAAGGGATAAAATTACCAAGAAAGCAATGGGCAGTGATCTTAACATTCCCATTACTGTTTGCAGGCCACACAATCTGTCTGCTTTTTTGGCAAGTCCTTAATAGCTGAAGTCAGGGTGTGAAGGCCCCGGGACTTTGCTGATTCACTTAACCTGGGAGACAGGCAGTGAGATGATCAGGGGATCTCAGCTGCCACTTCAAAACGCAGTGGATGCCCTTTGATTGCCCATAGTCCTCAGGTTCTGCCCTGGTGTTCTAGCCAAGATGAAGCAATTTCTGTAAATACATTTCTTGTAATTCACAGCTGTTATATCTTTCTGTTTCCAACCTGTCTTCTGCAGAAAGATTATTTTGGGTGTTACCAGTATTTCTGTATATCCAGCACTAGGCCAAGCAAAGTCCTTAGTTCTGAGCAAGGCTGGTCCCTAACAGCCAGAAGTCTATATGGCTGTGCTGGCAGAGGTCTTTTGTATCTATAGTTAAGATTTGCCCTGTTTTCTTTTCAGTTTTCTAAATCTATGGTGTTGGATGCATACAGTGAATATGTAAACAACTTCAGTACAGCAGTTGGGATTTTGAAGAAATCTTGTGCCACCAAACCTGCCTTTTTAGACTTCTTAAAGGTTAGTTCATTCAATCTTAAAACAGTTGTGCATATGGTGTAAATAAGGAAGTATGAGTTACGAGCTGGGAGGAAATTGGGCTGCTCATACTGTATATTGTCTCACTGTTTTTGTGGACTTAAGGTTTGTTTTATGATTTTGGCACAAAATGACTCCAGAGGATTCCCGTCCAGTACTGTATTTTTGGCATAGTAATATGCTGTTAAATCTAGGATGTATTTTGAAGTGCACAGTAGTTTCATTGTTATTTAAATAAGTTTATTGGTTTTTGCATTGTTTTTTTTGGCTAAACATTAGGATTCTTTGTATCAGGTGAGCTTCAAATTGTAGTTTACCATATGAAGCCACTTTTTAATTTGGAATTTATTTTAATTCTAATTTGTTTATTGTATCGTGAGAAGCAGTATAGCTGGATTTCCATTCCACAACAATTGCCCTTTATTTTGAAGATCATGTTTCTGGCTTGGGGTTGAAACTGTTGATTTTTTTGCAGAATGCATACTGCCCTGTTGCATATGATGCTTGTGATGATGTGTATGGAGAGCCTGGCATATGCTGTAGAAGTGCTGCAAATCCCTAGGGTTGACACCTGGCAGAGGGTACACAGACTCTGTTGCAAGGCATTTGGGCTCTCTGTGACATTGCTGAGAGTCTGAAAGCTCAGCTTGTCTCATTCCCCAAGCATTCTGAAAGGAGCTGTGGCTCTCAGACAGCTGTGGCAGAGCTGTCACCCTGTCAGGTCTGCTGTAGTGGTCCACAAAGCAGTAAAATTGGGTGCCTAGTGCAAATCCTAGGCCGCCTAGAGAAGGGTGGCAGGGATTTGTCTTCAGATCTTAAAATTAACTAACAACTTTCTGCAGTGTGGACAACTCTGTGCAGGATGGTACTCTGGAAGCCTTAAGCACTATGAAGATCAGATTGTAGTGAGTGTGTAGTCACATCACACTTCTACTGTTAAAAGCATGTTTTTCCAACAGAGACATAATCCACACCTCATCACTGCTTGCCAGTGCCACACTGGTTCTGATTGCAGCACCACAGCCAAACTCTAATGACAGATGACACTTCTTTACCTTTCCTTTTTTTTTTGCCCACCAGCAATGAAGTTCACAATTTTCACTACTGCTGTTTGGAAAAAAACAGATGTTTGTGGAGATGACTATGGAAATGATTTGTTGTGAAGCTGATAGTTGTAGCAATAAATAGCAATTTAAGCACAACTCCAGTTTAATATAATTTTGATTTGCTTTGTTTTTAATATTGAATATTTCCTCTAATCTTCCTATTTCTGGCCATTTCTGGCTTTTTTGCACATGAAAAAGAAATTTGTCTAGTTTTATCTGCCATTCCTGGTAACAGAAATAATGCATTCTAACATTTTTCTTTACAACTATAAATCAGCATTTTTTTCCTTAGTTTCTTCTAATAAAGAAGATCAAAAGCTCTCTTTACATAGCACTGAGATTATGATGCTTTTCTTAGATTTCCTCTTAAAAACCTATAGATAGGTTTTTAGGTTTATAGATGCTGCATTGCTGGTGTGGCTTTAGCCCAGCGGTATTTATTTAAGGAGATTTCAATTCAGTAACAGCCCATCATTTTAATAATGATAGGTTTTTTAAAAAGATCTAATATTTTTAAATTAAATCCTGATAGTAAATGGAATCTTTACAGTCTTCCTGTTATAATTAATGTAAGCAATATAGAAGAACTGTTTTCCTTTTGTTCTGTAACTGGTGGAAATGTGCTCATGGTTATAGATGTGGCTTTCTTGCATTGCAGCAGTGTCAGGAGTCAAGCCCTGATCGCATGACACTGTATGGTTTAATGATGAAACCTATCCAACGTTTTCCACAGTTCATCCTACTATTGCAGGTAAATAATGTTTACCAGAGGGAGGCTCCTGTTGCATTCCTTGATGGTTTGCCTTTGGGATTACATGGTAGCTATCTTCTCCTAGAGGAGCATGCTGCAGTGGAAGTGACCACTAGATCATGGGGAAATAAAGAAAAAATTTCAGTGCATTTAACATGCTGATCTCATAGTCTGATTGCAGGGATGGGCAGTTAGAGCACTGCAGGAAAATCTTAGTACACTAGATTTACTGTAGATTACTTGCTAAGTAATATACAGATTATAAATAATTTTTTAGTAAAGGTGTAGTCCAAATATGCTACTCATTCATATCAGTTTGTTAGCTAATAAGACTTCAAAACATGACTAGGAACTTAGTGGCATTACTTTCCACTTAAGAAAAAAAACAAGAGGATTAAATTTGTGCCTTGGATAGTTTAGGATATATGTGATGCAGAACAACAGTACCCTGTCTGGCTACTTGGCTCACAGGACCTGCTAGAGTACGTTGCAGCTTCCTTCGGCCCTGCAGCATCTTGTTTCTCTTCCCATGGAAACTGTGGATTTGACAGGGAGTCCTTGGGTCTCATCTCAACAGGTAGTCAAGCTGCAGGAGGAGCACAGTTCCCCAGTATAGACCTGCTCCAGACAAATTTACTCTGTGACTCCTTCCAGACCACAGCACATCTACCCCAGTAAGCACCATGTGCTAGCTGTGTTTGCAGGTGTGCAGAAGAGGACAGCTTTGGTGTGCAGGTCTGGGAATTACTGAGGAGCAGAGCTAGCTGTGGGGGAAGCATGTGGGGAGAGTTTTTGAGGGAGTAGGAATCAATGATGAACTTTATTGTGGCAGGAAGACAGAGTGAGTATATAGGGATTTTTAAGTGCTCTGAGAATGGAGACAAACTACATTTCAAATTGTTCTTACTGTATGCCTACAAAAGAGAAAGACTTGGAGGAGCTGTTGTGACCTTAATGAAGTAATGTCTTCTACTTTAGGATGAGTATGCTGTCCATGTTTTAACAAGGAATAGTAACAGTAATAAAGATAATACAATATTATGACAGTAAATATCAGAAAAGTTTCATTTTAAATCATTGTTCACAGACACATACATATTATAGTATTATACTGATTGCCAGATTGTTTAAAATTATGTCTCTTCTCTGTAATTTTGTTCTTTAAATAAGCTGTATGTGATCCCATTCAGTGTATTTTTAAAGAATAACTAAGCTGTTCAGGAAGGTAAGCAATATGCTATCTAGATATTCATTAGGTGTTTATTGGTCTTACCCTTTAGTAGTACTCAAGTAAAGAATGTAGTTGTAACTGTACATCCTGTAGTTTCTGGAACCTGACTTTGAAAGTAAATCTGATTTTTGTTTTGTTTTGTAATTACCCCTCAGGATATGTTGAAGAACACTAATAAAGGACATCCTGACAGATTACCTCTACAGATGGCTCTTACAGAACTTGAGACACTGGCAGAGAAGTTAAATGAAAGGAAAAGGGATGCAGATCAGCGCTGTGAAATAAAACAAATAGCAAAAGCAATGAATGAACGTTACCTGAACAAGGTGAGGAAAGTAGGAAAGTATAATGGAAATGGAAGAGTCAGTTTCTGGGCCTTGAGCAATCTCTACCACAGAGACCAAAGAGACACCTATATTGTTTTTTTTTCTCTAGAGCTCAACCACATGGGGTCATTCTAATGGTAAATGTGAGATGTCACCCACCTCTGGGACTGAACAGGCTCATCAGTTAAACCACTGTGTGCTGCAATGGGCAACACACTGACCTAGCCTCAGCAGTGGTGGTGTTCTAAGGCAGTGTAGGAAATAATAATTTCCTATTGTAGGAAATTAGTAGTAAAGTCTCATGCACATTTTCTGCATGTAAAAAAATCACCTTTTAATCTATCCTAGAGGTAAGAAATTACTCCTGCGTAAAGAAAGGGACCACATCTTTATACAGCAGTGCTCCAACTATGAAGCATTTCAAGATGTGCTATTGAATGGGTCCAACATATTCCTTTAAGGAATATGTTTTAAGGAAAATCCCAGTCTGTTTCGTTCATTTATTTGCACCTCCAATAGAAATGTCTGAAAAGAATTATAGAAGACATTCAGTAAGAAGGAAGGAACAGTCTTTTTTATTTGAGTTTATTAGTAGCTGTCTGTACTGTGGATATATGTGTGCTTGTTTTATTTGTATAATAAATTATTTCTTCTTTTCCATGAAGTGGGGTATAAATGCTTCAATTACTGCTTTTGTGAAGTTACAGATTATTATCCTGTGAAGTCTTTCTGAGATAAAGTAATGGGAATGTGTTGAAGGAGTGGGGTTTTTTTTGGTGATGCATAAAAGCATAGCTTTTAGGAAAGGAATAATCAACCAGAACATGCTTGTTTTAAGCTGTTTACCAAGAATGGAATACTGAGTTTATTGCCATACTGGAAGAGTATTTCCATTCTAAGTGCATTAGAAGATGGATTCAGACATTTTGCTTTCTTTTCTAGTTGTCATAGTCCTGCTTCTTGAAGCAGCTACCAATCATCTGCAGATAGTTCCAAGACACAGAATGCAGTTTTGAAGAGGTGGCCCAGCTTACCTTTTGTCAGTTGATATTGACTGTTAAGATTGTGTGTGTTATACGGTGGGGGATTTATTGATATGTATACGGGTAGTCATTCCAAATCTCACAGGGTACTGCAGACCTTGTGTATTAATATCACAGAATCAGCTGAGTTGGGAAGGACCCATCAGGATCGCCAAGTCTGACTCCTGTTTCTGCACAAGACCACCCCCAAGAGTCACACCAAGTGCCTGACAATATTGCTTAAATGCTTCTTGAGCTCTGTCAGACATGGGGCTTTGACCACTACTCTGGGGGGACTGTTCCAGTGCCCAACCACCCCTCACCCAACCCCCTGGCTGAAGAACCTTCCCTTCATAATGAATTTGTAATTACAGTGAGGTGTCCCCTCAGTCTCCTCTTCTCCACACTGAACAGACCTCAGTCACTCCTCATACAGCTTCTCCTCTTTCACCATCGTTGAGGACCTCCTATGGGCACTCTAATAGTTTAATATCTTTCTTACTTTGTGGCACCCAAAACTGCCCACAATATTCAGGTGAGTCAGTCACTCCTCATACAGCTTCTCCTCTTTCACCATCGTTGAGGACCTCCTATGGGCACTCTAATAGTTTAATATCTTTCTTACTTTGTGGCACCCAAAACTGCCCACAATATTCAGGTGAGGCCAGTGTAGAGCAGAGCAGGACAGTCCCCTCCCTTGCCTGGGTGGTCATGCTGTGCCTGATGCACCCAGGATGTGGCTGGCCCTCCTGGGCCTGTAAATTTGCATATACAGTTTTGGAACAATGCCAGCCAGGGTGCAGTAGGTGGTGAAGGAGGTGTGTTTGACATGTAAGGGATTAGTTCACGCTTGCACACAGTGCTGATCCTCAGCCCTTGAAGGCAAATGTCAAGAGCAGTTCACATGCCATGAATCTCTTAGCCATGTCATCTTCTCCACAGTCTGTGGCACCCTGCCAGCTGTGCTCCTCAGCTGTGTGAGCCAGGGGGGCAGAGCAGGCTGAGCACACTTCCTCCTCACACTCTGGCCTCCCACTTTGGGCAGCTGGAATCGTGTAGGTCTTCACTGGACTATGAAAGAAGGGACAAGGGCAGGAAATCACAGAAATTGTATAATTTTTTTTCACCAAGAAAGCTTTATCAGTGTAGCAGATTCCCAGAGCAGCATTAAGATGCAAAGCCCCTTCAGTCTACATTGGCGACAGCAGAAGTTACTGTTTCTCTAAATGAAAAGCAGACTAATAAAGGGGCCTAATTCCCTTGGCAAGTCCACCTGCAATCACTTGTGCTTGGATGGCAAGTAATAGCCCATTGATTTTGGTTTTTGTGTGCCAGATGTTGGGTGTATGGTGTGTAATACACAGTGCTGACTGTTTTCAAAATCCAGCTACTCAGCAGTGGAAACAGGTACCTCATCCGGACTGATGATATGGTTGAGACAGTCTACAATGACAAAGGAGAAATCATCAAAACCAAAGAACGGCGACTTTTCATGCTAAATGATGTGCTGATGTGTGCAACAGTAAATGTTCGGTAAGGTTTAATTTATATTTTTTAGATGATCATTTGAACTTCAGCTGGAAAACACAAAAGGCACTTTTTGAATTGCCTTTGTATTGTTGTATTTACTGTGGCTAATGATTTCTAGGAGTAGTCATAATAAATGGATAACTAGCTTTGTTATAGTCCTCTAAATTGCTGGCTGATGTTTGGAAGTTCTAGAGTAAATTTGTAAGAAAATTATAGCAGTTGGAGATTACAGATAGAAATGCTCTGTAGTGTCTAGTTATTGCTGTGTATTAGTGCCTAGTGGAATACAGGCATGCCACAGTAAGACTTTTTTCTCTTTTTCCTTAAATTCAGACTGTAACACACAGGGATTTGTAACTTGACACAATTTGTAAATTAAATTCCACCCTCTGCAAAACAAACAACCCCCAACAAATATACAAAACAAAACCCATAAAGTTAATGCAGGTTGCCAGAAAAAAATTTGAAGTGGCTAAAAAAGTTCTAGATGGGGTAGGGTTGTTATCTCTGAGACCAAGCATTGAAGGATTAAAGGTGAACTGCTTTGAAAAAAGAAATTTTTTATAGTTCCTTCTGTGCTTTTTTTGGCCGTAATTATTAATGTTGCTAAATGTCTGTGTATGCTAAGGTTGTGTTCACATTCATATGTTGCTTGTGTCATAAATTGCTTTATGTGATGGTACATTCTGACAAAGAAAATGTGGATTGTTAAAATCTTCCAAGAGCAGCTGTTCTTAAGCATTATATGAGTTGATATCTTAATTCATTACTGAAGTATGAATCCTGTACATGTATTTCTAAGTGTATGATTGCTTGGTCTCATGTTAGTGACTGAGAAGTGCCATGTAATAACTACACTTCAGAAAATGGAGAAGCTCATGTCAAGTATCCTTTACAAATTCTTTAGTTTCTTAGTAACACTTGGATACTGTTTCTAACTATTCATATTTAGACTTCTTTCATACCAGTAAATTCTTGGATTTTCTGTATTTGAACTTGAAGCAGCAAAGTGCGGTCTGCTTTTGTTTTCCATGTGAAGAGTTTATGACTGTGCCAAGTGTCTGACCCTCAGAGGGTCATGTCCTCTGTAAAAGTATGTATCTTTTGCAAGCCACAGAAAATTCATCTGCAGCTAGTGGTCCCTAGGCACCTGGGATGTTTGAGTGTTCCTGGTTTGCAAAAGATAGATATTTTTAGAGATAACATGCCCCACAGGTCATTCTTTGCATACAGTCTAGATGACCAGCATGAGCTGGTGGCCTAACTCTGAAGTCACAGATGTCAGCCTGGTGCATGCATTTCTTTCAAGTTGTGCACTGTACTCAAGCTGATAAACAGCAGATTTTAGAAGCTAAAATAATAAATAGCATGCCATGAAACACAGTTGCTTGTTGCAGTAATAATTTGTGCATCTTCCAGCTCTTCCTATGAAAGCAGTGGCACCATGACAACTGGCCAGAGGTATTTATTGAAGTGGAGCGTACCGCTGGGACAAGTGGATGTCATAGAGTATGGCAGCAGTGAGGGCCAAGGAGAGAACTGCAGGTTCCCACCCCAGCACTCTGCTGAAAATGTCATCATTAACTCTAAGCCAAGTAAGTGACAGGAGTTACTGACTTTCTTAGACTACTTTGTTAAAATCCATGTTTGAAATTCAGTGGGCTACTGAAAACAAAGGAAAGCATTTTGTGCATGAAGATTTCTGTAACATGAAGAGTAGCAGAGTCTCTTTCTTTGGAAACTGAGAATGCAAAGTGACAGCCAAGCTTCTGCCTTGTGACATGAATTAATTGTATTTTCATAGTTCAGAAGTTCATGCATGAATGAGTAAAGAGTTCTAAAGGATGAGAGGGTGCAGATGTGCAAAAAAGTGGATTTGGTGTGGTGCGCCACTGGTCCCGTGGTAGCTGGTTCTGCCTATGTTCTTTATCCCATAGTTAAAGCAAGGAAGTTTCTCTCAAGAAAGATGACCAAGCCACCCTGTTGCTGTGATTAAGAGTCTGGACACAAGAGGTTATTTCAGGGTAGAATTTACTCACTTCTCTCAAGCCCATGGTATCTTGCCCTTCAAACTAGTGCTTCAGAAAAAAACCTAAATGAAAGTTTTTGAAACTAGCCTCTCTCCAAAAATGACCTCAAGCTCTGAAGTTTGCAAATTCTTTTGTGCTAATTAATCCCCCCTACAGGTCTGCCAACTGCCCTCAAGAGAGGTATGAAGTTTAGACTTTACTTGTTAGCTACACTTTCACACATAGGGAGTTATTTTTATATCCTGGTTTTTGCCTAGATATTGTATTATTAAATGCACTTAATATCTCTAGATTGTAATTTGATTCCTATTCATGGATTATAATTCACATGGATTTCAGTGCTAGCTCTAGGCATTGCTTCACACCGCATTTATTTAATATTGCACCGTTGACTTCATGAATTTTCCCACAGTTGTGCTGTAAGGAGGCATAAATGCTACACCACCAGAGTGCAGCATTTACTACCCCCCTGTATTCTCCAGGATGGTTCTTGTCAGGTCTTCTTGCTCCTCCCTTTGTAAATAGCTATGGAAAATTTTATGGGCAGTTATGTCTTTATTTCAAGGATGACTTAATTCTTGTAACTCCTTTTAAGCATTAATGGACTACTTAGAGAATGAGATTAAAGCGTTTGTATTATAATTTACCAGCTGCTGTATGCATAACCCTGAGAGGACTATATAAAGAAGTGTATTTCTTAGAACTGGGGGTCCTTTTTTAGGTAAGTGTGGGAGGAACAGATTGTTGAATATTTCTACTATGATTTTGTGCAGCAGTTTCACAGCTGATAAGACCAAATCCTTGCATGTCAGCAAGGTCAGATGGGGAAGAAAAGCATGAGGGGAGAAACAAAAACCCCTGACCAAACAGTCCTGTAGAATGTACTTGAATTCAACATAGTTGGAATACACACCTAATTGTGTCAGTTGTTCTGTAGAGCTGTCTCCTTAGTTCCAGTTTAAGTTGTCTGCTAAAGATTACAGAAGCTCAGAAAGTACAGCCTTCCTGCAGAAGGAAAGTCTGGTAAGACTGTGTACTGGTTCAGTGCTGCTTTTTATTTTCACCCACCAAGTTGCTGCATTTTATAGTTGGTGACATGGTCTTTAATATTGTAGTATCACATCATTGGTGACACTACCAGGTGTTTACTACAAGTAGCAAAGTGCTAACAGAGAAATACTATCTACTGTGCTTGAAACTTCATATCTTTGCTGTCATCATAAAATTATGTCTCCCTCTGTTTTCAAAGTATACCATGAAATCCCAGTGGCCTCATAATATGTGGTATTAATAAAATCTAGTGATCAAGAACAGTTTGGAATGCTGCAGGCAAAATCCTGAGACATAAAACCATTTCTCAGACCTGATTTTCAGCTTACATATCCAGTTTGTGGATGCTGAAGAGATACAGAATAATGGTGATTCTGTGTAAAATCATGAAGTAGTAGAGGGATTACCTCTTTCATTTCTGGAAGACTGAGAAAAGTTGGTTTGTATCTGCCACATGGCAGGTTGAATACTTGACTCCTGTAAGGTTGGTATTCTGACATTACTGCTGTGATTAGCAAGGATTCTTGATGGATTCAGGTTGTGTTCTTACGAGGATTACTGGTTATTAGTTACATTTCCCTTTTCATGGCACTTTTTTCAGTACCAAAACCTTTTCTGTGAGGAGGTGGCTGTCACAAATGTATCTTGCTATTTATTATTGACTAAGTGCAATTGGTGCTTCCAGTTTTCTGTGATGTTGCAAGAAAAGGTAGTATAGTTTAAAGATGCAAACTTTACTTTGGGTGCTGAATTAATAGCTGAATTTGAATTAATCTTGTACAGTCTGTAATATGCAGCTGAAAGGTTGAAAGGTTTTATGAGTATGGATGAATCAAAGGTATGCTTTAGTACTGTTCTAAGTTGAAAAGCAAGAGCTTTGTGAACTTGGTTTTCACTTGCCAAAATCATCAATGGGCAGTTTTCTACCCCATTGAGCTTTATATAGCAGTCTTTTGTCTCTGAATTCTAGAGAACACGTTTAGGGGCTAGTAAGTTAATGTCTTTTTTTTTGTTTGTTTGTTTTAAACCCTTTGTATTTTGATTGGAGAAACTGTGTGGCCTGAGGGTGTCTGGGGAAAAGCAGGAAAATTTTCCTAGAGTGTATTCTGCTATACTGCCCCATCTTTGATGTGCTCTTGCCTTGTTCTGTTGTTGTCCCCTAGCACCAACAGTAGACTGAAATATTTTAGTTATGAACATGAAGAAGGATTGAAGTCTCAGCTGTTTGGCAGAGTCCTTTATTTCTACGATTCTAATATTGTTTCCTAGTGGAGTGCAATTACCACTTGTGCTTGCTTCCTGCAATAGTAACCACTAAACATTTCACATTCTCAGTCTTCAGGAAAAAACAGCATGTTTATCAGATTGCTTTTCTCTCAGCAAATTAGTCAAAGTCCTGTTTCATGTATTAGAGTTAGTCTTGCTTGAATGTCTATATGACTTTCTGGCATCCCAAATGGACAGTTTTTGTGGAAGCAGTTATTTATATATATGTGCCAACACATGATGTGTTAATTTTCTTCTGTAGAACTGTGGGCAGAAAGATGCAAGATAGAGCTTTTTACCTAGCAAATCCATGTATTGTTTCTGGCAGGCTATTGCTGTTCTCTTCACCCCAGTTAGACCATATGCAGAAGCACAGATACATTCATAGTATAGAAAAGTTAAATTAATATAGGAACAGGGGAATATTTTCAGTGTGAACAGAAAGTTGTGTGTTCTTGGTTTTGATTTACTTGTGTAAGAAACCTGTGCACCTGTGTAAGAAATTCACCTCCCTCACCTGGCTGGTGATGCTGTGCCTGATGCCCCCCAGGACATGTTTGGCCCTTCTGGCTGCCGGGCTAGTGCTGACCCATACTAAACTTGCCATTGACCAAGATCCCCAGATCTCTTTCTGTGTAGCTGCTCTCCAGTGTCTCTGCTCAGTCTGTCTGTACATCCAGGCATGCCCTGTCCCAGGAGCAGAATCCAGCACTTGCCCTTACTAAACTTCCTATGGTTGGTGATTGCCCAGCCCTGTAATTTGTCAAGGTTTTTTCTATGGGGTCTCTCTACCTTCAAGGGACTTGACAGCTCCTCCCAATTTAGTGTCACTGGCAAAGTTACTTAGTATTCCTTGGAGTCATTTATGAAGATATTGAACCTAACTGAGCCTAAAATGGAGCCCTGGGAAACCCCTCTAGTGACAGGTCAACAGTCTGATGTCAGCACCCTATTCACTGTAAATAACCCTTTGCGCCTGACCCGTGAGCCAGTTTTTCATCCATCTCATCCATCACATGATGTGTTTATCCAGCTGTGTGCTGGATATTTTGTCCAGAAGGATCCTGTGAGAGGCCTCAGATCAATAGCTTTACTGAAATCCACAGTGTACATCAACTGGCTCCCCCAATCAACTACCTGGGTTACTTTGTTGTAAAAAAAATTAAGTTTCTTAAACAGAACTTTAACTTCATTAACTTGTTCTGGCTGGGACCAATGACTGTGCTGTCTTCCAGGTGTTTTTCACTAGCTCCAGAATAACCCTTGTAACTTTACCAGACACTGAAGTGAGGCTGACAGGCATGTAGCTGCCATAGTCATCCTTCTTGCCTTGGGACAATGTTTGCCAGCTTTCAGTTGACTGGGACCTCTTCAGATTCCCCATTGGATTGAATATGTGGAAAGAGGGCATCAAGAAAGCTAAATGCTACCTGTACTTTTATGATAAAAAAGAAGATGGGTGAAAGCACAGTGAATACATCTTGCCTTTAGTATGTCATATTGATGAAATATTATAAATATACTTCCCAAAAATATCAAAAGTATAGTCAAAGGAAAATTTGTAATTTCGTACCAAAAATGTTCAGCATTTCGTCTCTAGGAGAATCAGAGGTCAACCTTGCCTTGCAAGTCATCCATGTGTACCTAAAATCACTGTGAATATGTGTATTTCACTGCCTTTTAAGTGGGACTGTAGGAACAAAATTCAAATATACTAGCCAGAGTTTCAGTTTCTCATACTTCTGGCACATGCTATGAGTTTGCAGCACTTTATGCCAACCGTTGATGGGTTGTGAATTGTGGTTTGTGCTGAGGCAAATGCCAGTCTGGTGCAGCAGCAACAGCAACCACTCCCAGTAGCCTGTTTTTGGGTCCCCAAGAATGAAAAAGGCGAGTGAGAAGTTTTTCACAGTGCTTTAGTTTAACAAGACCAGATTAGAGAGTCTCTAGAACCAAAGGAAGAGGGCTAAGCATCCCTCCATGTCTGGGTGGGAAACCAGTGCCTGTCAGCAGTGCTCTGCTCTGATCAGGTTGATTAGGAGATATAGACAGCATAGACAGTTACTTAAACAAAGAAACATCAGTTTGAGGCATCTGTCTAAAGGCTGAAAGGGGAAATGAGCCAGGCCCATCTGTACTGTATATCCATGCTGTAATGAGCATCGAAGAAAACAGTGAAGTCAAAAATCAGGTTGGTATTCTTATGTCTGCATTTTAGTGTTATTTCTTTCTTTCACAGGTTTACAGTTTGTAACTGAGAGCAAAGCTCAACGCTGCTAAGCCAGGGCTGCTCCCCTTTCCCATTCAGATTTCTGTATTCAGTTTCCACTCGAATGTGCTCTTGATCTCTGTGGGGTTTGTTTACTGTCAAATATAGTAGTGACACGAAGCTGAAGTGCAGAAATGATTCCTCTCTTCCAGGTTTTCTTCTGCTTGATGCAGTCACTTTGTGTAGGCCTCTGAGTGTTGCCAGGGAAACAGGGAGGGATGTTTGATGCGCTGGAGTGTGCACTTGTTTCAGTCAACATCTTGCTCATTGAAACAGCAGCTCTTCTAAAAATCAGAGATAGTGCTGTGAGAGCCTCTGCCATTAGAGCTGTTTTTTTTTTCTTGGTTTGTCTAATAAGAATTACAGAATTGGGGAAGAAAAAAAGTCACGTTTATGATTCCTCTAAGGCTCAGCAATTGTATAGTACAATGTCCAGAGGAACCAAAAACTAATATTAAGTGGCATATCGTCTCCAGCACTGGTGATTTTAGAAAGAATGATGTGGTACGACTTGCTAATTGAACTAGCTTTCATCTCTGTGGAATATATAAAGATAATTAATTAAAGTCTTTATTTTAAAGTTATTGAAGACAATACTGTGCACTAAAGGAGATGCAGTATGTTCATAAAGGTAAACTGACACTGATATATGCAAATGAAAGACCAAAGATTTTAAATAAATCTAATGCCAAAAAGCCTGTTCATCTGAGCAGATGGGGTGACATTAAATAGTTCACTTTGTTAAGCGGATATAAGTTTATCTAGTGGATTAGGCGAGGATAAATTTAGGTGTTACATGTTTGTCTCACCCACACGGGATGAGATTCTTCTCTTTGCCATTTGTATTTTTAATAGTGGTTATAGGATTTGTCATCCACTTCCTATAAACCTTGTTCTGTGTTGCCAGGGGTCTCATCCACGTCGTGACGCAGAGTTGTAAAAGTAATAGAAACCAAGCTGGTGTGTATGAAAGAGGGAGGTGAGCTCCTCACAGTGCCATTTCCACATGAATTGTTATAGTCTGGTGGGAGCTTCAGTGTAAACCTCTGGCAGCTTGGCCAGTTTACAGCTGCTGCAGACCTGTCTTGGAATCCCTGCAGTACTTTCATTGTTTAAATGCCTCCTACATGTGCTCTCATTGGCTGTTTGTATCAGTGTTTCTCTTTCTGTACGCAGTTCCCTTTTGCCCTTTGTGCCTGTGCAGGTGTATCCCAGATGTCCTGTGTGACCCCTCTCCTTCCTTAGGAGGGCAGGGGCTTCCAGGTCCATGCTGTCCTCAGCTTTCCCCTTTGGGCCTTGTGAGAAAGGGCCGTGACACTTCTTTTGTTTCACTCTGAAGTCTTTGTTTACAACATTTTTCTTCCTCATGGGAACAGAGCCAGGAACTACAGTCAGTACATAGTCCAGGAAGACCCCTGACCATTGTCCCAGCCAGTGTGACAGTGAGGAACTGGGCTGTGGGGTCTGCTCTGAGTGTATCAGGGCTCTGGTGTTTCTCCCTCATGTTCCCTACTGTTTTAATCTCTGACACAGTACAGCTGCTTCTGTCAGCAGGAAAAATATTTATGGCCTTTTATATCTGAAATGCCCTGTGCAGTCAGGATTAGGTGGAGCTTAATATAATCTTGAAGCCCTGCTCTCAATGTATGAACTACTTCTCGCCGTCTCAGAGGCTTTACATTTCCTTGGTGGTTTTGCATAATTTTGCATAATTTTATTCTTAAATGGTATAGCACTGTGAATTCAACACCTTACTCACTACTTGCAGTTGCAAGCTGTTGATTTTATCTTCCTGTTCCTCAAGGTGTGTGAACAAGCAGTTTTGTGGTTAGATGGTAATTTTTGTGCAACCTGATTCTTTGGTGTTCAGACCTGGTACAATTAACAAGACAGGTCTCAGCATTCATGAAATTGCCAGTTGAGAGAAAGGTATTAGCAACAGACAGGGAGGTAAAGCATGTTAAAAATACTTTGTCAGAGTTGAGACTTGTGGGGTTTGTTTCCCAGCTCTACTCTGTGTACTGGGTGTTATGTTCTTCTGTGATTAGGACCTGAAGAACTCCCCTGTCCTGCATGGCAGTGGGAATAGTTAATTTAATGCATTAGTTTCAGAGACTCAGATTATCAGTTTCAATAATTTAGAACATAAATTATGGTTAGGTGCTTACATGATTGAAGTATGATTAGACTGAACATTGTCACCTCATGTTTATGGTAATGCTCTTCGTGGTGGTTGGCGATGGTGGGTCTGACTGTATCGGTGATCAGCCTTGTCTGAACTGAACAGTTTGCATTCTAGGAATCTCAAGGGATTTATTGCCTATCACTTAATATGACGTGTGTGCTTGTGCTGCTTCTTTCTGTGCTAACCCTTACTAAGCCTAAGTTAGGGTTATACTGCAAAGATACATGTGAGCAGCTGCTCAGCTTTTCATTGATGGCTGCCAACTAAAGTCTTGTTCTCTGACATCATTCCTGACTTCCTATTTGCTTAAATTTCCAAACCTGGAGACTGATACCACTCAAAAACTTGTGTAGTTTGGACCTGAGAGTGTGGTGTAATCTCTGGAGATTTACAGTTGAGTTACAGTGGCTCAGATTTTTTGGGTGCATGCAACTATGGAGATCATGAGTTTGATTTAGTGTGAAAGAGCAAACTGGCGGAAGGCAGAAAGTCTGCTTTTCTGTGAGGAACTTTAAATTGACCCGTGGACTTGTTTAGGTCATAAACCAGGATTTTGGATTCATAGGACACCTTTTTTTTTTTTTAATTACTATTTTAGTAAAATTCCAATTGGCTGTTCAAATGTTCTCATAAAGGAGAAACAAGAAAACCAAACCTGCCCACATATTTCTCTGATGTGTCTATGGAAACAGGAGCAGCATGAGTGAGCAAGTGAAAAGATACAAACATGAGGAGGGTGGTGCTGTGCGGGCTGTCAGGGACTTTGCTTACATAACACAACATGCAGGGAGTTGGTAGCTCAGTGTCTAAAAACCTCATCTGCTTTGTTACTGGCTTAAACAATCATACAAAATTTCCAGGAAGGATGTATATCAGAGATATGGATGTGCCCATTGTGTATAACTGATGCTTGAATGTGTCAAGTTCTGTGCAAGAGCAAGTCTTAGTACAGAAGGGGACCCTCATCACCAGCCTTCTAGCAAAAGCTAGGTGTTCTGGGACAAGGGAGTTTCAAAAGGAAAGGAAATGGTACTTAAATATGCAACATCAGTATCAACCACTAAATTATTTACAGTGTTTTTAGTATTCATAAACTGTTTTAGTATTCATAGTGTTCATAATCTTTTTGCCAACTCTTTTTATTAGTTGCTGAAATAGATAGCTGGAGTATAATAATGGCACATAAAGATTTCCTTTTCTGTTTGTACTGAGGAAAGTAGTTCCAATAGACCTGTCAAAGGAGAATGTTTGTTCTCTATTTGATAAGTTCTCTTCCACCAAGCAGCTGTGAAGCTGGTGTGTTTTGTGTACCAGTGAATCTATAGGAGCAGGATTTGGTATCAAGTACAGGGGAAGAATTCCTCAACTGCAATAATTGAATCTTGGGCCTTATTGATGGTTTCTGGTTTTCCTTCTTTATATTAATTATCAAGGTCTGCAGTAAGGCTGAGGACAGGAAACTATTTTACTTCAGATACAACATTGTCTCTCACAGTCTCCATTCTTGTCCTTTCTAAAGGTGGGCATTATAAATGCTGGGATGCTGTCTGTCTATTATTACTCGGCAAAGAAAAATCAGTGAAACTTTTCTAGGACAATCAAAGCCAAATTTAAAGAATTGAACAGTACTGTCTATACCTAAATGGTTTCAAATATATTTCTGCTGCATCATCATAGTTTAATATAAGTAGATTAACAATCTCATGAAATCTGTCCAGTTTATTATGAACTGATGAAGAATTCATCTATTATCATGATGCTTTGCTTTCCAGAACACTGTACAAGGTTTAAATGTACTTGAAATTTTGTGCAAAGGTCTGTGTTTTTATTATTTGTTCCAAGTGTATAATCCTATACAAGTACCAGTTTTTATGCCTTCCTCAGGCACAGCAGCTTTTAAAGTTACCTCCCACACATGTAACTTCTTCCCCCATCCCAGATGATCTTTATGGTTTAGATGAGGATTGAAACTTTTCCAAATCTCTTCCTTTCATAACACTTGATGTTTCAATGAGCTGCCTGGATGCACACAGATGGCTCAGTGGGAGGAAGCAATAGAAATGTGCTCAGCCTCAAAGACCAGATTGCAAATGGCAAGTCCAGTTTGGGGTATACTAACCTTTCAGAGTGGTCTTCAAATCTGGCATGTTCTTGGAGCGTATCATTAATTTGTGTTACTCCTCCGTAACACTGGAACTGTAGTCAGGAAAAAAGCCTCCCTCAATTCAGTTGTGGTTTTTGCATGTGAGCATTCATGTTCTTCCATTTTGTGTAACACTACTCTGACTTCAGGGCTCTTGTGTCTCTCAGAAACAAAGTATTCTTTATAAGGACCTTGAATTTTCATGATGCATCAGTTTTCACTTCATTTCAATATAGCTTTTCTGAAAGCAATTTATATTGATGTATTGTGGTTTTGAACTATGTGGAGAAAAGGTCATTGCTATGATTATACTCAAGGGAGATGTTGTCAATGCTAGTTACCTTGAAGTAAAAGAGAGACCCAGCAGTCTGTCTATTAACAATATTTCATTTCAACATGATGGACAATACAGAAATGTTTGCAAAAATAGTTGCAATATTAAGAGTATATTGACTGAGGCTTTTATTTCGTTTGTGTGGCATTTGGATTTATGTAATAGTATTACTTGAAGAAAATCCTTCTAATTGGTAATAAACAGAAGTTTAGTATGGGAAGTGACCAGCTGAGCCATTATGTTTGCTTAACCAGCAATAGATTTTTAAATTAAGGGTGATTGCATCTACTCTGTCTTGTTTGGTAGCATAAATCTGTGATAAAATAGCAATTCACAAATGGGAATCAGAACACACAGGAAGAGCTAGTAGAAAATGTCTGCAGGTAACAAATCACTGTGGAAAATAAATGTGTCCCTTTGTAATTCATAGAAAGGAAGATCGGGTGTGATCAGTTCGGGATTATAGTAACCAATATGCTTGGAGTGCCCATGAGCATTGAAAATTTAGGGGACCCAGAAGGGCAACAATCCCAAAGGTGCAGCTGCTGTCCCAGCACCTATTAAAGCAGCTGCTGCTGTGCAGGGAGAGAGCTGTGGTTGCTGGCTGTGCTCCCCAGCAATTCAGCCTTCTGCCAGAGGTGGGAATCCTCTCCCTCTGCCCAGGCACAAGCACACAGACACTTCTCTTGCATGTGTGTATTTATTCACAACCTTCCAAATTCTACTTTTGCCTGAACCAAGTTAAACTGACTTTAACCACACTCAGGGAGTTTCCTGCAGGCTTTGAAAATGCCTGGGTATAAATCAGCTAAAATTGCTTCTGTTTCCATTATAAAAATTGCTTCAAACCAGGCAAAACTGATGACTTTGAAGCTGTGGTGGTGAGAGTAATGCTGGGAAACAAGCAAGCAAAATAAATGTTTAGTATTATACTCAAATGTATCTTGGCCTAAGAAGAAATTGTTATAAATGCAGAATCTTGTCCACAATTCTACATAGCAGCAAAATCAATTTAAACTTTAACCTCCTTTTTTCCCCAAGTTGTGGTTTTGTTTTCTTTTTTAGCCTTGAGTGTATTTCATTTTAATGCTGAGCAAGGAATTGTGTATTTTGCATGAATTACTGGTTGTTGGCAGCAAACCTGCCTGTTGCAGGGAGGCACGAATTCCTCTGGTAAAATCTTAGCAACAAAGGAGTTGATGAAAAAAATTCTTGCTAGCTTACATGTGGCCAAGATTTCACCCTTGATCTGTAGGTGGAATGCAAAAAAGTTGCCTTTGAAGCCACATATGTGGTTATTGGTTACAGCATGCTGCCTTTTCTCCTGCCCAGGCACACTCTGCAGCACGTAGGGTATGTAGAGCTGGGGAGAGCCTTCTGTAAAACCATGAAGGTTTTTTTCCCCATAGGAAAAATAAGTTGGTTTAGAGCTTGATAATTAGCAAGAGTGGCTTAGAAATGAGAAGGGAATGGCTTTATCCTTTGTGAAACATTTCACAGTACAAAAGAAGCTGACCATGTATCTGCTTTGGAGTGAAGCCAAGAGTTTTTCAGTGCACTCTCTATGGATAAAAGAAATAGTGAACACCCACTTTAAAATAGCCAGCAATTGAATGGTCAGGGAACATGTGTGGGCTGAAGCAGCCAGTCTGTGGCTGTGAGCTGGGAAACATCTGATGAACAGAGCAATGTTCTCCCCCACCTCCTCCGCTCAAGAAAAACTGTCCATCAGACGATTCTCAGGGTCAACTGGTAGTCAATGTTTGGTTAACCACTGAGAAGCCAATTCTATTTTAAATGACGTTGTGAGTAACCCTTACAGGACCCAGTTCAGAGATGAAGTTGCTGTAATTTGTAACTCATTATCCAGACATAACCCAAGTGATCAGTTTTTGGAGAACTCGCTTCTGATGAATCTACATCACTATTGATCTCTGAAGCCTTATTTTTCTGTGTCAGTTAGTGCCCACTAAGGACCTCCATGAAAGACTGATATTAGTCATGCCTATTGATCTAGTCCTTGACTATGAAAATTTCCTCTTAAATTGGCCATTTCTCTTTTCTAGAACATCAGAGGATAGGAGCAGGCTCTCATTAATTATTTAATATTTTGATTTTGTGCTTCCTTTCCTCTACTAAGATTGTGGTCTTTTAATGAATGAGCCTAGAATTACTTTTGTTTGGGTTTTCTGTGTGACAGCCTTTCAGATGCCAGGTTAGTTTATTTGCTTTGACGTTCATATTGCATCCTTTTATCTTGACTTATTAATAGCTTATAAAATATGCATGATGCAGACAAGAGAGACTCAGGTGACAATTACTGCATGAAATCCAAGATTTATGCCTTATTACCAAGGCTAGAACAAAGATATTTGTAAGATTATTTGAATCTTCAAGAAGAGGGATTATCAGGCATGGTGGATATATATGTACTGCACAGGGCACGTCCATCTGTGTAAGCAGTTAAAGCTTGCTTGAGGGCCCCAGTTGAAGACTGGATAAAGTCCTGCAGCATCTAGAAGTTGCCTGGATGCTGATGGTTTTATGTTGCATTAATGTCTCTTCTTCAAATCATAATAAACAAAATGTCTGGTAACTGTCTTTATCAAGCTACAACGAGTGACCCTGGCTTTTGTAGTTTAAGAATAATGTAATTCACTTGGGTGAAAATATCCATCTTGTACAAGGGAAGCCTCACAGACTTTCAGCTTTTCACAGCCTGGTTGTTGTAAATTTTCTCTTGGTTCAAACCCACAAAAATATTTGTAGTAATTTTTTCAGGGCAGCTGTTTGGTTTGTTTAGTAATGGAGTTTATAAATGACAGGTGACTGGACTTCTGCCGAAAACTCAACTAATCAAGCAATTATTTCTGTTCAGCCTAATTTTTTTTTTTTTTTCAAAAGCTATCTCTTTGTTAGAGAAATTTGGAGCAAAAATCATATCATTGATGTTCTTTACACTGCCAGACACATTATCGTGACTTTTAGCTAGATTTCACCAGATTTCATGTTAATGCTGACCTGCTCCTTTCTTTGCAAGTAGCCCCATGAAAATCAACAGTTTGATGTGTCTAGGAACTAGTGATTTGGGTGGTTAACAAATTACAGGTACTGCGGATGTTAGCAAGACAAAAGGTGTAAGCTAGCAGAAGACAGATACAAGGAGAGGAGTGTTTATATCTTTTCAGATATAGATTTTTCAAGTATTTGGGTTGAAGAAAGTGAAAATACGACATAATGAAAGTATGGAGTCTGCAGTTCAAGAAAAGTGTTTAATTTTTTTCTTTTTTTTTTTTTTGAAACAAAACTGTAAACATGCTCAACTGAGCATAATTTCAGAATTCTTTCTCTTAGGTCTACTTTTCAGTCATTTCTTTTCATGGTGTACAGTAAATGTAGTTATCTTTTCTTGTGGACTAAGTTGATTTTAAGGGTAAAAGGCTAGATTGTTCTTCTAGTTAACATTCAGAGCAGGCAAAGATGAGGATGATAGTTGCATTTATTATCTGGATGGATAAACAGTAAAGTGCAGTCCATACCCCGTTTGGTGCTGAGGTGCAACACACAGAAATAATTTCATTGATCCAATTTACCAGAACATTTAAAGGCTATATAATAATTTGAAATTTCATGGGAATGTGTAATATTTCAGGTTTATATTGTGTTTTCCTACAGTGAAGTGGAGAATTCAGAAATAAAGTAGCCATTAATATTTTCTTTGAGTCTTTCAATTTTATGCTTTTCAGGGTTTAAGGAAGACTTCCCGCTTAATATAGTGATTTGCATTAAAGAAAAACATTATGATGGCCTCTATCTGTATGATGCCTCCAAAGAGGACAGTGTCTTTAGAAAATATTTATTTTGATACCTAACTGGAAATATACTAATGATTTAAGTAGCATTGTTTCCTACAAGTTTATTTTTCATGTTTATTCTGACTTAGGCTATTTGGACAGCTTTGTGTTTGGTGCGATGAGTTTTATTTTGTACCCGGGCTCAGCAGCAGACTGGAGGGGCTGGGGATGCCCATGGTGTGTGTGGCAGCAGGGCTGTGCCCAGCACCCTCTGCCCTGCAGCCAGAGCAGGTGGCACAGCTCGTGTCCGTGCTCCTGATCTGTCTGCAGAGCCAGAACCAGCACTGTATTTAGATCTTGTTCTTGCCAACACACCGCTGAAATCTGTCTGATCCAGGGGTGTTTGCTGCGCACAGACTGGCTTCCAAAGCTGTGGTAAGGAGGGAGGATCCACAGTTTGGATACTACACTGTGTGAGCTAAAGAATCTGCAGGAGTTTCCTGGAAAGATAATCCAGTCCTGTTCCTGTCATTCAGCCAAAGGGAAACATGCTGACTCTGTATGAGTCAGGATGGGTTTTTTATGGGAGAGTGAGTGCTGTTTCCAAAAGAATTACATAGCCATTCCACTCCTAGCATCATGGTAGTCAGAGTATACTGGCAGGGGTTTGCAAGCTTTGTGCATTTAAATGGACTCCTTATCCCAGTAATCAGTGTGTTTTTCTGAGTTACTGTTCCCTTATAAACTTTGTGCTTATTGATGATTAGCATAAAATATTTCTGCTGCTGTTCAGATTTCCTGCGGACTTTAGAGCAGATCCTTTTTTGATTTAAGCATGATTGCAGTAAAATTTCAAGTGGTTCAGTGAAATGGCAGGTTTTTGTTGTAGTTAGGATATGGATATATGATCCAGAACTGTCTCATGATGAATAAAGAAAACTTTGCATTTTAAACCATCATAGCAAAAGCTACAGATAAATTTATTGGCTTGTCATGTAACCAAAAACAACCTCCAGGAAAGATGTTTAAATTAAAGTGCTACGGCAAGTCTGTTGTTTGGTGCTAAACAAAACTTCCATGTCAGCAAGAGATTTTGGAGCCAGTGAAGCTTTGATATCTGTTACCATTCTAGTGTGGGGTATTAGAACTGCAGATAGTGCTCTCCATCATAGAGGCTGAACAAGCTTGAATCTTGTTTGTAGCTAAAAAGGCAATGATAAGATGATCTAAAAGGAGATGCTGATGGTACTGCCTGTGTGTGATTTATGATTCTGCCTGTTATTTCCTGGGGTGCCTTTCACAATTATCTGTCAGCAGGCACATTAGAAGCAGCTGGAGCGACAAAGTGAAATAGTGAGGATATACATAGAAATTAACCACTCTGATTTTCAGATGTAATATATGTTTATATTATCTTTGTGATACTTTCCTTGTTCAACTGAGAATTGCATCTTTTTGTTATGTATAACCTTATGGTTTTATTCATTTTAGACAAGCTCTATATGGGACCAGGGCAACTGTACCACGATCTGCAGAACCTTTTACATGACTTGAATGTACTTGGTCAAATTAGTCAATTAATAAGCAGCCTTAAAGGAAACTATCAGGTAATAAACAAAGCTGGGTTTATTTTTCAAGTAAAGTAGCATAGTTGCCTCTCCAAAGGGTCTGTGCAAGACATTCTATAGTTCTCTCTGCAAAAAGTGGAATAATTTTTACCTCTAGTAATGTATTTACTGTTAAATGTTATAAATAGATTACAGCTGTCCTTCTAATCTTGTTTTTCTTTATTGTTTTTAAGTGTAGGTGGATACTACAAGTGTCTGCATTTGTTCAGTAGCTGATAAGCTTATATGGAAACAGAATTACATTTTGATGTTAAGAAATTGGATTCCTGCGGTTAGACGTGGTGGTAGGAGGATGGTTGTTTGGAGGAAGCTCTTGATCCCCATCCAAGCTCATAATCCTGGCTTTTGGGGGAAAACTGTACTTAAAACTGAGTATAAATCACAGAAATATAAAAGGATTTTTAGAAGAATTTTGGAAGTATTTTGCTTTAGCTTTGTTCACATCCATTTCATTTAGCTTATATTCTGGCAAACAAATAAAGTACTTAACACCAAATGAAGTATTGAGACTTCAAACAATTACTTTTTTGCTTGGTTTTTTATACATTTTATATATGGCTACATGTAGTTTTTAACTCCTACCTGCCATCACAGGTGTGTGTATGTGAATACGTGTGTTTACGTGAATTTATGAAAGCTGAGTTTCTTTTGACATATCTTGGCTTCAGAGTCAAGGCATTAAATAAAATGTAACATTTTGTGAAAATATGTACTCTGAAAGAAGTTTATGGAAACAGTGCTTTTGGACAAAGCTTCATGAGAGGTAGAATTTGAATTTCATTTGCATAATTGGGAATATGTATAGCCTAGATACACTGTAAGACATTACCCTATACAAAACCTTTCTGCCTGCACTGGCAGTCAGAACTAGCTACACTTTGAAAACTTAAAATTCAGTCATTGTTTCCAGGTAGATGTGTGTAATAGAATTAGAAGAATTTAGTTGAGGAATGAGGTCAGCTTCTTTGTTTTTGAAAAACACTTAAGTTGTCATAGAATCCTGGTGGTGGAAAGTGTGTGTACTTCTGTTGACTTGTTAGTCTTGATGCTTTGTGTCATCCAGGTGTGCTTTTACTCTCTGCAATAAACACTCACCTTGCAGTGAGTTATTGTTTCAGCATCTTAAACAGGTTTGGACCACACATCTTATATGATGGCTCTGTAAACATTTTGACTCAAAGATTTGAACCAAAGTATGTTTTCAGTATGATTTGCAGATGTTTTCACAAGATCTTTAGAAGCAGAATTTGTGGATGCTGGAATAAAAAGGTTTGTGCACACACCTGATACAAATTTACATTTTTTTTAATTTGACAAATGCCTGGGAATGTCATTTGTGTATCATCAAACTGAGAAATGTGAGATTAAATCTTCAGATAAAATACATTAGCAAATATTTTACAGATTTTTTTGAAATGTGTTTACAAATATGGTTAAATTGTCCATGATTAAAATGTGGTCTAATGGAATCCCATGTGTCATTGTTTGTTATATGCAGGTCACCTTATTACCCTGTTTGCAACAGGCTGGTAGGCTGGTGTTGAATCTTAGTTTTTTTTTAATTTTTCAGAACTTGAACCAATCTGTAGCCCATGACTGGACCTCAGGTTTACAAAAACTGATTTTGAAAAAAGAAGATGAAATCAGAGCAGCAGATCGCTGTAGAATTCAACTGCAACTCCCAGGAAAACAGGACAAGTCAGTAGAAATTTTGATTACAAAACTTTCTAAATTGGTTTATATATTAGGTATAGATGTACGAGGGAGGATTTGGGAATCTGTAGCTCTTCCCTCCCTTCTGTCTCCATGGTAAGCCCCTGAGTTTTTTCTTATGCCATAATGCTGGGAGCTTTAATGTTCTGGAGCAGCACTGTAGCTTTTCTCCTGTTCCTCAGCCCAGCATTCTGGGTGCAGGAAGCAAGAGAGGAACTGTGGCAGTGACAGCTAATGGGGAACAGTCACTGCTGTATTCCTTCACCAGTGAGGTTGTTCCTCTCATAACATTTCATGTGAAGTGTAGGAAGATGGACATATGACATATCATAGTCTGCACACTGAAATCAGAGCTGAGGCTTTGTCCAAGTATTAGAAAATAATGAAATTTCATCTTGCTCAACACTTATAGCCATGGCTGTATTCATACTCAATGTGCTTACGTGGCTTTTTTTTCTGTTTTGCAGGTCTGGCCGGCCAACTTTCTTTACAGCTGTGTTCAATACATTTACCCCTGCCATCAAACAGTCTTGGATCAACAATTTACAAATGGCTAAACTGGCCCTTGGTAATTCCTAATTACTCAAATTTCCTAACAAGTTAAAATAGCTCTCAATGTAATTTTTTCACTTTTTTTTTGGAGAATATTTTTTTTTTTGGTGAAAATTTGTCTGCAGATGTTTAAAATTGCAATACAGTAAATAGTAATGATTGTGTATCACTACAAAGTAATAACATTGTGATAAAACAGGGTGTTCATTATGAAGGAATATATTTTCTTCAGTATTTTAGTGAGGTCTGATATTCATTACTAATTGTTGCATCTAAATCAACACAAACCTGATCTAAGTTAGAGCAATACAAAGTATGCTGTCCTGTGATGTTATTAGTTGCCTGTGCTTGCACAGGGGTATGGGTTTCCAAAAACGCTTAGACTTTGCAGTGCCTAAGTTGTGAAACTTTAACTTGCTCGAAAGCGAGTTTCACCAGCACATGGTCAAAATAGAGTGCTTTTGTGATGTCTCACTGAAGACAAGCAAAGTAACAAAAAAGAAGAGAGAATGGATGTTTCCATCATTCCAGGAGGAAGATCCTTATAACTGTGATAAGTAGCAGTTGGTAGTGATGTTACTTAAACAGGCAGAGAAATGATGTTCAACAGATTTCTTAGAGCCTGAGGAGAGGTTTGATGTGTCTTCTCCTCTTTCAATATTCATTTTACAAGATCATTAAGATACTACCCTTAACATTTTGCTAATGTAAGGTGTTATTTTTTTGCATCATCAGTATGTATGTAATCTACTCAATTGAATTTTTGCTCACAGTTTCATGTTGTCATTTATGGACCTGTGGCATAAGAACAGTCTGATCTATATTGATGAGTCCTAACAGAACTTTTTTTTGTTCCTGTGGAGAGAGGTCTAAGTGATTATTCAGTGAAAGGCTGTGAAGTGTTTATTGTTTGCTCTTTCCATTACAGCGGAGGATAACCTGTTAGGTTGGTTCTGCATAGAAGATGATGGGAATCAAATCAAAAAGGAGAAACATCCTCTGCTTGTTAGACACATGCCAGTGATGATGGCCAAACAACAAGAGTTTAAGGTGAACAGAATTTTGATATGAGATTACAATTAGTTTTTTTTGTGTGATATGATTTTTAAAGAATATCATATTGTAAATACATTTATTAGTTCACATCTGTTAGTTCTCTTGAGTTGCTATCTTGGATTTAGATCCTTAGCAATTAAAGGTCCAGAAGGGTCACGGGAATGCAAAATGCTGCAATCTTTGAGACACTAAGCATAATATGTATTTTTACATAGTATGACATTCAAATTCATATGTAAGTGTATCACTCAGTGTAAACAGAACTGAGATTTCCAAGTGTGTGTTTGAGGCTTAGAAAAAAACCTAAAGCTTACAAAGGGCAGAAATCTGGTCTCCATGAAAGGTGTCTTTCGCTGGTGTAACTATGTTAAATCCTCCCCAAATTTCTGGTTTTTATTAGGGCACAGAGGAATGTAATACTATTACAAAGAGCAGTAACGAATGAGAAGTGTAGAAACAGGCTTCTGAAGAGGTAACCATGGTGTAGTGCTGCTACCAGCTCTGCTAGAATAGTGTGTTCAGGTGAGAAAACTGCACTCTCAAAGATACATATGAGGCTGATACATCTGCTGGCAAAAAAAGTGACAGTAGTAAGTTTAAAAAGAAAAAATTGAAAAACCAATTGTTTAAAAAAAATATATGTAATTAAGTGATAATGTTGATTTAGCCTAATGAAGAGGAGTCTCAGATAGGGTCATGACATATATCAGCCTTACATGTAAAAGGACACTGCAGAGAAAGAGAAGTGTATGAGATGAGAGGTAACAGGCTGATGATTATATTAAGGATGGTGTCAGGTTGGGGACTTGGAAAAACTTAATAAAAGTCATGAAAAATTGGAGCAGATCAGCAAAAGAGAATCTGTAGTTTTTGGCTTTGAACGTCTGTAGGGGTAGGTAAGGAATGTGTTTGGAACAATTCCCAGGCAGCCGACCCTGCCATGGGAATCTGGATGAACAAAATGGGCTCCTTGCCTTATGAGATTCTTTGATATCCTTAAGTGCTTTAATTAATTACAAACTAAAATAGACAGAAACAGGCATATCTTTTTAATGTGCTAACAGCTCTCTTTTCCTCTCTTTGAAGATTGAATGTGCTGCTTATAATCCTGAGCCATACCTCGCTGGAGAAACAGAGTCAGATTCCTGTGCTGCAGAACATGGCTTTCTGTGGGTAAGTGCAATCTTTAAAATTTCAAAGTGGTTGTCTCCTGTTTATTTCCATTGCTTTTTGTGACTCTCGGCCATGTGTAGACATTAAATTAATGTTGGGTTGGTTTTTTTCCCTTTGTTTGTTTGTTTAAGGATGAAAGGTTAGCTAGTCATTTGTCCATGTGATCTTGCTGGTCTCCGTGGGGTGTCAGTTAAGTGTGTGTGATTCGTGCAGCACAGAACAAATTCCAAAGTGCTGAGCACATTCAGAAGGGAGTTATGTGCTAATTTGTAACAATTGCTGCTAAAACACGTATGAGCTTACACTGTCCTCCTGCCTGTTTTTGTACTTTAAGAATGTTTTAGCCACAAATAATCTGTTTAAGTCTGTATAGTAAAAAAACCTACTCTGCATATTGCTACAACCCCAGATATGCTGATGTCTAGTTACTACAATCCTGAAATTTTAAGGGAACCCTTGTGAATTAAAAGTTAGAAATAGCTTTTCTTAGTGGTCTTTTTCAAGGAGACCCATATAATTTCTTTTTGTCTTTGCCATTTGTAAACAGTCATTGCAAAAATATGCAAATTAAATCTTCCTACTGCTACAGAATATTTGTTCTTTCTCTTTCCTATTTTACTTCATATAAATACAAAGAGTTACTATACAAAAACATGTACTGTGCTTGGGTAGATTTTTTTTTTATTTTATTTTTTTTACTTCTCCCTGATCCCTAAAATGTTCAAGTTTGTGGACATAATGATACTTCATCGTGGATCAGGGAGGAATTTGGGATACTGTATCAGCAAATTCACAAGATCATTTTGGGACAGAGCATTTCTATGCAGACCTGTTACTGTGCAAAGGACAGGCCTCACCTATATTACCTGTTTAAAAAGGACCTGAGACAATTTAGAACAGTGGTTATTAAAATAGCATATTGCTCAAATACTTGCAGTAATTGCATTATGTAGTGTGTATAAATTTGAGTCAGAATAGGCCATAATATTATTCCTGCTTTAAAAAAACAATATGTAAGTGTACTAGGCAAGTTTGTATATATAATGTTTTGACATCTCCTGTATTTGTGCTGAATTTTTCTCTTATGTCTTAATGCATGAAAATTCATATTTGCACATACAACTTGAGATGCACTCTTCAGTTAAAATTCCAGTCATTCCTTCTTGTACATCCTGATCTTCCTGGAGACAGGTATCAGACGTGCTCTGTTTTTTTTTTTTTTTTAATTTTTTTTTTTTCCAATTCAGATTGGCAGTTGTACTAATCAGATGGGCCAGATTGCAATAGTCTCATTTCAAAGCTCCAGCCCCAAGGTTATTGAGTGCTTCAATGTGGAATCACGGATTCTCTGCATGGTCTACATACCACAGGAGGAGAAGCTGAAAGAGCAAAACAAAGCTCCAGACTCTGAAAGTGTTCTTGCAAAAACTTCTAATGTGCCTACTATTTGCCTTGGCATGGAAGAAGGAAGGTAATTCTTGGTTTTGGTGTAATGTGTATGATTAATTAATTAAGTTGGCTATTCAATAGCAAAATTGCATGAGATACTTCCAAGAAAATGTTTACTTTTTAAAAAAGTATCCAAGTGTTATCCCAGTGACCTCAATGTATCTTTTCCACTTAAATCAAGGAAAAATGCTCTCTACATTATTTAAAATTACACCATGTGTTAATTGAAATTAAAGCAGTGCATGTTTTTGATGAAAGAGGATTAGTTCATCATACCTGAAAAATACAAATATTACTTTTGTAACATTACAACACAATCTTCAGGTGTTGAAAAATTTTCAGAATGGCAGAGAGGAATCTATTAATCTTTTGCCCTGTCTTATTATGCAGGATTTGTCACATGAATAAATAATATTGCTGTTTACTATTGACATAAATTACTTTGCTCTCTTTGAACTGATGGCCTACTGAGCCATCACTTGATTTATATTGAAGAACAAGGCTACATGTTTTAAACTTAGAGGTCAGTAACCAAACAGATCTTGTTATAGTTAGTGAAGCCATAAGTGTGTAACTGCATGTGATTTTTGAAGATGTTTCTAACCAGTATGAATAAAGGAGAGCAAAATTCTCCAAGGAAAATGCCATTTCTAGAAATCTTTAATTTAATTTAATTCCAGACTTAACAATGTTCTTAACATAAGAGACGTTTTAACAGTAACAATTAATAAGAACTGTGGAACTTTTAAGTGTAAGTAACATCTGGTAATGAGTTTTTCTTTTCTTTTCCCTAGTTCTCCAAGTAATACAAATTTATTTTTTAAACTAATAAAAGTTTCAGATAGACTCATAATAAGGACTTTAAACAGAATTTTTATTCTGTCTCTCTTTTGAATAACTGTTTCTGCCGACAAGATAATATGAATGTGTTGTCATATGTCAATGTTAAGTAATTGTATGGTGTCTATGCAGATATTCTGGAGTGTCAAGAATTGAAGGAGAAAATCCTCTTCCCCCCAGTATTTTATTCTAAACTTGTCTTTTGCATATTCTAATAAGAACTGTGTAAAGCTTTTCCCAGGTCTGTTTTTTCTTGCTTCTTTCTATAGCATCTCTATTTACAAAAGTTGCCAAGACTCAAAGAAAATTCGACTTCAACACTTCTTCACTCCTGAAAAATCAACGGTTATGAGCTTAACATACAGATCTCAATACCTGTTTGCTGGCTTGGTAAATGGAAACATCTCAGTCTACACAAAAGCAGAAGGTAATGTGTGATATGATTTGATGGCATCCTGAGGAACTCACATGTCAGTGTATTTTGGCAGAAGTAATTTTCCACTATTACGTTTTCCGAAAATTCTTTGTAAAACTGCTGAACTAGGGTTAGTACTCTTTCCGGTATGTCTGAAGTGACTTGTCTCTTTTTGAAGGATAGTTGGAGCTTTGATAGTGTTCCCACTTTCACCATACATGTATATGAAAACAGGTTTTTCCCCTTTAGCTTAAACCCAGAAGTCTTCAGTGTTGCAGGAGTCCAGAAATTTATGTGCTAACAGCAGTATACAGTATTTTACACAGCACACTGCTAATTCCTCTCAACTACCCAGTGTCTCATTTAAAATGACAACCCCATTTTTACTGTACAGATGGGATCAGTCTTTCCTGTGTGTGCAGTTCATGTATTTCATGGTAGGCCTCCTTTTTCTATTAGCATCACAGATGGTTGTTTTGTATCTAGCTAAATAATTGGCTAAAATTATTTGAATAAAGGAGAATCCCAGGCAATTCTTCTGACCCACAACTGTGTTTCCCATAGCTGGTTCAGGTGCTTCCAGTACATCTCACTAAATTCCCTGCAGTATAGCATACATATCTAGTGATTCAGTTCAAAATCAGTGAGGCTTTGCTCAAGGTTTAAAACCTTAATGTTTTAAGTGAAATGTTAGCACAGAGACTCCTAACTTTGTGGAGTACAGAGCCAGCAGAGATCTGCCGTATTTGTGTGAGCTGCAGTAATGATGGTGGTCATGCTTCTCTAATGAGGTGGGCCCTGTGAAAAGTTCAGCTGCATTTGTGTGGCACTGTGTCTTGGCTTCTAAATCCTACCAGTCTCTAACTGAGGAACCAAACTCAGTATCTGTAATCTTGGAACAAATTCTATGTCCACTGTTAGATCATATAAAGGCTTTATTTGGGAAAGGTACAGGATGCCTTTTTTTTCCCCTCAAGCAACAAAGGATCTGGGAGCATGTGTTGGGAAAGAAACTTCCTTTGTCCAGTTGTCATCTTCAACTGAGTAGGTTTCCTGTTTAGCTGTTGTCTCTGATCCGAAGCCAGACATTAGTTTCCTTTATTATTTTTTTTTTTTACCACTTAATAGCATTTTTTTTCTTTGCTTTTGAAGCACAGAAGTGAGGTCTTGATCTTAGGTTGACAACATTCTGGCGTTTCAGTTTCTCTGTGTACCTGGGAGGGGTATTAAAGTGAATCTTCCCTGAATGGTGTTGGTGTATTTAAGCTGTTTTAAGGCTGCAATTACCATCACTCCACTTCTTCCATAAAAGACCACTTCAAAAATACAACTGACATCCTTGTCAGTATAGCTAAGAAAGGATTAATGGGTTGCATATATACAGAGAATGTTAAAGATGGGGCAGAGCTGTTAACCAGACTGCATTACAGTCTGGTTATGAGATAGACATTGTTGCATTGACCAGGATCGTAGCATCCCCTGTTTATCTTCTTCTGAAGACAGTGGTTTTGGGCAGTGAGATGTTCACAGAGCTTGTCAAAGTCTGGATCATGATCACTGGAGCTTTGAGATGGGAAATAATGATATTTTTCTAACTCTTGTCAGTCGGTCTTGTAGTCTGTCTCCTTACTGCTTGGTCAGTGTGGCTTATTTTGGCTCTCCATGCCCCATGGAAGTTGTGTGATTCAGCTGCTCCCGTGTTAGCATCCATCTTCCTCATAGTTGGCTGCTGTGGTTATGTGAGGCAGTCAGCCCTGGAGGGGTGTTTTTATGAGCATTGACCTATTTACCAAACAAAGGAAGCCAAGCAGTGAAATGGGAGGGAGGGGGAACCCAACCTCTGAGGAGCTTTGTGCAATTCATCAGGTTTGCCTTTTGTTCTGCAGAGGGGGTTACTTTTCAGCCAGGCACTTCAGCTTGGATTTTAGTGTGTCATAATAAATGGAATTAAGTAAAGATTTAAAAGTGAATGTGATATATATCACTGTGTTACATCTTGATTCGAAGCCTGAGAAGGAAAAATTCTGTGAGATACACAGGAAAAATGGTTGTGCAGCCTGTTTCACGATTCCATGAATTTAAAAGGATAATCCATCTTCAGGATGAAAATCTATCTCACAGTCTCTGATAATCAGAGTTGGGATCCTCTTGTCTTCCTCCCTGCACAGAAACTGTGAATCAGTTCAGTCCCTGAAGCTTGATGCCATACTCTGTGTAGTCAAAGACCCATGACTTGTGTAATTTGGTTTGCAGGATCCAAAAAGCTCTAATTTCTCCAGTTGTTTTCAGATGGGTCAGTGCATATAAATATCCATGACATTTGTTTACAAACAGCAAGTGCTCTCTTCTCAGTTTCTTCACTCGAGAACTTTGTCAGATCAACAGCATCCAGAGTGCTCTCTGGCTGCAGGAAATCTTGTCTTGAAGTAGTATAAAATGGAAACTGAGAAGTCTGTGCAGTAAACCAAGGAGCAAGTGCCATGTTAGTGGGAGAGTAGGAGGTGCTTAACTTCCTTTCTGAAGGTAGTCATCTTTTACTGAGACACCTCTGTATCCATGTATTTTCACATGTGAGGTAAAAAGTACTTGAGCTTTCCTGTATTTGAACATAAACTAAAAGCAAAATCATGAGGTGCTGATACCATAAAATCTACTTGGCTCTTAAATGTGAGCTAACATGGGGATTTGTGAAAACTAGTGTGCAGGTCAGCTAATATGTTTACTGTAAAAATAGCACCCCTGATAATTATCCTCACTAATCCTTAATTTTATTTGTGTGAGAAGACTTGTTTGGGGAACTGTGAAACAGCTAGTGAATTAAATGCTGTTCTACATAGGAATGGGAGTGATGCAGATTGCAAAATTTCTGGCACCTTGTTTGTTGGGAATTTACTTTACAGGTCTGTGAACTTTTGCACAGTTATCAGTCTGAAAAATTCTGTATTTAGTGTTTGCCTCAGGCTGAGTTAATATTTCCATGCAAAACATGCCTAGAAGAGGTTAAGGAAAAAGTGTGCTATATTGTCTGTATTTAAAAAACATAACAAAATCCCTTTGTGATGATTGCAGACAGCAGAGCAGATGTGTTTGCTGAGTGATGTAATAGCAAAAAAGGTCAGCACGTGTTTGACTTCCATTCCCAAAAGTATCTTAGGAAAGGGAAATCACAATCTTACATAATATAGGTGTATTGTTCTTGATATACTGTAGTCAGTTCCAGCTACTTCCTTTCTTCTAGACATTGATATACGTTTCCTTTCCATGAAGTCCTGTAAAGAGTACAGAGAGAAAAAGGAAAAAGAAAATAAAACTATTATTAATTGTGGCAGAAAGTAGAAGAATTTATACTTAAGTGGTTTCAGTAAGAGTTTGGTCAGGTGAAATAATTAACAGCTGATACAATCTTGGCCATACACAGAACAGGAGACTTCACTGATAAGAACTTATGGAGTTCTGAAGTCGGTCAGAAGTTCTGATGACTTACCTGTCCAAAGAGGCCTTGTGACACTAATCAAATGAGCATTTTCAGACGATTAATATTAAGGAAAATGAGCAAAAATGGAAGGAAATACAAGAATAAGAGGAAACAATCATAACATGAAGGAGTAGCAAGTCAGTTCAGTTGATGGATTTGATAAGACACTTGTGTCCTCTAATAAATTGAGGAAAGGAAGAATATGTGGAATGTAAAACACTGATGTCAAAGTCAGAGCTTGAGTGGATCCATGTACTGCTCCAGCTTGTCTGAAGAGTGGATTTCTGGTATGTGATTGCAACTTCAAGTAGACGTTGTGAGAGGAATTGCTGTGATAAATAAGGAGTGGTATTAAGCTGTTAGGGAGAGGACTATACAGTGATACTGAAACAGAGATAAAATACTGGTGGTCTTTGCAGTGTCACATAATACTCATTACCAGAAATATGTTGACATTACTTTCAGTCTTATTTGTGTATCTCATTCCAGGACCTCCAGCACCACCCCCTGTATAACTTTAGGAAGAGCTCTGTCAGCTGTTTAGCTTGAAGAATTTGATGTGTATGTGAGAAAAAATGAGTATGCATGCATAGTATGGGACATTCCTAGTTACATACACGTTGTTTAGAAGAGCAGAATTCAATGTCTCATCTTATTTTCAAGTGATAAGGAATGTGCTAAACTTTTGGCTTCTGTAGGTACCATTTTACTCCTCCACAGCGCTGGTTTATGTACCATGTGATGGAAAAAATGTTTGTGCTCCACTGCACTAATTAACCAAGACCTGCTGTTCCCAGGGCTGTGTTGGCAGCTCTGTTGAAACCATCAATAGTGCTTCTAAGCAAGAGAGGAAGCTGTCAACAAAAAAGCTTGCTCGGTTCAGCTCGACTGAAAGCATAAAGGAAGGGAAAACTACTACAAACTTTGAAAAGACATTTGGAGGACATAAACTTTATGTTAAAAGGTTATCTTGTATGAAGACCTGAGTGCACCAACTATTTATATTTAATAAAAGTACTAAATATTTAAAATATTTATAAATTAAATAATAGGAAACTTATCACTTACTGTAAAATACTACTTTCCTTCATTTGAAGGGTTTTGTGGAAACAAACCACAAAAAGATAAAATAGTCAACATTGTGTCCTATAAAATGAACATTGTTTTAAAACTTTTCCTATTGGATTAAATTTGAGTGAATAGAAGGATAACTAATTTTCCAAAATTCATAAAAATCACAAGACTAGTAACGAAATGCACTAATGGAAATAATGTCCTTATACATTAAAGTCTTAGAAATATTTCATGAGCATGAGAGACCTTACTTTGATGCAGCTAAACAGTTTGATATATACATTGCAAGATACTGTTCAACATTGGTGTATAAACTATGGCATGGAACATCTGGAGAAATATAACTTACAAAGAGTATTAAAAATAGCGGCATAACATGGTGACATAACAGATCTATTAGTACAAAATCTGTCTTCTATTTTTTTGAGTACTCATCTAATCTGCAAATATCAGACATCTTATATGCAACATAAATATATGACATCTAATTTCCAGAAGCCCCTTGATTCATTTCTGTATTTGACCTTGTTCTCAGATTTCGTAGACACATCTGTTTCCTGCAAACAGCTGTACCTGCAACTCATATAGTATGCCTTGAGATTCTATTGGCAAAAGTTCTATTTTGGCTTCCATTTCTTGCTTCTTTTCTCTTTTGCCAGGAAGAAATAAACTTGTTTAGTCAGTAACTAGCAAAAGATTTTATATATATATCAAAGAAGGCTGTTCCTTATCTTTTTGCAAGTGCTGTGACTAATTTTAAATACTTGGATAGTGCCATTTGTTGAAACTACTTACATAAGTATGTCTTGAATCTGCAGGTGTTTACACAAGTAGAATAGAGATAATGCTCCTTTTCCCTTAGACTGTAGAAGCAATGGACATTGGATCAGACAGATAACGTGAAATAGCCAGTGTCAAACATGAAGTCTGTGCAGGCAGCTATTGAACTGGGTCTGCTGAGATAAGAGAGAGGCAGGGAGAGTATTATGTTTTCTTCAAAGTATGATTTTGATAGTCTTAAACCACTTGTGTACTAGACACAGACTTGCTAAGTAATTTTGGAGATGGCTGATAAAATTCTTGGCCAGCGAAATGAAGTCGTGATCTTACTTTTAGCCAGCAGCCTGTGGTTAAAGCATTTACAGAAGTATGTCAGATTATCAGGCTTAATCCCTTGCCTTACTGGAGAGGATTTTTACCCATGCTTTCCACTCTCAAGAAATTTCCCTGGCTGCCACAAAATTAAGAGGAGAGAGATGCACAGGGCTTAATTTGTCCTCCTGGTGCCATTCCACTTTATATAATTAATTAATCATCCACTGAGACAGAGTCCAGAACACAGTTGACATGTCCTTTGAATACTGCTCTCATTACTAGACCAGAGAGTGTTCCCCTACCATTTTTTCCCCTCATCTGTCTCAGATGCTGTCTGATCTGGAAGACAGCAATGTTTGCAGGAAGAAATAAAAAAACACCAGTGAACAGCCTTATCACATGACTAGGGTCATAGGGTAGAGTGATAGCTTTGCATCTTTCCTGGGCTGATACCATGGGTTTTTTTCATGAAATCATGGTAAAATGAAAGACACCAGGTCTCTATCTCATCTTCTTTGTATGTCCAGTCCTACAGAACTCTTAAACTGCATTGTGAAGTACTGTGTTAGAACACACTCTAACAGAAAATGGTTTTGTGAGAACTGAGTTTTGTTAGGCATATTTGTTGAATCAAATACTCATGACACAGATGGTATTTATAACATTGATAGTGTTGAACTCACCTTCTTACATTGATCAGAATTATTAATAAGGCCTAGTGCTTAGTCATCTGAGGAGTTACATGGAACTTCAGGCCATAAAGGTCCAGTTTTAAAAAAAAATTAAAAAACATTAAATGTTTAAAACTGAATTTAGGCAAAATGTAAATCTGAGTCCACAGCTGAGATCCTGAAAATCCTTAGTCTCCTGTCATTTCAGTATCAGCTATGCTTTATATATGTTAACGTTTAGCTTGAATGTATTTAAGAGACAGAATTGTCGAATTGCATGAACTTTTGTTTTACATTAATGTAAAATATATTTTCAGTGTGAAAATATAACTAGAGAAGATAGCTTTTTGCTCAGCATATCTGCACCTTGGCCAAACTCACAGTCCTATCCTTCAGAAAAGACAGGAAGAATGTACCAGAGTTATGCTGGGTTTATCCCTAAGAATGGTGTTATGGACAGGTTGTTGTTTAACTTCTGCAGTCAGCATCCCTTACACAATTAATGTTGTGACACACATGTGTGCAGCTTCTCTCTCTGAAGGCTTTGCACTGCCTACAGTGGCTACAGCAATTACAGGGTATGGGCAGCCTCCAGTTTAGAATTTAATTTGTGGATAATGTGGTTGCTAGAGAATGGAAACTTTTCCAGAAGTTTGTTTATTGCTAGTAGCATAAATGAGTCACAGAGAGCACAGAGTTGACATTGCGGGGGGAGTTTGCAGGCTAATAGCTGGAAGCACGCTTCTCAATGCAAACTAAAATAATGAAAATTATTTTGACAGCCTGAAACTAAATGTCACTTTTACAAAGATGCTTTCAGAAGAGAGCCACATCATGAGAATGACTCAGCAGAGCTTGTATCACAGAGATGACAGCAATGTTGAGAAGTACTCCAGAGCTGAGACTTCTCATTATTGTTGTTGCTACTGTTATTGGTGAAGCAGGAAATTTTGTACTCCCTTTCCCTAAGCAAATAATAGGAGATGCACTTGTTTTGAGGAGGAAGAAGAAAAACTTAAGTGCTTGCCTAAAGATGTGTTTGCTTTGGTCTCATCAATCAAAATGTAAGTGGTTACTGAGCTGAAACCAGTGTCAGAAAAGTAGGCAACTTTTTTGCAGCTTGTGCAGGACGAAGGCTTTTCAATGAAGAAATGGTGCTTTCTTGAAATATTTTATCTCAGTGTAAAACCCAGTTACTTTTAACAGATTTTTATATTATTAATAAATTAAAATGTATAGAAATGTGATCTTTGAGATTATATTCAATGAGCACTTACAATATATAAACTAATATGAAAACATTAAAATTATTATCGACGTACTTAGAATGTCAATTTGTATGTATAAATGATAAAGCTATGACTTTTTTAAGAAGCTGATGTTGCTGGCTCTTAAATTTGGGGATAAATAACCTGCTAGTCCTTGTTTCAAAGAGATGGCAATTGAGAGTGTCCAGAGCAGTGGGTTGAAACATGCAGTTCTTACCAGAACCTCTCTGAATAACTGATTGTGCTACAAACACACGCATAATTTAATTTAGATCTGCTAAGTGCAGTCCAAAGAAAACACTGTAGGTTTTATAATTAGTGGAAAAAGTAAGAAAAGTGAGGATATGGCAGATGACAAACTTTTCATTTCTTCTTTTTTTTTTAAATTTCCTTTTTAAATTAAGCATCTGGTAGCAGGAAGGTCCATTCCATGACTATGCTCTTAGAGAGTGATGTGCACTCATTAGACCCTACAATAAAAATCTTCCCAACTACTTTGCACATGAAAGATGATTCTGTCCTAGTTAGAAATTGATTCATCTTGAAATAAGTTGGTTATGAGCTCTCTCTGAGTTGGAGACAATTGTGTCAGCCTTGGGTTTCTGCCTGTACTTCCTCTGGAAAGGGAAACAGTTATATCAGAACAGCAATGTGGTATTCCTGGATTATCATTTAATCTAGATAACATTTGCACTGTTGACAGATATATGAGTATTTACATTTGGGTTTTCCCCTTAATGTTGTTTTATCCTTACAAACTTATCCTGGAAGCTAAAAGTAACCATACACAAATCAGAGTGTAGCTTAAAGTGGCAACTTGCAGAAGAAATTCAAGTAGTGGGTTTTTCAGAACTGTTTTAAAGCAAAGATCACCACTTGGCTGTGTATAATCTTTCTTCTTTTTTTGTTGAAGATGGAACATGGAACACGGAACCTCAGAAGATAGTTAAATTGGGGGTTCTGCCTGTTAGAAGTCTGCTTGTGATGGAGGAAACCATTTGGGCTGCATGTGGTGGACAAATTTTTATAATCAGCACTGTGACGCATTCCATAGAGGTAAACGCTTTTACAAGCATTGCTCACCTGTTATGCTACAGGGTATAAGTGGTGAAATTTTAAGATGAAAATCTGTTTAAGAAACATCATGATTCAGGAAGCTTTTTACTGAATAAGGTCTCAGTTCTGTTAAATCTTACTCCCATAGTTTGTAATTCTGCTGCTGTGCTCTCTGCTGGTGTCTCATTAGACCTTGCTTCCATTTACCCACTGGTTTCCATTAGGTGCTTGAAAATGATAGAGTATTTGGGGCAAGTGATTTTCTTAAAAATTAAATCTGATGTAAGGCAGCAGAGAAGTGGGTGCCTACAGGAAGTTATGTTAATTACAGAAGAAGGTTTGATTAAGAGACTGCCTCTCTATAGTTGGATGTTACTTGTACCTTGTGATAGTTTCATAATGTATTTTTTCAGAGTTTTGCTTCTCAGTGGCCTACAAAAACTTCATTTGAATAAGAGCAGTTTCTGATGAATAGTGCACAAAAGCCATCTTTTCTGTAATGAGAGAAGTGTTAAGGATTCAAACTCATGCATTCAAACTCACATTTGTGACCACATTTTCCAGAAAATGCTAAGCCCTTATTTCTGTCAAAATAACAGCTTTTACCGAAAGAACATCTTAACCATCCAAAGTTAAGAGTTGATGAAACACTGGGAGTTCAACCTCCCCTTCAACCTACAATAGAATGTCACTGAATTGCATGTTTACAGCCATGAAGTTCTTTTAAACAGGAGTCATGATGAGCTCACAGCCTCCTTCTTTGTGTGCTTTGTTGCTGCTTTTTTTTTTCATTGATGATCGTGTTTTCTCTCAACAATTGTCTGTTTGGTACAATTGATTCTGTGAGTCACTGTCATGGGTTTCAGGGAAATAGCTAACATCCTAATTTCCTCTGCCTTTTTCTGTGTTTTCTGAGTGAATTGTTTCATCTAATAAGATGCTTGGTTCATGTATTTCCCTACTTTGCTTTTTTTTAAGGCTTGTTTCGTTTGTAGTTTGAATGGTATGATGAGGGGAGGCTTTTGGAAGAGTGATTTGGATAGATGCTTGAAATGGACTTTCATTAGTTTCACAGCCTCAGGGATGCATAGTTACTGTTCTATGGTCTTTGGTGACAAATCTCTCAGATTCTCACCAGGAAAACAGTAACAAATCACAGCCAGGTTGTTCCTGTGTGAGGCTGGATATGTACAGACAGATCTCTGTAGATAAGTTTGCTAATTCTGGCCTAATTCTGTAGTGAAGCTCTCTCTAAACCAGGTGGTATGGCTACAGTTTGGGCTATGCTGGGCTGTTTTGGCAGAGGAGAAGAACCCAGAGTTTAAAAAGTTTTGAGGATTGAAGAATGTTTAAAGCTTACTCTGTCATAATACAGTACAATATCATGGACTGAAGTGTTGAAAACAGAAGTTTGGAGAAATAAAATAACAAGTACTCTACCAATATCTCTCAGACATGGCACTTTCATTTTTCACCTGTTACTACAGATTTTCCTACTAAAGCATCACAGGAGGTTTCTTCTCATTTCTCAACTAAGCCATCTATTGTATTCAGAGGTCAGGTTGTTATAGGTCCATTATACACAGTGAGTTCTGCAGCAAACAACATATAAGAAATGGTGCATACGGGTTGAGTAATATTTTTTCAATATGAATAATTTTGTTCGAGAACATGATGATTTTCTGTATGTCTGGCCAAGGGTCACCTTTTTTATTTCACACAAATACCCATGGCATAGCATGTCATCCTCCTTACAGAACTGTGAACAAGTGATGATTTTGTGTTGCCTCTTTATGGGTCTTAAGACATACTGATCTTTTTCTCATCATCTCACCAGACTAAACAGGTCACTAATGTTTTCAGTCTTGCTGCCTATTTACTGACCTGACATGTTTTGATAACTTCCTAGGTTTATTTTTCCAAAAGTGATCTGCTGTGTTGTCCTTACCACGTTTGCTGGCAATATTCTTTCAATATTATAGGATACATGAGACAATTTAAACTATGTCTTATATAAAATATTTTAACATCTGAGCTGCCACTTCCTTATTGTGAAGAGCAGAAGCTTTGCTGGATGAGGGGAAGCAGCAGCAAGGAAATGTTTGTTCTCCCTCTATGCTCTCTCTTGTTGAGTTAGTAGTAATGATTTGACTCAAGATCTTTTGCATAAACTTAATCTTTGCTCTATCAGCAGGAATCCAGGTGTTGCACAGGGCTCAAAAAGTTTTCCCTCTTTACTGAACTCCTTTGCATCTCCATATACTTAATGTGGAGACAGTCCATATATACTTCAATGCAGCTGCTTGCTAGTTCATTGCTACTGTCATGCATACCTACTGTGCTCTGCATCATGTACATTATTGGTAAGGGCACCTGACAACATTTTAAGGCCATATTTTTGCAAGCCCATGAGCATATTCAAGACTGTTTTGTAAACAAGTCCTTGTGAGGCACTCTTTGCCTCACGGGTATCTCATATTTAACTGTCTGTGCATTTGCTAACTGCAAAATACTTTATCCTTGAACACAATTTCATTCCATGCCTCCTTGCTTTGCTAAGATTTTTATTTAAGGTTTTTTCTTTATTTAATAATTTTTAGTAAATGTGCAGGTTTGGCATTGTTTGTATTGGATTTGGATATTACTCACTTCTCCTGCTTTTTTTTCCGCCCTCTGTTATGGGTAAGACTCTCAATTCACTTGTTCTAATGATATGTTGCTGTAATAGAATGTTTTAGGTCATGTCTTTTATTGGCACAGTGGCCCAAACTGGCACAATGCCTCAAGATCCTTGGCAGGGCACACGTGAGAAATGCATAGATTGCTGTTATATATTAATTACATACTCTGATTCTCTCTCTGTGAAGAAGAAATTTGTCACTTAGTTTTGACCCTAGATCTGACAGTTGTGTTGCTGTTGCATACAGACCTACATCCAATAATGGTCTGAGCCTGTAGTTCCTTGTACTCTGCAAAGGTAGTTTGTGTTTGTTTAAGAACTTCAAAAACTGCCAGA
Organism: Rhipidura dahli; assembly: GCA_013399225.1. Classification (NCBI taxonomy): domain Eukaryota; kingdom Metazoa; phylum Chordata; class Aves; order Passeriformes; family Rhipiduridae; genus Rhipidura; species Rhipidura dahli. The sequence continues at coordinate 427,651 of VXAC01005035.1, read as the reverse complement.
GTATTTAATGGAATAAAGTCACAGGTTGAGTGTCATTCTATCCTAGTCTGTTTTGTCTTGTTTTTAAAACTTTGCTAACTACACAGGAGTTACAATGAAATGTTCAGCTGAATAAACAAAGCCAAATGGAAATCCCCATACGAGTGTGTGTTCACAAGTACTGTAACTGTTTTAAAGTAGTGAAAGACATCTGCTTGACACAGAGGGTAATGACACCCATTATCCTCTTTGTCTGAAGCTGCAGAAATTGTCATCCATGTCTGGGTGCAGCTGTTTGGTGTGAGCACCCCCTCAAAGAAGGGCTCTGCTGTGTCCCACACTGCTGGAACACAGGTGAGCTGCATTGGGCTGCGGCATCCACAGTGCCTTCTGCATCTCCTGTGCAGCTGGAATGGGAGAGCCTGAGGGGGAAAAGCCAGGCTTTGAATAGAGAGGAATGTAGGTAAGAAAACTAAAAGAGAAAAAAAAAATGAAGTTCAATTCTTTTGATAATAAAAGGAATAAGACATTTTTGTTCCTTTGTATTTCTTGTTATAAAAAGAAAAGAAAAATAGAAGTAAAAGTTTGTTTTTCAGGTAGACATGTAATTGAAACAGATGTCAAAGCTATCCTTTATGCAAAAATCTCTGCATAAGAAGGTGCAGTTTTGGGGTATGTTCCAGCTCCATGTTAGAAGACCCTTTCAATAAGAAGAATAGTTCTTTCTACAGTTTTTTCTACAGAGGGGTCTGTGTGTTCCAGCAGACAGCTGTTGGAATGGCAGGACAGACTTAAGTGGGAGTATAATGAGTTGGCTGGTAAAAATGGAATGTGACAAAAATGCATGTGCAAGTTGTTTTCAGTGGTACCAACAGAATTACCAGCTGTGATCGGATCACTCCAGAGAAAATTCTTTTCTTGCAATCTTGTTCATTTTTTTTCTAATTTCAAACAGTGCAAGTTGCTGATCAGGTTCACTTCAGCAGCTTTGGGTCTATCCCCTAGAAGTACTCAAAAGCCATCAATTCTTTGAAAGGCAGGAAAATAAAATAGCTAATTCTTGTGAAATTCAGAAGTATTGAAAACCAAGCTGCAATATTAAGGCTCACCTTGTTATGTGTCTAACTGAGCAAATAATTGTGTGTTTATATTCTTAAACACTCTACTTTCTAAATATGACTTTTTATTACATTCTGTTATTCTTGTTATGAAAAGACTCCATGGCAGAACAAAAGGAAAGTGTTTTTTATTGTTGAAACAGAAGTTCTGCTGTAGATAAAAGTACAGCTGTGGTAGTTTTCCCAAAGGAGCATCAATAAGGAAATACAAAATCCTTTTAAGTCTGAGTTGTTGTGGGCTTTCCAGCCTCTATCATGCAGTATTTTTTAAAAACCGAAAATCTGAGTTACTCTGTCATTAGGTGGAACTTTGGCTCAAGAACTGAGAATCCTTCCATACTAATGATGATATATTTCCAAAAAAATTCTGTCCCTGGGAAATTACCACATCATATGCAGCTATCAGAACATATCCTAAGCAAAGCAGAGGAAGTTTTGTCCTTGTCAAAGAGGATGAAGATACACTGCCTGCACTGGAAAGCTGGTAAGAAAGGTTGAGTGATAACCTTGACTTGCATCTCCCCACAGAGCCTTTGTTTTTCTTGCAGAACCATTTTGAAGCCCATCAAGAGGAAGGGATGGTAATCTCACACATGGCTGTGGCTGGAGTGGGAGTCTGGATTGCCTTCACATCTGGATCTACTCTTCGACTGTTCCACACGGAGACCCTGAAACACCTCCAGGATGTTAACATTGCCACACCTGTTCACAATATGTTGCCAGGTAGCTGAATTGCATCCTATGGTAACATTTTTGTTTTATCACTCTTGTTCTCCAGTGCTGTAGATTAGGCCAGAATCAGAAGGTTCTTCTCAGACTTTGAGTCTGATGTCTCCTAACTATTTGCTTTAGTAAGTCATAGTTCATCTTTTGCCCAGGTGAACAATGTGTGCAGTGAGCTGGTTGAGTAACAGCTCTGCTCATTAGAGGTTATCAGTGTAATTTGATAGATAAGCAGGTGGATTCTTCTCTTTGGTCATATTTTTTGTGTGACTGAGACAGTTGGACAATGTAATCTGTCATGAAAATGTGTTTAGTTTGCAGAGATTAGCATTTGCTTCTGGAACCTTAGAATCATGTGCATGATGGAATCATTTTGCCTAAGATCTGGATCAAAAACCACTTGCTTAATTTCACTTACATCGGTAGACCCAGGAAACTCAGCTGAACCACTCACATGCTGCCATTTCGAAGTGTGTTCAGTGTTTTGCTGACTGGAGCTCTGATTTTTTGAATTAAATGGTTAGTCTTAAATTAAACTTGTGGTTGTTAGGAGAAAGTTTTACAGCTCTTTACGTGTTTTAGGACATAAGGTCTTAAAACAGGCAGTTGCAGTGGCTTGTATCAGTTTAGCAAGTGAGTGACCTCAGCATCAGCAAGCACATCAGCTGCGAGCTTTGGCAGTGCTGGGAGGAGGGAGAAGAAAAGTGGTACTGGCATGGCTGAGCATGAGGTGTCCATGAGTGGACAACCATTCTCTCTATCTCTTGCTGTCTGTAGACTGGAATAGACCAAGCTTCTGCAGTTTTTTTGGGTAATGTGTATGCCAGCTTTATTGCTTAGTTTATCTAGCAGAAGCCAGTTCTTCCCACACAGAGATTATATTTATATTATATTCTCATAGGAGTTGGGTACAAATCTTACATCAAAAATGTTTCACTTCTTCAGTCTCTGTCTCCTTACCATGTTTTCTTTCATATGACATTAACTTTGCAATAAAACTATTGTAAATTGTGTCTGTTTGTCATGTTCTAGACAGGGTATATTTTACATGGTGTGTTTGACTGTAGCTCAAGCACTAAACAGCAGCAAATCACCTGCCTTTAAATAGATTATTTGATTGAATTCATCACAGTTATGCAAAAAAAAATCAAGATCAGTTGTAACAAGATTAACTTTTAGTATGTTCTGCTGTTCATAGTGGGGGGAAAAAGGGAAGTAGGACCTTCCTTTTACATGTCTTCTGCATATAAAAATCTTCAAAATTTAGCTTCGTGTTCATTGCCATGGGAATAAAACTGCTGATATAACATACCATTATTTTTGTAAAAGAGTTTGAGCTAATTATAGCTCTTTGGTGTCATCCTTACCCATTTTAGCTCCTTTTTTTTTTTTCTCAGTGTCTTCACAGAAAGCACATCAGTGAATGGAAATGGAAGTTTATTTTGGGAGTAGGACATTATTACAGCAAATGTTCAAGGGGAGACTCCTTTCTAAAAAAGAAATGAATTTCAATTATTTAGCAGCAGTTCTCAGGCCTCTTTATATGATCTCAAAATGCTGCAAAAACAAAAGCTGAAAGACAGAGTAGTAGGATGTTTACATAATAAAGCATCAGTAATAACTAAAGCAGTAGTTTTGGAACTAAATGGAGCTTAAGAATAAATCAAGTTCTGTATAGTATATACTGAGATAAAAAAGGATGAAAAACAACAAAGTGAAACTGAATTACAACACAGTGAAATTGCTGTGTATTTACAATATTTGTATTTGCCTTCTTGGGAGATTCTTACGACATTTAGTTTTAAAGGAAAAAGCTCTGTTAGTTTTCTGAAATTCAACAGAAGTTCCTTAATATGTAAAAAATAACAGAAAAATAAAAATTCAGGTGGTACTGAAATGAGAGAAGAAATTGGTGTAAAAATACTGCTAAGAGTGTTAAGGCAAGATCTCTGTATAACTTTGAAGAAGCTGGACTTCTTTTCCCAGGATTTTAGTAATAACATTATGTAATACTTGCCTGATAGGCTTCCTAGAGATGTCATCTCTGTCTTTGCTTAAAGTAATGTAAATAAGAGGAACCTTGCTTCATTAATGAAAAGTTTTTGTTGTTATACAATACAAGGAAAAGAAAAACTTACTGTCGCTGTCAGGAATGGTTACTGTGAGTTACAGTACTGTACTTAAAAGATATCTGTAGTAACTAAGTGGAGTTGGAGAGTCTCCTAACCTTAATATTGAGTTCTCATAGCATTACATTCCCTAATTTTGTCCTTAGGAGAAGACAGTTTTAAATATCACTGCTCTCTGTCTTGTAAAGGATGTGCCTCCTGTGCTTTGGGGAAGACAGCCCTGCAGCACAGTGGGCAGGACAGAATCACAGGGCAGTGAAATGGCACAGAAGGCAATTGTCCTTATGAATGGGTGAAGTTTAATAATACAGAACAGCAGTCTGGCAGATTATTTTATCTGCTGGAGGTAATTTTAAATCTGTGGCAGTCCACTAATGAGTATTGGAGGTGGGAGGGCTCTCACTTTCTGGATTTATGGAAAGTTTGTGTTTTGTAATGCAGGTCTGGAAATTAAACCAGGGTCACAGAGGTGACTGTGGGATAGGCATTTAGTCTAGACTGGTCTGTACTACCTTTACTTCATATATCATCTGAAATATTTTTTAATAATGTATATCAAGATTGTGTTCTGTAATGAAAAACCAAATGCCATGCAAGAAAGGAAGAGAATGGTTGAGAGAAAGAACGTCATTATTGTTATAGGTCCAGCTAACTATTTATTTCACTGTGTAGGTCAGTGTGGATTCACAGTACAGCTGGATTGCTTTTAAGGAGCCCAAGCGCAGCTCTGTTATCTTAACAGAGGGCATACTGAGCAGCAGAGAAATCTATGAACATTTGAAGACAAATACACACATTTCACTAGTGCAACATACTTCATTTGTGGAGCAGGTTTATGCTTAAATGTTTGTGATCTGTAGTTGAAGGTTCAACAAAGGCAGTTTTTCACCAGCCTTTGTCACAGCTCACACCAAAAAAATCATACTGTACAGGAACAGACCACTTGTTTTTTCAGTCACAGTCAGTATTATATTAAAGAACATCCTTAAACATGTTTTTGCTCTCAGCTCTAAAAGAATTTGCTCTTTTGAAGAGGCTACTATGATTACTGTGACCTTGATACTTCATGCTCATATGGTGCTTCATGGTGACAGGTTACCTGTGTAACAAAGAGATGATTTCTGCTTAAGTTGCTATATTCTGTTTATATCCATATATCCTCTAATGGCATGTGTGTTTCCTGGAAAGAGATGACAAAAGGAAAGAAAAGAAAAGTATAATTTCCTCTCTATGGAAAACAAACTATGGTATGAGGCTTTACTGCTTGCTTTTTTCCCACCCCTCCAGGTGCCAGACCATGAGATGCAGTTGCTTTATGATCATACTGCTGGAAAATGATAAAAAGATGAGAAAACATTAGGTCAGCCCAGCAGATCTGCACTCTGGGCTGTTTTTTTACATTATAAGAGCATCATGGCCATGTAAGAGAATATGCAGCAATGTCCTAGCACCTATTTAGGTGAATGCAGATCTATAAGGATTTATCCAGCTCTGGTGGTGGTTGTAATGGAGACCTGAGAAGGATGAACACAGAGCAGACCATACACAGTAAAACCTTTTGTCCGTGTTTAAGCTTAAATATTGGCTTTGGTTCTTGTAAAGGCAAGATCTTGGTCAGATTATTTTACACGTTTTAACAGTTTATTCTACAATGGGACAGTGTGATCTAAAAGTTGGTATTTAAAGATCAGTATTTTATTGGTTTTGGCATATATGTTCATCATTTTCCCTTCTTAACTTGTTAATTTCTCTGCTTACTGCATAATACCTTCTGGAGAATTGGATTGACTATTTTTCTCTGAATTTGAAAAAATCAAAACAAAAAGATAATAACAAAGATAAGTATGATTTCAAACCTTGGCTAGCAGATAAATTAATGTTTTAAAATAGTAGGTTTTTAATATATATATATATATTTGTTGTTTCATGTTATTTCAAAGTATCTTCTCAGATGTTTCCTGCTTTTCCAAGATTTCACAGCAAGCAATCTCTGGTTTTGACCTCTCTGTAGCTGTTTCTTGCTGTGCTCAGTGTTCAGGATTCTAAATTGCTGGCTGATAATTTGCTGGTTTTGCCTGTGGAAACAGTAATGCATGTTTGCCAGTTTTCCCAGGTAAAAATTACTGTCTAAAAGTTGCTTCAGGTTTGAAGTCATGAATATAATGTTATCTTTTAAATGCTTTAAAAAGCATTAAAGATCAGTTGTTTAAAAATGGGAGCATCTTGCTTCTGCAGGGGATTGAGAGGCAACAGTGCACTTGGAGGCTTTTGATAATTTTTAGGAGTTAAAAAATTGTACTCAAGTATTTCTGTAGTTTGTAAAACAAGCTCTAAGTTAAGCTGACCTGTAATTAGCTTGCACTTGCTATGGCACTTAAGTAACTTGAGTAAGCCTGAGTTCTAAATCACAGAATTCAAATACTGATTTTTGAAAACTCCAGAGCACAGAGGTGTTTGGGCATTACTGCTGGAACTTCTTTTGTGCTGAAGGAGTGCCTTTGTGTGCTTTGTTTTGGAAACTAAATTAATCCCATTAATATCACAAAAAAGCCAAAACAAAACAAAACAAAAAAAAACCCTATCACCAAAAGCCAACTAAACAAAAAACCCATTGAAAAGGCAAACACCACACTTCAAAAGATTTGTAATTTGTGTACAACATAGACCATCCTTGCTTATTTAGCTGAGGAGAGATGATGCATCCTACCAGCATAAACCCCTATAGTTCATGGAAATCAAGTGAGGGGTCTCTAAAGGTCTGCATGAGTAGATGGAGCCTCTTAAACTTGTCCTTGTTCCACCTGCCAAGGATAACCTGATCATTTTGCCTTTAGGGTGTTTTAGGATGTGCTTTTAGGTAGACAGCACTTGGATTCCAGATCTGGCCCTATGTGAGCCTCTTAAAATACACCATTGCTGGGTTAATATTTTCTTATAAAGTTCTGTGAGGAAAGACTTGGACTGTGGTCTGCCTCGTGTTTTCCAGTCAAGTGCTTTGGGCTACAGTCAGGCTGTTCCTTCCCTGCTTTCCCAGTGAGTCTGTAATTCATATATTCTTGGATGTAAATTAGCTCAGCTTCAAAGGACAAGACAGAAAATGCATTCATTTGTGAAATATCATAATTAATATCCTTCTCCAAAGTGTAGACTATGAGGGTTCACTCAAGTTAAATCAAACATGGAACCCAAATTCTCAACCTACTGATGAAGTGATTCACAACTTGAGAGCTATGATGAAGATGGAATGACCACTCTCTTACATGTAGAGTTAATAATAAATCCAAGAATGTGTATGTTTTGAACCTGAAACTCTTCGAGCTTCAAGCAGAGTTTAAATGCTCCTCCCCATAAACTTGGAAAAAAGTTTGGGCAGACAATAGTTTCCATTTCTGAAACTTGTCAAGGGTATTTCAAAAATCCATCTAAATGGAATAAAACATAGTTTTAATAAGTATTTCAAGCAAAAATTACTTTGTTTTCATTAGAAAAATTATCAATCCTTTAAACAATAGAAAATCATAGAATTATAGAGTTATTTTGATTGGAAATTTTTCTGGGGGCTGTCTTGTTCAACCTTTGTGAAGAAGGCCTGATTAGACCTGGTTGTTCAAGGTTCTTCTCCAGCCAAATTTTTAATATTTTTGGATGGGATGAAGATTCCACAACCTCTCTGAGCAACCCATTGCCACCTTTATGGTGAAGCAGCTTTTCCCTGTGTAGAATACAATTTTCCCATGCTCTAAATTTGATCTATTGTGTCTTGCACATGTGCACATGTGAGTAAAGTCTGACTGTCCTCTGTGCATCCTTCCATCAGGTAGGTGCAGACAACATTTCCTCCAATGTTTCCAGTCTCCTGATCATCTTGGTTGCTTTCCATTGGACTTCTTCCAGTATGCCAATGCCATTCTTATATGCGGGGACCCAAACTTAGACAGGTGGACACAGCAATTCTGACAGAGCTTCACAGATTAACAGCTAGGAGAAAAAAGTAATCATGAACAGGGTTGAATCTTGAGTATAGTGTATTACTGAGTATTGTGAAGTGAAATGCCTTTCAGTTTTATTATTGGCAATATACAAACATAGCTTATTCTTGAAAGCATGTTTGTAGAGACAGTCTGTGTCTACCTTTAGATGCTGTGGTTTAGAGATTTCAGGCAGAATGTTTCACAAGTTCAATAGTATTTAAATTGCCTATGTAAAATGTAATACCATAATCCAGTAAAATATTTGCCTTTGCTGAATTGAGATGGTACAGCTGATTGTATTTGCCTGAAGTTACTTTGAAGTAGGCGAAGGTCATCACTCTTCAGTAACAGAGCACTTGCTAAACTCCACAGGGCAGCAGCGTGTGTCTGTGACCAGCCTCCTGGTGTGCCATGGTTTATTGCTGGTTGGAACAAACCTGGGCATAATAGTAGCGTTACCAGTGCCACGCTTGCAGGGGATTCCCAAAGTAACTGGTGAGTGAAATTTCTCAAACAGATTGAGTACTCAATATGTCAGTTCTCTTCTGCCAGTAACTTAAGTGAACCTGCCAAATTATATATATATTGCTTAGATAAAAGTTAGAGCTGTGTGATGAAATTATACTTGTTCTTTTCAAGCTTTACAGTATTATTCAGATACTTGTCTAGTTTTGTCTCAGTTGTTTGAAAGGGGACAACTGTTTTTCTTTAAGAGATAGACATTAATCCTGTTGGAGTAAAGCCAAATATATGGGCATGAGAAGAGAATGCAGTCTTTTTTCCAGATTTGGGGAAAATAGATTTATTAGAGACGCACATACTGAAAACTAGCATGCTGTCTAACTGGTTATTGAATAAACTGGTTTTGTTCCCTTTTCCCCCAAACTGGAGACTTAGAATATATGAGAGTATATATTCAATATTTTAGCAGGGATCAAGGTGTTTGCATTCTGGAGAGATGTATTTATTGAGTTACTTCCATATTACCCCATTTGAAATACAAATACACGAATGCTGCTGTATCACATTACAAATGTTTCAACTACTAGCAGAAGCAAGGTTTTAAAAGTGTGTTTAATAGGGGCTTTCCCCCAGTGTTTTGGATTCAGAATTCTGCTCAATCTTCTGAGGCAAGTTGGCAGATTTTATGAGGCAAGATGTTTGCAGCTTCCTCCAGGGGGAAAAAAAACCTTATGTAACTTTGCAAAATGAAAATGAAATCCTCTGTGTTCAGCAAAATACGCAGCAATAATCTGGTATGACACAGGATAAATGCTTTGTTAAAATCTGGAACCTATCTTAGGTGAAAATAAATGCAATAAAAGAATATGCATAGTTGCAGAATCAAAAAAATCTCTCTTCCATTTTCTGTTTTTACTATTGTGGTTTATGTCATATATTCTTGCATTTATCTGGGATCAAAATTTGTCAGATTTCACAGATCTAGCAACATTACATTTAGAGATCTGTTTTTATAATCTTTGATAACTGTATTTTGAACTCAAAAACTGTGGCTCTTCCCCATTATGTTTCAAATAGTGATAATTCATCTTTGTATGATTGGACTTTCTGTAAAAGCAGAATGGGTTTTCTTATAACGTGGAATGCATTAGGGAGTTAGGGTTGGACGTAGTAATTTATAAGGTTCCTGGGCTTTCCCCCTTGCTAGCCTAGCTCTTTTTCATATTGTAGCTTACTTTTGGTAGAATTCNTTTTTTTTTTTTTTGCTGTAAAGGGCAAATCTACTGATACTGTTACAGCTTCTCAATTTGGCCATGTGCAATTAGTTTTTCATACATTCTAATGATTTGCACTGTGTAGATCTTCCTTGTACCACCAATATCCCACTGATTAAATACTTTTTTTTAAAAAAGAAAAATTATTGTTCAGTCAACTCCTTATGAATCTGTCACGGTACCTAGACAACCAGAAGTATGAGTTCTGGTTCTTGTTGTATAGTGTGGATGAGTCTGTTGCAATGAAACAGATGTTCTTATGCTACTCTCGAGAGGTACAGAGGTAGAACAGGATTGATCTGGGGTTCACAAAATATGTGGGGATTCCTGGAGAAAACTCAGTGTTATGTTTGTGTTGATGCCAGGTAAAAGGTCAGCAGTATTTCTGTGCTCATGCTGTAGTGAGAGCAGAACACAAAATTCATCAACTAAAATTCATATGCCATGTTTCAGCTGATTTATTAGTACAGTCCTAAAACACTTGTGGTAGAACATTATTTTTGTACTTATTTTTTTCTGTAAACAGTGTACAGACAAAGTGAAAGACTGGATGCATATAATAGGGCTTAAGAGTTATGCTATTCTGAGCAAATTACATGAACTAATTATGGTAGAACACTGTGGTCTGAGAAATAATGTTCTTTAATTGTGTCTTTTCTTTTGGCTCCAGGAAGAGGAATGGTGTCATACCATGCACACAATAGCCCAGTCAAGTTTCTTGTAACAGCTACATCTATAAACAAGAAGAACAGAAACAAATTGAGGAACAGCCTCCCTCCTGGCTCAGAACCTAAGGACGACGACCAAAAGAACATTCTGCACTGTGAAAGACCAGGCTCTTCCCTTAGTAACACCCAGGACACTGCAGTTTGGCTGGGGGATTCAGTAGGGTCCATTGCACAAAGAAGTGACTTGTCATCATCTTCTGGATCCCTTACTTTGTCTCATGGATCGAGTTCCCTAGAACACAGACCAGAGGACAGTAATATTTATGAGCTTTTGAAGGATCAAAATATCTCATTTAAAAGTAAAAGACAGAAATCTAAGAAAATGAAAGCGAGTTCAGTATTAGTAATTTCTGGTGGCCAAGGACACAGAAGAGTAAACAAGAAGACCAAGCAGCAGCGACAAGATGAACTAGTGTCTTCAGTGATGGTCTGGCAAATCCCACTATTAAATATCTAACTGAACTAAATCCAAGATTATTTTTGCTGTTAAAAAAGTGTGATATCCTTTTGTGGGTAATACCAGCTTTGGACCCAAGCAGACAGACGTTATACACTTGGGAGCAATTCCAATAGGCTTGGATCACAGGATTAAGGGTGCAAGTCTTCACATACTTAGAACATTCTGCAGTGTTGGAGTATTGGAAAATGTTTAGCTATTGGTGCTGTCTTTGACACTTAGAAAAAAAGGAACTGCTAGGGATTTTTAAGTGGTTTTAGAATCTCTTACTTATTTATACTCACATTTATGAATATCATGATTATGTTCTATAGCACTTAGGAGAAGCAGGGCAGACATTCCATGTCTCATGCTGGTTTCTGCTTACATAAATCAGTTGTTCCTACTTTTTCCAAAGTGACATACTGTATGAAACTGTGGGTTTTAACAAATTAGCAAATATTTTTAAATAATAAGTAGTCTAATGTAAGCTAATATTAATTTAGCAAGAACTATAATAGTTTAAAGCTTCATTCCACAAACCAGAGTTGGACTGGAGGAAAACTGGCTTTATGAATTAATTGGTAATTGTTTATTTCAACCTAGAACATAGAATTTTTTTTAACTACTAGTTTCTAATGCTCAGTATTATTAGAAATGTTGCAGTACAAAAAGCACATTAATTTTCTTGGTAGGTACAATGTGTCTGCAAGTTGATTTTGTTACATAGAAAGTTGCAAGGCTTTGGGCAAATAGAAAACACAGATACAGGACAGCTGTGTATTATAGTTCTGCTAACACATCCTCCCCCTGCAACTCAATATCAAAGCTAAACATGGACTGAAACATTTTTAAGGAGGCATGCACATCCAGTAAATTAATAATGAAGTTATTAATTAAGTCATTAATTGGGAAGATATGTACTATTATAGGAATATTTACAGGAAGTGCAGGTAATCACTAGAGGTCAGCTGAGTTGAGCTGTGTCCCCAGATAAGCATCTTTCAAATAATGTCACAGTGCAACATCAGAGATATGGCGGGCACCTCTTTTCACTCAGTTTCAGCAAAACACGGTCTGTAAATGGGTGTTGGGAAAGTGAGGTCCATTCCCTTGGATGGGCAACTTGTCACTTTGGTACTGTTAGAGGGATGAATTCTAAGTAGGGACCTAATCAACATTTTATTCATGAATTGATGTATTTCCAAAGGAAACTTTGAATTTGGGTTTCCTACTGAAATTGCCTGCTGCACTAATCTCTGCACGTGTGAAATATAAGACAAAGGCTTCAGCTCATAAAGACACTGCCAAAAATGGTGATGAGACACATCTTTCAGTCAAAATCTGTTTGCTACAGGTAACTTGTTGAATAGAGTCGCTGGGAAAATTCTTTCCCTTTGTCAGTAGACTGAAATACAGAGAAATTAGTATAATTAAGTTTCAGTAACTAATACTGTCCATCAGTTCAGTGAAATGCCAGTTAAGTATATCTGAAGTAGAATGTTTGTCAGATGTATGCATTGACTAGAATCAAATAAAACTTCTGGCTACTTTGGTACCACTATTATCCCAGTAAGAGGGTGATTTGCCCTGAAATTGTTTCTGCTACTTCTAATTCAAAGCCTTGATTTCCACCATGTTTTGTTTCAGTCTGCCTGGTTTAAATCACTATCAACCATAATGGCAGTGTTTCCCAGCATGTGCCATTTCAAGGCAAACAGTGCTGTTTGAACACTGAGGTATTTTGTTGGATATAGCCGTAGGGTTGGGGTATTTTAAATGTTGCTGAAATTTATTTTCTTAATTTTGCAACAGATTTGTGTGTATCTTAAGTTTTCAATCTTGTCTGCTTTAAAAAGCAAACCTCTATCAAGGTGACCCCAAAATCTGTGTGTAGGCAGACCGAGTAAACTTGACAGAGCACTGGACTAAAGTCAGGTCTTCCCTGATGCCTGACACCAGTGAGTGGGACAGAGGGAATGCTTCTGAAGGCAGTCTTTGCCTGCTAAGTGGCACCAAAATAGGCATTTCAAAATCAGGTACGCATCCTGATTTCAGAGGCTTTGCCCACATCCTACATTCCTGATTAGAATAAGATACTTGAGCCATAATAGCATGGATTTCAATGAATCACAAAGGATACTTGTTATAAATGGGATTGTAGGCTTAGGATCTTCATTACTGTTTTTTGCTTTTATTTCATGTCTTTTGCTGTGTGTCTTGCAACTTCAATTGGGTATTGTCAGTGTTGGCATAGGCTTAGTGTTGGCTTGAGTCCTGGTAGGGGAAAAAAAAAGAGAAAAAAAAGCAGAGTGCCTCTAAGCCAGGCAGCTGGCAACATTTTCCCAAACTTTTTTTCTTCTCCCTGACCAACTGCCTAGACTCCCCTGGCTTAAGAGATCAAGGCCAGTTTCATTTTCTATACTCTTCCATAGCTATGGCCCTGGGAGCTGCTCTTTGCCCACTGTGTGGAAGTACTACATTGTACAGTTTAATGTATGTATATTGAAAAACAAGTTAAAAGATTCTTCTGTGTATAAAGCATATATAGTCCAGTATCCCTTTGCTACACTGCAGCAAAAAAGACCACAGGTTTTATTTTGCATGCTCCTTGGCATGGTATTCCACATCCCTGCCTTCAGGACTGGAGAATCACGTCTACTTCCTCACGGATCTTGATCACTAGAAGCAGAAAGCACAGTTCACCACACACTCTTCTGGAAATTCATGCATGGTGTTATTACAGAATCCACTAGCAGTAATTCATAAGAGTTGTAAAGAGACATGTATCTTGTCTTTCAACTGAATTGTGATTTTCTTCAGTTCTGTCAATAAAACAGTAGAAACAAAGTACAGATCTGCTCTTCTGAAAGTACATTGGAGTTTTTCCAGTGAATTCCATGAGAACAGAATGGGTTCCTCAATAAATTCCTCTATTTTGAAAATACCTATCTATTTATCTTACTAAGCTGTAAAGCAAAAGAGAAGCTATATGTCTGACTTTAAAAATACATATTGTCATGAGCTAGATTTTAGGAACTAACTAAGCACAAGGTGCAATGTTTCTTTCTGACATGCAACTTACTGGTATTACCTTACTATGAAAACAGGCAGGAACCAAAGTTTCTCTTAGAGCTGGCATATAGTCCTTGTAGCTGCTGTAGACTGTGCTGCTAGGAGGTTGGATTTTGCTTTCTGATACTGCTTTTCTAGATTAATAGAAGTTATGAAAAACATAGGAAAAAAGGGGAGCAAATGTAACCACTACGATATATTCTATATATGTTTTCTAACACATAGTAGTGTCTTTTGTAACATGAGCCATAAAACTTGTGTATTTATGTTCAAAGTATAAATTGAGAAAAATGTTTAATAAAAAATATGATAAAATTAACTTCGGAAGAACATCTTGGGTTGTCATTTTAACTAAAAGGCTAGAATTTGGGTCATGCATTAATGAATAATATATATATTAATGGACTCATGAAAGAGAAAATAGGATATGTTGCTAGGATGACAATGATGAATATTTTTTTAGCTTTAAATTTCTACCATTTAAACACCAGCAAATGCATTTTCTGAAAATTATGCGGTCATTTATTCTAAGGTTTGACTACTGTATCAATGGACCCCAGTAGTGTCTAGGCAGTAGAATTTCTACTATGCTGTCTATGTGGAGTATGCATCAGCACTTGGGCAGCATGCATGCTGCATAAAAATGAGAAGCATTAATTTTGAAAATGAGTATTGCAGAGCAAAGGCTTTAAGAGAGGAAATTAATTTTCAGTTGCTAACAGGCAATTCTCTCCAACTAATCTGCCCTAAAGGATATATACATAATCCCATGATTGTGTTTAAATACAGAGACTTGTATTTATCAGACTCGAAACAGCCTTTTCGATTGTACCTGTGCTAGTATAAACAAACAAGAAATTACTGAGAATTCTTTGGTTGCTAGGAAAGCCTGCCTTTTTGCTCCTGGCTTTTTACCACATCTCTTTAATACAGGGTTCTGAAAAACATCAAATCATATGAGTGCAGGATACCTGCACACCTGGAGACAGATTCTGTCCCAATGGGAATTTACAGTTCATTATTTATGGTGGCAATCTGAGGGCTAAAATTTCTCTCTCTTTGAGAGAGGCCTGAATATTGGGAAGGGTTTCCTGAACTGTGCTTCAGTGCTTAGACTTTACTGTTCCTCTCTCTTCTGCCCTATTTAATTTTCTAACTGTATATAGACAAATTGGTTTTTGTAAAATGCATTTGGAGGTGAGAAATATCATTCATTTGAAAGGTGCAGATGTAATGGAGGGTTGTATGAGCCTGTATTGCAATGAGTGATACCATGGAGCTGATAACAGTATTTTTAGATTGCTTTACATAGCTTCCTAGTAGTAATACTTCACATAATAATAGTCCTGTTAAGAAGGCAGATTAATATCTGTAGCTAGGAAGAAAATAAGTTAAAAAGCATTTGCCTGACTTGAAGCTCTATGATGAGTCTCTAAAAGCACACAGATTAAAGCCATTGATGCTCTCTAAGCCCATGATTAGTCCTTTAAACAGTCTCCTCCTTGCAGGCATCCTGTACATGTCTGTGTGAGTAAACTGGCCAGGACTAGGGCAACAAGTGGAGCACTGAGCTGTGATCACAGGTAGTAGTTGGCTGGCTGGAGTTGAGCCTGGCCTGGGCTGCTCCTGTCAGACAGCATTGGCAAAGCCACTTACCTGCTGTATTTTAGGGACTGATTAACTACGTGGATGTAAATTGTGTGGTGCCATTTGCAGAATAGGCTTTCTGCCTCTAGTTTCCTGATTCTGACAGCTTTGCATGTATCCATACAACCTTCTTTCTGTGGGATGGTTGCCTAGCAGTCTGGAATGATAGAAATACCTACTAGCATAGGCTTGACATGTTCCATACAGGTACCAAGTTGGTATGAAGAGTGCCACTGTTAATCTGGGATGGTTCATCAGCTGCTTGCACCACACCACAGCTCAAAATTCTGGTCTGCTTCCTATATCTTTTAAGATTGAGAGGCTTTATAGCTGTAGGTAGAATCTATGTTCTGTTTCCTCACAAATGCAGCACTCGCACTGCCAGATCTATCTGCTATTCAATTTGAGAAATCTAGCTCAAGATTTTTCAGAATTAGTTGCTGCTGCCTTGTAATTGTACTTATTTAATTAATAGCATTTTCTTTCAAGACAAACCTGTCTGGCAGCTACCAAACTGCCAGAAACACTCTTTTCCTCCTAAAACAAAGAGTCAACAAAGCAACACTGGAACAGCTTCAGATGAAAGGATCTGAAAATTTCCTAGCAAATGAAAATTTACTGTGTGAGTCCATTTGAAATGCAACAATGCCGATATATGACCAAAAGTATTTCAAGTGCTTTGGCCAGGCTCCATAAACCACACTATAAAGCAGTTAGTCTTTCACAGCATGACCTTCAAAGGTGTTCAAAGGGATTTCTTCCTCCAGCAAAACAGGCCTTGACAGCAGAACTGCAAGTTCTGCTGTTGTACATATTGTTATACTCCAGTGATAATCACAGTTATCATTAGTGTGTGTCCCAACCTACAAGATGAGCCAGAACACCTAGGATTAAAATGACACACCTTGGGGGAGATGAAATCATTGTACAAATTCACTGGAAATACAATTTCAGGAGTGTTTTGACATCAAAAGATTCAGCTGAGCCTCCAGCAGAGTTTTCTCAAAGCATTGAATACCTGATTTCCACTGAAACCTATGTATCTTAAATGCCCAAATGCAGATAACAAGTATGGCTTTAAATTCAAAAAACTTAGCTACAGAGTTACAGAAGTTTCATTTTTCCTTTCTCTTATTCCACATTGGAGAGAAACTCTGTGGGTTTCAACTCGAGCATCAGGATCACCTTTAATGTAGGCACAAAAACTGCATTCGCTCACGCCTTCCAAATCAAATTGTTTAAATTGTTTCCTGTGAGCTTTTCTGGTTTGCTCTATCCATGTGCATTTCAAGCCGCAGAACATGCCTGACAGACTACACTAAATGCCTTTTAGTGTTCCCTTCTAAGGAGATTTTTCTTCCTGTAGAGTTGGGTAGCACAGACTGCCTGCAGTAATGAGGAAGATTACCCCCAAGATTTGATAGAGCAACCACTCATCTGCAATGTTACTCAGAGCAACCTGTGATGCTTTTAATCCTGATCACTTAAGCTGCATCTGCACTGCTGAGCTCAAGAGCACTTCAGAGGTTACAGACACACACCATGAGGCCGTATCAGGTGGGATCCATGTGCCAGCCCTCTCCTTGCCTTTCAGGTGAACAAAGCTGGTTACAGCCTACACTGATACATGATGACATTTCATACAGCATTTGGGGAGAAATGGACAGATAAGGAGATATTTTGCTCACAGGCCATAATCATAGACACATATAGATGAGACAGGCAATGGGACAATCTATGGCTGGTTTGGGAAGAAATGACTGGAAAATCTCAGCAATGCAAAGAGCAAGGGTAGGCTTTTGGGTTTGGTTTTTTTTCCCAAATTATTTTTGGTTTTATTTTTAGCAAATTAGGGGATGATGTGCACATTTTTCTCAATTGTTTGTCTAAGTAAATGCTGTGTATCCCCCATCTTTTAACCTTACCAGATGCTTCCAACCTCATTAAAAGCTGCTCCACCTACCCAGAACACTCTTTTGTGTGGCAAAAGTCTGTGGTAATAAGGTCTTTTTTTTATGCTGCTTGCTTTTACTTAAATTAAAATCAATATTGATTTGTCTCTGGTGCACAGAAGTATGCAACCCTACACTGAAGAAATTTTCATGATTTGTTTTTCCTTACAACTACAAGGCTTTATCTGCTACAAGCTGATAACCCTCATGGTGCAACCAGCACGTTTCTTCCAATTCTGCTATCTGGGCATATTAGGGATGTGTGAAAAAGAGTATACACAGGCAGATCAGCTTGGCCCAGCATCAGATGTATACAACATATCATGTGTTACATGTATACAGCATGTATAGGTTTTGTATTCCAAATATAAAAGATGTATTTTAGGCATCTTTGCTCAGCAGAAATACAGTAAGTATTTTGTCTGTTCCAGCAATAGCATCAAACCAATCCTTGAGGCTGTTGTATTACAACACCAAGAACCATTTCACACAGGAGTGTTCAACTGTTAAACAGAGGATGAGCAAAAGAAGTCAGGTTTTATTTTCTCTTTGTTTTGTTTTGGTTTTGCATCTTGGCTTCTAGCCATGAATCAGATCCCTGGGCACTGTCAGGACCACTGACATCAGGCACTACCACTATATATCTGGTACTCCAGTATCTATTCACAGAAGGAATATCAACAAGTTTTAACTATTATCTGTTCCAGAATTTTGATGCTGCAACATTTATTTTTTCAATACATCCTTATTCTGATCTAAATCACAAAAAATCCCCAACAAAACAACCAACCCAGAAAACTAAAAATAGCCTGCCAACAGCTTTGCATGTGCAAAGACACTGGTGGCAAGTCTGTGCAGACATACCAGTCCTGCCTAGTGTGCTGGACATGTGCCCACAATGTGATGGGCTCGGCAAGCGAAGGCTGCAAAGCCCACCTAATTAGCTGGGTAACTGATTGAGTATGGATCCATACACAGCTCCATGCTGCCATGGGTACACTACCTGCAGGATTCCACTTTGCTTACTTGCAGAAGCTAGCCTGACTATGCTGTGAGCTACACCCTGAGCCTCTTATCTAGGAAGGCTTAAAGCTTCCTGCTTCATAGGATTTGGAGTGAATATTTCATCTGGATAAAATAATTATTTGGTTAAATTATTCCTAACCTCCTTAAATGAGAAGTTTTGCCAAGAATCAACCACCTGAGACTAGAATGATTAATTTTTGATGTGACCTACTGGCTAATTTTGGCTGAGGAACTGTGCATTTGCTCCAGCTGCCAGGATAGCCCAATCCTGCATGACAGCCTCCGAACTGGGAATGGCAGTAATGCAGCTGCTGGTGCAGCCAGTGGCAGAAAGAAAAGAAATACATTACCTTGCCCTGGAAGAGCAAGGCCCTGATAAGCTCTGAGGAGATGTGCTCTGGATTAGGATGCTGTTTGGTGACCCTATAATGAGAAAGGCATTCAGCATGATTGCCTATTTCTGCACTGGAGACATCACAGTATTATGCCTTCTAGAAGGAATAGTTTGTTTTGCCTGATGTGGATTAAACAAAAAGGTGTGTCAGATGAAAAAAACCTTCCCACTACTGTTTCTTCATCTGGATTTTTATTCTTTTTAACCAGAGAAACACTTGATAAAAATTCTTTTGTTCCAAACTGTATTCCCTTTTCATTACTGCTGGTACGTGATAGACACAGAGTATGGGCTGCATGTCCAGAAGGGAGGCTGCTGTTTGTGGCTGGGCAGGGGCCACCTAAGGTTTCTGGGACAGAGCACAGCAAATGCTTCCCTTCCTGCCCCTACTCAGCATTCTACTGTTGTTGCCCCAGGCTAATTGCCCCTTGCAGAACACAGGACCTCAGCAGGTCCTGATGGCCAGTAGCAGCACAATAATCTAACAGTCCCCCTGAATATTTGTCACATCGGCTGGGCTAAAGAAATGCATGTCAGGCACCCAATTATGTATCATGTAAACTGTGTGATACCTGATTTCTTCAGGACAAGGTCATTTATACACTGGGACAATGATTCATCTCATGCAATTCAGGCATTAAAAATTCTCTACAGCTGTACCAGTCTGACTTTACAGCTAATGGAGAGAAATAAGAAATACCAAAGGATGATTCACCTCATCCTAAGATAAGATGTCAAGGATAGGTGAGAAAAATTGCCCTTCAGACATGGTCATTCCGGTACATTAATTATAAATGGAGCCTCAGGAACTCAGGTTAAGTAGGAAAATCAAGCAACTAAAACTGAGATGATTCCTACAATGGGTGTCCCAGTTTTTTCATCACATCCAGTTCTACCAGAAACTGGATTGATTGATGAGCAGCCTTATTCTCCATGGCAAGTGTCCTGGCCTGTGGGCCATAGAGCAGCAGTATTATGCAAAAATTATGTTAAGAGTTCAGCAACTCCTTTATATTTGTTTTCACTAATGGGTATAATGACAAAGGGGCATGGGCAACTGTAAAGAAACTTGGTGGGAAAAAAGTAGACTGACTTACAAAGTTAGGGAATTGCTGCCAAAGCTGAACTTCCATAAAGCAGAATTGAGGTAATTTTACCTGATCTGCTTCTGGCAATGTTCAGTGAGGGCAGGGATGAAGACTGCAACAGCCAAGGGCCACCTGAGTTCTCAGGCTAGGACCTCCATGGGGATTGGATTTTGTCTAGGTCTTCTGCTGGCTCCAGCTACAGGGGCAAGCATGGCCCATAAAAACAAAGTATGTTACTTCCCACCCACCACTGGTTTTCAAACTGTCTCCAGAAACCGTAACTCAGACACCTCTGTGTACACTCACACTGGAATGTGACGTGGCAGTTAAACCTGAAGAGGAGTTAAGAAAATCCAGTAGTGGTTAAAATTGTAATGTATTGAGAAAGCACGAGTCAGAATAATCTCAAATGATCTCAGATATTACACTGCTGCCACATAACTCATCAGTATGAATAGAAATCAGGCACCTTAAGGAGAGGCAATACTCCACAGACGAATAGAACAACAGAGATTTTAAAAGTGAAAATAATTTCCCATAGCTGTATCAGTTGTCTAATTTCAGTGTCATCTTGAATTATGTAGTATTTAAAGTAACATGAAACAGCAAGAATATTAATTCCTGATGTCAGAGAGACAAGTTATTTCTGGCAGGCTTTAATGGACCTGCTGTATCACATGGAAATTTGTTCCAGCTAGCCAGGAATAAAACCACGTACAAAACTTGCATTCTAAAATTGTAATGGGCCCAAATCAGGGGACAGTGTCAAATTTGCAATTATGCTAAAGCCACATGTTGTGGCTACTGTCCCTTCTAAGACCCCTGTGACGCTGTATGAGTATTGCTTATCTATTTTATAGCATCCAGAAGAGTGCTGGCCTCTCTCACTCGAGATGAGAGGTGACCTCTGCTTGAAAACCAGGCTTCTGGTTAAGGGCTGCTCTGAAGTCAGTGCACAGCCCGAGTGGAGCCAAGGGTTTCAAGTGATTACAGTTACCCAGCACTGCATGCAGCCACTTTAGTTTATTAAGTGCTAAGTCAATATGTAAGAGTTTTTAGCACAACTGATGTCAAAAAGTAGAAGCAATGGGACAAAACGAAGACGACACCCAACCATGCTCAGTCATCACAACCATGACGCTGGAAGAACATACAGCGACAGTGGCCACATTGCCATCACAAAAGCAATTAATTGTCAGGTTGAGACAGGAGACGGTAGTGGCTTTTCAAGTCTGCTTAGGAGTGTCTCCCAAGGCCGGGAGCCACTCGCTGGCCACTGCAGGTGAAACCAGTCTGACAGGACCCTGGAGTCAATGAAGAGGGGAAAACAGAAAACCTGCAGATGAGTCGTGTTTGGAGGTACCAGTATCGTAGGAAAACTGTATGTTACAAAGAGAATACGATATACCCCAGCACCAGGAACGGGTCAGAAAGACCGGGATAGGACGGCATGTCTGCTGTATTGGCAGAAATCAGACTGCAGCCTGCGGTGCGACTCGAGCTACGTTAGGTACCGCTGCCCGTGTCGGGAGCAGACCCAGAGTATAAATAACATAAAGTGAAGGATTTTTCAAGAAACCAAGAGCGCGCCTAATTCTGGGAATCCTGATGAGAGTCTCAGCTTTGAAGCACAGGAGAAAATGGGACCCTGGTGCAAACTGCACTCCAAGAGAAGCCACCTGGCCTCCCCGGCGTTGTTCCTTCGCCGGCAGACACCCGAATAACCCAGGGGTTCCGTCTGGGCAGCCTCCCCGCCGCTGCCGGTGGGC